>JABTXL010020982.1:9883889-10079000 GCA_025134845.1 Neodon shergylaensis | reverse complement strand
GAAGAAGAAGAAGAAGAAGAAGAAGAAGAAGAAGAAGAAGAAGAAGATTGAGACTGGATAGTAGCTAAGACCTTGGGTTCAGTCCCAACATGAGAATGATGATAAAAATCTCCAGTTATATTTGAAGGCAGTGGATGCACACTTGTCAGTGTGATCATGACCTGAGTCAAAAGATGGTGCTTATCAGTAAAGACCAGCCTGCAAAAAATATAATTGTGAGAACAAAAGGAATTAGTAGGAACAGAAGAAAAACTTTAATGTGTAAAGCAAGATAATCCTCTGCATTGTTTTGGAGAAAGGAAACTGTAGCAGTCAGATGCCACAAACCCTGATCTGTGCTAGAACGTACTCGTTTGACCTAAGTTGTAATGTCTCACCATTCTAGACTATGTAAGTTTCATTCTCCTGCTTAAACCAGTTCATCAGTCCTGGCAAAACTCAATTTCTAACAGTTTAGTAGTTTCCCTAAAGTCATTTAAAGGTTAATTTCATTTTGTAATAATTTAAGTGTCATTCCAGAAGATGAAAGTGTGCCTGTCTTGACCCTTAGACATCATGTTTCTGTGCCAGGCTGCATTGGAAAAAAATTTTTTTTTACTTTTATGTGTATGAGTATCTTGCCTGCATGTATGTATGTATGTGCACCATATTTGTGTACAATACCCACAGAAGCCAGAAGAGGGCACTGGATTCCTTCATCCTGGAGTTATAGAGGGTTGTGAGCTGTCTAGTGGGTGCTAGGAATTGAACCTAGGTCTTTTCAAAGAGCAGTCAGTGCTATTAAGAACTGAGCCACCTCTCCAGACCTAATAGAATAAAATTGCAACACTGACTGCAATGGTTGTATCTTGCTGGCTTTGTGTTTATACGGGTTCCTCTTAACACTCATGGCATTAACTGAGAGGTAAGGGAATAAAACTTTTGTTTACTGTTGTTTCTGTTAAAACAAAATTGCAGTCTCTGCTTCCCCCATTGCATCCTGAGTGAGCTACTTGTAGAGCTTACATGATTGTTTAAAACCCTGTCCTTTCCTCCCAAGTAATCAGGACAGTCAAAAATCCATACCCAAACTGATGTTTTTTGAAATACTGTTCAAACACAGTTCCACCTCTGTGTCTTTTCCAAACCAGCTAGGGGTCTGAACTGGCTGTGGGCTGTGGGCTTGAGGCTGAAGGCTCCTGCCTGAAGGGAACCAACTCTGTTCCTCGCCTGGGGCTCCAGGGTGCATTCCAGTGTCCAAGTGCCTGGCGGAAAGCACTGTTGTCCACCTTCTTTCCAGGTGAGCTTTTCTTTTTCCGGGTCCCTGCTCTCAGTGCACAGGTGTCCGGACTTGTTCTAGCGTCCCAGCCCGGCGGGGGAGGAGGAAAAGAAAGGCTGCTGTGTGCAGGGCTGGGATTTTGAGTTCAGACAGGGCGCTCGGCCTCGCGGGCTGTGCAGTGTTGAGAATCGGGACCTGTTGCAACTCGCCGCCCCCTGGTGACACGCTCGGCACCGCCCGGGAGGTGCGGCCAGCTCCCGCCCTCGCAGGTGCGCCTCCCTCCTCCCCGCTTCCTGGGCGCCACCTTCGCAGCGGCGCGGCGGCGGCGGCAGAGGGTGAGTCTGGCGTGCGGGGTACCGAAGCGGCCTGCGGAGCGCGGGGTTGCTATCCCGGTTTCTTCCTTCTATATGGACTTGGTGAGAGGGAGTCGGAAAGTTTGAAAAGTGAAGTCTCTGACTTAGGAGGTGCGGTCTAGAGGACAGGCACCGCCCACCGGGATCGGTTGGTGTATTTCCTGCTGAAGAGAAGGACCCTTGAAGAGGACTGGAGAAAACTAGGGTCTGGGGGTCCAGGGGAGAGCGAGGGAGGAGGGTGGAAGTGGCAGGGCCAGGGGTCCCAAAAAGCCCAGAGCTAGGCTGTAGAGAGCTCAAAGGCCAAGCAGAAGTTCAAGAGGAAGCGTTTTGTAAGATCCACTTTCTGCTGGGTGATAGACCAGTACTTTTATGATTCCAGTTGGCATACCTTGGGTCTTTGACCTCACTGAGCTCTCCAAGATGATTCTGATACACGGGAATCTGCTCCTGTAGGTTGTAACCTTAAGGGGAAAATATTACTGCAGGAGATGGCTCCTGGAAGCGGTCTTGGAGACTTCAGGCCTGTTTTGTCTGATGTCTTTCCTGTGATTGAGGGCTGTGGAGAGGGTTTGCTAATTGTTGGAATTGTATGTTAATAGTGCTTCTCAGGACAGAGACAGGAGGTTATGACAATGTCGGTGGCATGTTGGCTATGCTTAGTGTGATAAGGTTATAGACTTCAAGGTCTCACTAGAGGTGGAGACTAAATAAATACACATCAAGAGACCAGGACACTGACAAGAAGACGCTCTAGTTGCCAGCAGTTGATGCGAGACTATAATTTCCCACAGCCCATTTTCAGACTCAACCCACGAAAATCATCCCTGGTTACTGGCAGGCACCTCCCTTCTTTCCTTTTCTCATCCCAACAAGCCCAAGAGCCCAAGGACATCTGAGTGATGCTGAATCAGTGCTGACAGGCAGCAGGGAAAGGAGACAGGTGATGAGAGGTGCTTAGCAGAGAGAGCACTTTGCAGTTTTCCAAAGTAAAGAATGGGGGTGATTGCAAGGTGGGGCGGGGATCTGCCTTCTCCTGGCTTCCACTGTTAGTCCCAAGCACGGTAGCTGTCCCCACACCTTCAGATTGTTAATTCCACCCCTTTGCTTTTGGGGCTAGGGCATTAGGGGTGTATACTCCTATTAAGAGTGCTTGGTGCACCCTGCAGAGCCTGCCCAATGGGGATGGGTGGATCTCCTTTCTAAGCCTGGCAGGTGGAGACTGCAGCTGCCCAGAATTTACTGTGGGAAGGAGCGCAGTCGAACAGTTGGCGAAAGGGATTGCACAGATGCAGAGACACACCGCACCCCTGGTGCTGACTCACTGATGGCTTCTGCGATTGTGCTCGAGGTTATTTCATAATTTACAAAATTCTTGAGGTGGAATAATTAATTTCTATGTTTCTTTTTTTTTATCTTTGTCTGTTCCCGCAGTCACATTTCTTACAGTTTATGGTGCGGCTTGTTCACTGAAAGTATTTATTTTATTTTGTATGCGTGTGTGTGTGTGTAGAGGGGAGGGGACAGCTCTGGGGAGGTGGTTCCTGAATAAACCCAGGTAGTCCAGGCTTGCACCGCAAGACTTTTGCTGGCTAAGATGTCTCATGGCCCATGAGTGTTTTCTCAAGATGACACTCTCACTTTGCAGCCTTCTCCTGCTTACACCCTAATCAACTATGCTAGATTATAACAAGTTTCTAACATGTAACATTATTCTACATTGACCTAGAGAATACTGTGGCGGGAGAACTTCTGGCCCCGGTAAAGCAGAGCTCTCCAAAGCGTGCATCTGGTCATAGGACACCTTTCAAGAAGTGCCCACTTAATTGAATTTGACTAATTATTTGCAAAGTGACAAGTTACCCTTGTCTAGCTAGTTGGGTAAGTGTGCTTGTCTGCCCCTGTGCAGCTTGTCAGATGTGAGTGTCTGCAAAGAAGCTCTATTAAATACACTATCACTGACAGATGTGAAAGGTACTTCTGGCCCCATGAGTTCACTCTGTACGTTGTGTTTTAGAGCTTTATTGGTGAATTTCTCATCTGCAGGTCAGAATCAATCCCTCCTCATCAAACACTTCTAAACGGAAAACGAGGCTTGGAGATGCTATGAATAAAATTTTGTACAAATATTACTTAAATCTAATTAAGATCAAACTCAGCATTTTCTTTTTCTGGAGAAAATGTATTGGAGCCTTCAGAAGCAGTGCGATTCTCTATGATATTGGTGGTCTCTGTCTTGAAGTAACCCAGGCCCCATAAGTAGGGTACTTCAGTACCTCCCAGAGAGAAGGGTACTGCCAGCCATTTGCCAGGCTGTTTGCTGTGGTCACCTGAGACAGGAGCTGTGGCAGTGGAGGCTCCAGTGGCAGGAGTTACGTGTGGAGGCAGAGTGGAGGGACAAGCTGGGGAGGGTTTGCATTAAGAAACCAGGAAGTCTAACATATATAGGGGGAGACAAAACGGGGTTGGGAAGGATCTTCAGTGGCTGTGATTCTGTGGAAGGTGAATGGGGGTGAAAAGATCACGCTTGTGTGTATGCACGCTTGTGTGCTCTATTCCACCTTGCGAATTGCATGTTCACGCGGAGAACAGAGGTAAATGTCAGGTATCTCCCCTCTTGATTATCGCCTTATTTTTCATACAAGATTTCTCACTTAACCTGAAGCTCATAAATTGTGCTCGATTGTCTGACCAGAAAGTTCTGAGGATCCCATCGCCCAGCATGGTGGTTTCAGGCTCTCTACTACACCTGGCTAATATTTTGATGCTGGGAATCCCAACTTAGGTCCTCACACTTGCTTGGTGGCAGGTACTTGACCCTAACCAATGGATAATCTTCCTATCACCAGGTGAAAAGACACTAATAGCAGGGATATTCGCTGAGCATGTCTATGCTGGGTAATTCTTGAGTTACATGATCATGGATGATTTTAGGAAATTTTTCTTCTGGGGACATCTAATTACTGTGTGATTTTTTATTGTGTTTCATTGTCTCGTTGCCCCTAAAAGAGGGGTAAGATACCCCCTGGGGCACTTGGTATTTATCATTTGAGCTGTATATCCTATAGCTTTTAGACTGCTCATCCCTGGTGAAAGTAAAGTAGAAATTAATGATTAACTTTCCATGAATACTAGCATAGTATCAAGTGTAGTCTCCTGTCCTGGCAGGCATCGATTCTAAAGGGTTTATACAAACATCTTACAGCGATGATGACATTAAATGGATAATATTTGTGCTCTTCACACTGTCCATTGGTTAAAAATATTCACCATTGTATTCCAAGCAGACCAATCCCACCAAGAACTAGAAGCAAGACACCATTCTTGGATATCAGGGCCCTCCCAGATGACAGACATACACACAGATGAGTGCTGCAGGTGCTTGTGGGTATTGTATGGCTTCCCCACTCACTCTCGAAGTGAGCATTCGCAGATTTGGATCAAGTATTTAATTCAGTTTTTCTACGGTTGTGCACTATTTGCGCCACACTATCACTCCTTTGTCCCACTGTGCTCTGAAGTGCTCTGTGGTCATTTCCCGCTGAGAGCACACTGAAATGTTGTGAGCAGTCTTCTGACAGTGTCACCAGGAAGCTCATCATTTCCCTTTTCCATGCCATATTTTCATTTCGGAAGGTTTCAGTGCTAGAAAATCTCAGCTTGCCTCTGTGGTAGCATGACCATTGTTCACTGGGGAAGGAAAGGGAAGTTTGGGAGCACCAAAGAGTGGCATCTCCCACCCCAGGGCTTGTGATAGGATCATCCGACATGGGATTTTGATCTGGGCTGCCATCGACACACATAATCATGACTTTAATTTTTCGCAGCTCTGTGCTCTGCCTAGTCACTCCACATAGACTCGTCTGACTCATTTAGCAGCTGTTTCTTGATGTTTTGAAAGAACTGTGTTTCCTTGAATAAATGGAATTTCTGATTTGTTTGCTGGGGAAATGTGTAGCATAGCTGTGTTGCTGTGTCCCCTGTGGTTTGTTCTCAGTTGCCACCCTCCCTTCCCATTTTCTCCCTCTACTGCTCATAAAAATAGCTTCTTGTCTTTCTTGCTCCTTTTGTTCTTTCTGTTCTGCTCCTTTCCCGTGCTTTTCCTATTTCTCTCATTTCTTTGTTCAGCCCTGTCTGTTGTTTTCCCCCTTGTTCCATCTGATGCCTGTCTGTCCTCTCTATCAGAAGATGATATAGGTTTCCAAAAGTCCACAACATTGTACTGAAGTCAAGTGCAAAGCAAATTTTAGAAACTGAACTTTTGTCCATAGAATCTATAATATATTATATAAAAAAGAGCTGTTCTTTGAATGTTAATTAATGTAACGGCGTAAACGAATGCAGACAGATTGTAACGAATGCAGACAGCTTTAATGGGGAAATAGATTTACAGAACCACCGTTCCCGCGGAGACCAGGAAAGCAGAAGCAAGGACTGCAAGCACGCTCGCTAGATTTATAGGTAAACATTGGCCCGAGGCGAACACACCAACTAAAAGGCGGGACTTATCCCTACATCTTAAATATTAAACAAAATATTTACAGGGTTTTGCATATTTAAAATGGTGATTCCTTTCTTTCCCAATAGAAAGTATCCACAATGACTTTCTGATTAGAATTAAGGCTCTGCTTTATTTGGCATGGCCAGCCAATTCTCTCTGTGCTTAAATTATATTTAACTTATGAGGTGAATATTACTAAAATATGGACTTTGGTTTTTCCATTCCCCCAAAACTTAGACGTTCGCCTTGCATTATCATACTCAAATAATTGTGGAAGTAAGACAATGAAAGCAAATGATTGGGAAAGACACAGCATGGCATGCCGACAGCCTAGTGTGCAGTGAGTTAAAATATTTCGCAATCAAATTATATGAAATAAAAAGTATTGTATGTGTCAGTGTTTATGTGAAAGAGACCAGGCTGTTCAAAGGTAATTTACTGGGGCGCTATTAGCTGTTGAGGGAAGGGAGATCCCTTCTTTTTTGAATATATGGTCACTGGTAGATTTCACTTGCTCCACTGTATGACTCTGTACCCAGATGCTTGTAGATGGCACTAAGTAGAATTAATGGGTTGTCAAAAAAGAAACAAAAACAAAAGAAATAAAAGAAAAGGAGAGGTCAAGAGGGGACCATTTTGGAGAAGAAGGTTGGAAATGGAGGTGAGGATCAGATCATGTTTTATTGTAATCATTTATAAAATTCTCAAGAATGATAAAAAATTAATATATATTAATATATATTAATATATATGTTTAAAGTGACAAACCGTAGAGGATATAAGGGTAGTTCATTTGTACCTATTGTTTAGCCTTTAATATTTATCACAACAGTAGAACAATAATGAAGTAATTCAAAGTTTTAATATATATGTGCAATTTCTGTGTTAAGCCAAGAGAAGAAAGAGACATCAATCTCTCCATTGAAAGTGTTATAAGAAGGGCTCTGGTGGAAAGTTCTGGTCTTGCAGCAGTGGACCCGTTCTTACTCTCTGGGAAATCCGTCACCTTGACTTAAATCCAAAGCCGTGACTCAATTCTGCCATTAATATCGAATCCTCCAACAGCCTAACATTGCAGCCTCTGTGGAGTAGAGTCACTCCACTCGGCATGTTAAATCTTCTGTGTCAAAGAGCTGCAATTTGAAATGCAAGAGAAAACAAAAAACATGAACGAAACCTTTCCAAGGTCATGTGCTGCAAAATGAAAATTCCAAAAATCTGTGACCAGAGCCTCTGGGCCTGCTAATTAGGTGTGCTACGTGCACATGACCTGGTTGTGAAATCAGAGCTTTGAGTGGGAAAAGAATAAACAGAAAAGCAAGACTTGACACATTTGCATAAAAATGTATTCACCTAGGCAAGGTGGACAGAGCAACAGCAAGGATCCAAAGCTATAGAACTGTGTAAGCTCCCCCCCCCCACCGGCCCCAACGCTGCCAGTCCGACCTGGGCATGGGAGCAGTCAGAAGTAAAAGCAGCAGCATCCAGATGCTTTTTCTAATGTGGATGGTTTAGATTTGTGACATGAGTCTATGAGTACCAGCTTGGTTACGCTTTTGTCTCCTGAGGCCACCCTGCTCTCAGGGACTCGCATGCCTACACATCCAAGCTCAGCACCAGTTTGCATACTTGGGCTGTAGTTTATTGTCTAACACCTATGTGTGTGCGAGTAGACTGCAAACAAATGAAAGAAGCCAATAAGGTTGTTGAGAAAACAGGTCTGAAAACAAGAGGGGGCTAGTTCTCTGATTTTCGTTGAGAGTTTCTGGGGGTAAAAAGTCAAACGAAAGCCACTTTATTTCAATTATGGCATATACGCCTCAGCAAGCTTGATTAAAAGTCAGTTTTGAGATCAGTGACTAGGTAGGAGCAGTAGACCCTGGCTGATGTCCCCGTTACATGTATGATCAGTGTCCCATGTCTTACTGTGGGAAACTTGATATTAACATTGATACTTTTCTTGGCTCTTCAGTTGTCTAAATTTGTCTTCATTGACATAATTTCCAGGATTTATATCCATTTCAAGCTTCTTTTTAAGAGCCCGAGGTTGGGCTAGGGCAATGGATCAGCAGCTAAGATTACTGGCTGCTCTTCCAGAGAACCAGGGTTCAATTTCTAGCATCCACAGGTGGCTCACAATTGTCTGTATCCAGTTCCAGGAGATCCAGCAACCTCTTTGGGACTCTGTAGACAACAAACACACATGCTGCACAGCGATACATGCATGTAAAACAGTCATACATGTAACATAATGGAATTTTAGAAATGAGCCTGCAGCTGCTCTGTGTGTCTCCTCACACTGTGACACAGAGTTTGCAGGCTTTTGCATTTTCATAGATGAGGCGCAGTGCCTTTGCTAAAATTGTTTGAAACACCGTTTTAAGAGTTCATATCGCAGCATGTATTTGCTATTCTTCCCTTTATCGTTTGTCTGTAAATGCCAACACGTCCCCAAAACAGCTTTTTATTCTAAGCAGATTCAAAAAGTGGGGACATAAGTGCTTATGACACATGTCAAATATTTTAGCCCCAGGGGCCACTTCTTGCTTGCAGTGTTTTGTCTAAATATGTTGTAAGTTTTATTAAGGTTCTGACATTCGAGAATTTGTAGAGGGTGTTTAAAAGTGAGGAAGACAGCCACGGCAAAACAAGATGGGAGACACAAGGCACACTCCTTGTTTCTCCTGTATAATTGCATAGTGAATAGAATTGAAAATTTTATACAAGAGAGCCGGCCTTATCTAAGACAGCACTGCCAGCTCACCAATAAGAAAGCACAGCCCCCTCAGAGGCCCTTAGGGAGCCCCTGTTTTGATGAGCCTTTGCAGGTGACAACTGTTTCACATATTTTAAAAAGTGAGGTGATCAGAGTAAGCATGGGGTCAAGATGGGTCCCCTTTAAAAAGGGATCTAGGAGACCCCTCTAAGGAGATTAGTAATGATCACTAAGAAAGCATTGTAAACACAAAACATTCCAGACACATGGAAAAACTGGTACAAAAATAGTGATTAGCTGGGGTGGTAAATAGAAGGAATCTATTGGATATCCAGGAAAGTGCCCACAAGTCAAGGAACATATGGGTGGGAGCTCAGCAGAACAGACAGCTTCAAAAGTTTCACAAGCAGTCCATGGATCTAACACTGGGTGAGGTTGTTCTGGGTGAGCAATGAGATGAGAGAAAACAGGTAAGCAGAACTCCTTCACCTAAACATTGGCAACTGGGAAACAGGTACCTCTGATGAGCTTTGAGGGAATCCTTAGCCTTTTCCAGAACGCAGCTTTAGGATATGTGTCAGTGGTTTCCAGAGACCTTTGGAACTCTTGATTATCACCATCGTAAAATCATTTCCCCACACCTGCAGTGTCTCAGGGGAAAAATGTCCTTCATCCTGTTCTCATTTCTGCCTGTTTTCATTTTAGAGAGAGACATGTTTCTTAACCTCCAATCTGGATTCATAACTGGAGGATTGATTTATCTGATAACTCAAAACATCACTTGTATTTCCTTAAGTTGCAAACCAGTCTTTTGTTTCCTTTTGGATTGTGTATTGGGATTATGTTCCCTACCCATGACCCTCTAGTATCATTCTCCCCTCCCCCTCCCGCACCTCAAAAAACTCCCTCATACCTAGTAGTCTGGTGGCTACACCATTAAAGACAAAGACATTCCCTTCTCCAGCAACCATCAACTGTCATATACTCCTCAGGAGAGGATGGGGCTTAGTGGTCAGCTTCTCTGCAGATATCCATAGCTGCCATGTGTTCGTGGCTAACACAGCAATGTCACATCTGGATGATGGCTTTTCATGTCACTCTACCCCATCCTCCAGCTCTTAAATTTTTCTGCCTTTTGCGGTGCCACCATACTGTGCCTTAGTATGGGGTGGGGGTGGGGGAAAGATGAGTGTTGATAGAGATAGATTGCTGAATACTAAACATTCATCAGTCTCTTATTCTTAGTGTGTTAACTCGGTTGGAGTTTCTGCATTGACCATACTTTGCAGAGAGGACTGCTTCAGGCTGAGAGTTTGACTAGTTTGTGAATGTAAACATAAGTATTTAGAAGGCTACTTGGCAGGAAAGCAGTTGGTTATCTCTAAAATGATTGTGCCACTATGGCACCAATGGGCATACTTTGCACAGTGAGTAGGTATTGTGGTACTTGTATTCTACAGCTAGGCAAGAGCCCTGATAAGTTTTCTGTCCCCCAGCATTCTGCATGACAACTTTGACACCAGGAAAACTAGGCAGTAGAGGGTTTCAAGCTCTGTTCTGTAAACAGAAGTTTCTGTTCTACATAGTCCCACAGTCATTCAGTCCCAAAGAAACACACAGAGGCTTATATTAATTACAAACTGTTTGGCCTAGTAGCTCAGGCTTATTATTAACTAGCTCTTACAACTTAAATTAACCCATAATTCTTATCTATGTTTAGCCATGTGTCTTGGTTCCTTTTCTCAGTGAGGCATTCTCATCTTGCTCCCTCTGTGTCTGGCTGGTGACTTGTCTGTGTCCTATGACCAAAGGGTATGGTGAGAAATTAGAATCTGAACTCCAATACAGCTTACTCCAATTAATGATATACCAAACTACATAACTGTAATTAATTTTAATACTCACTCTTTCTTATGAAATAATTTTATAAGAAGCAAAACCTATACAAGACACAAAAAATGACTCATCCTGACACCTCTTGAGAATCCCTACTTGTATTGAAAACAGAGTTTAGAACTTTCATTATGATTAACATAATGTACAAAGGCTGTTTGCAGAATGACTTTAATTAAGACATGAAAATACAAGACTTCAGGAGCACCCCCCCCCCAAATATGCAATATCTCTATTTTTCTGACAAGGTGCATTTGAAACTAATACTTGCCTTTTGAGACTGCCCTGTTGATTGCTTTTGAGTGCCCAGTGTGTCTGCATTGTTCTTTTGGAAGCTGTGTGTTTTGTATTACTTCAACACCTCCACTTAATAGAAACAGCTGTGTGCTTGAATCTTAAGTTCTGCGTCGATGGTTCAATGTTTAAATTCGGCTGCAGTATTTTCTAATGTGTCACACTTGAGACGCTAAGGTAGTGTGTTATTATTCTAGTATATATCATTAGCCTAGCATTTAGCAGTTATGTAGAGAGCATTAAGAATTTTGCTAAACAGACACAACTGTTGCCCTCACAAAACACGCTGAAGAGGACAGTTGGGATGTTGCTGATGTGTGATCTGGGTAGGGAGGGCAGTGGCAACTCTGTGCTGGAGTTCCTTGCTAAGTTCCAGTGAAGTGCAGCCCATTCTGTTCTGCTCTGTCTTCCCCCCTCTGTCTCCCTCTCTCTCTCCCTTCCTCTCTTCTTCTCTTCTCCCTCCTCCTCTACTTCATTCTTTCCCTCACTCCTTCCTTTCCTTCCTTCTTTTTATTTTTTGGATTTGGTATATCCCAATAGCTTTAGCTTCTGGACACTCTGCACTGTTTGCTTCACTGTGTAAGGATTATTGAACAGCTTTATATGTAGAGTTCTGAATCACAGATCACCATCAGTTAAATGCCTGCATTAGTTCAAAATAACTTCTGAGGTACTTCTTTTAAAATTTATTTTTCTTCAGTGCAAAAATAATATATATTCATTAATAAACATTCTGAATTATAAAAAAAAAAGTGGAAAGGGGTTTTGAAACATAAATTCTCCTGTAGAAGTACCACTCAGAGAAAACCTCTTTTGTGAGCTGGGTGTGCTGCTACATGTCTGTAGTCGCACAAAATAGGAGGTATAAATTGGAGGACCCTGAGTTCAAGGCCAGCCTCTGCTTAATAGCAGGTTCTAGATCACAAAGTCAGCCTGGACTATTTGGTGTTAGCTGTGAGCTAGCAACTATATATAATAGAGCATATTTCCGGAAGTCAGCCTTACAGATAGCAGCAGGCACCTTGCCAGCAAGAAGTCTTTCCCTCTGTGGCAGACTCCTAGGACAAAGGTACTTCAGGGGAGGAATGCTATCTCCCACAGGCCAGGTAACTTATCTCCCTATCTCCAGCAGCTGGTCCTTCCTGGAGATTCTGGGCTGGGAACTCTGCCGCTATAGGGAGAGGTAAGCAGTCTACCTGACTTTTTAAAACAAAAGTCTAATTCTTGGAGAAAGACAGGCACGTGGGAACTTAGAGGCCTCAGATACCAAAGGGCTAAGGCTCATCTTTGGACTGTCCAGTGAACACACCAAAGGTTCTTTTCCTCCATACTCCCCGCCACATAAAATATTCCTTAAACACTTTCCCAAAGGGCAAGACAACCCCTGCCCCCTTCTCCAAATACCATAGTGTATATTCCATCATTTTTTCAGGGTAGTCCTGTTACCTTGGAGGGGTCAAGATTTGAGGGGCACAGGGGAAGGGCCTCCAAAGATGGAGGCCGAGGCTGGGATTACAAGTCCCAGAAATTCTCCTTCTCCCTCCACACCCTGCCACACTCTCTCTGGCATTAACTAATCCTTGTCCAAAAGAGCCTTCTGGTTTATTGTCCTCTATCACATATGAGACCTTTTACATTAGAGCCTTCCTCAAAAAAAGAAACAAAGTGAAAACCCACCTTCATTTTGAGAATTATTTATTGGGTTTTTAGAAAACTTATCTTGAATTACAATTTTGCTTGTGTGTGTGTGTGTGTCTTCTATCCAGCCCACTAATCTACAGCAAGCTTTTCTGAGTGTCATTAAAGGACTTCATGCAGCTATTGGCCTTCCTGTCTTGCTATGATGTTTGGTTAACATCCATAAACTAAGAAGCAGGGTAGAAGTGAAACTTGCATCACTTCCTCTTTGGGAGGTATTGACCTGCTAGGGGTAGAACCAGAATGAGACGTGCCCCCAAGGCCTTGGAGCTCCCTTTCCTCATTGTCTCTTATTTTGCCCTGTTTATCTTTTTCATTTGGCGGTTCCTAAGTTGCATCCTCTGTGATAATTTAGTGTGAAAAATTTCAGGTTGATTTTAAAATACTTATGAAAATGTAAAAGGCCCAGAACATACTAAACAGTCTTGAAGGAGAGAAAAGTGGAGAGCTTATATTATTTTATTTTAAGCGATAGCATCCAAAACCTCTGAAACTGACAAACAGATCAACAAAGACATCCATGAAAGGGAAACAAACTCAGAAATTGATGGTCTTTTATGCAGTATGGGATTTTCAATTGACAGATCAACATTTCATGCTTTGAAGAGTGTAGTGGGAAACATGTCTTTCCAGTAGTCCTAGAACAAATGGATACACATATAAAAACAAATGCAGTCTTTCGTGTATACTAAGTTAATTCAAGATGATAGTAAACCTAAAATGTAGACACTAGGCCATCATCTGCTTAGAGAAAGTGTTCTGCCCAGACGTAAAACCCCATTCTGTGTCCTATGTCAGAATGCCTTGCCTTTTGATCCATTTTCCTTGTCCTTGATGCCCTTCAGCTCATGAGGACACCAGAGCGGCTCATTTTATAGGCAGAACTTATTGCCTAAGAAATTAATATGTTATTCTCTAATATGTACTGAAGTGTATAGAACAGGTTTTCTAAAAAATCCAAAATTTATTAAATTCAGGGAGTGACAATCCACAAAATGATTGCTTGCATTCTTCTGATTGTAAATCTTGTGTACATTTTTAAAATGTTAAAGGAAGTAATGCCTGCTAGGCAAAATGTTTTAGGTCTAGAAGCAGATGGCCTGAAATCTTATCTGACGTCATGGGATTTAGAGGCCTCTGGTCTAGATTACAGGAGTGTTTGGGCCTGAATATTTAGGACACAGGGGAAGGCAACAGCTGAAGGAGCTCTAGCCCAGCCATGGAGGATCACTGCACAACACACCCAGACGGAGGGAGAATCCAGCTTGCACCGTGAAGCTGGGATTGTGGGAGACCTTTAACTGGTCACTAACAGACCTGAGTTCTCACCCACCATGAGTCACCGAGGTACTTTGAATCGGTGTCACAGGCCAGTTCCCACAGAAAAAGAAAGGCCTTAGTAAAGGAAAAAAAAAACCCTGGAAGGTAAGCACTAAATTTATATATAGATTATTTTTCTATTTACAAAAATTCACTGTATAAAATGATGAGTTTTATTATTTCGTTTTACTTTCTGTGTGGGTGTGTCTGTGTGTGCATATTTATGTGTTTGTATGTGTGCAGTGTAGATCTTTCTTCAGGGAAGATCCTCTACCACCATCACCACCGTCATTATCATCATCATCACTGTTATTATTCTAGACACGGTCTCTTCTGTGAAACTCTCCACAGGAGCTCAGATGGCTTCTATGAGCCCCAGAGGCCTGCTTGTCTTTGTCCCCAGCACTAAGACCACAGGCACAGGCTATGCTACTCAACAGTTTTTAGCATAATTTTTAATACTGAACTGTGATTGAGTTATCTCTCCACCCCTGACATTTTGCTTTCTTATTACATGAAATTATTTCTCAGGTTACTGCCTAACATGTTTAAACAGTGTTTGATGGCAGGTAAAATGGTGAGGAGTTCAATCTCATTTAATCTTTACGAAGACTCTTTGAGGTTAAAATCATTAAATTTACCCATTTTCCTGGGGGCAACTTTGAGATTTCTAGCCCTTGCAACACTAATGGGAGGTTTTAGCAGAAGTCAGAGCTAAGCCACGTTACACATTGTGCCATCTCTATTTTCTTATTTGGTCCTTAAAATAATTCTGATTCTTTATTTCATATAATTGGTCACTTTCTGCATCAAACATTTTTATTTTTTAACTAGTCTACATAAAATAATGAACTATACAGCTTGTATAGGCCTGTATTTGTGTAACTTTTGAATGTTGATTCACACTTCTGAATTTATTGTAGTTGACCTTGGTACTATTTTATTGGTGCAAATGGGGACTTATATATGTTATGCAAATGTTCTATTACTGAATTAAACTCCACCCCAACCCACTACTATTAATGTTTATTATTTTGCCATGTTAACACCATTTTAAAAAAAATTTGAGTCTTATTCTGACATCTAGTTCTAAAGTTATATCACTACGTTTTTATTTATCCAAAGTTATATCACTATGCTTATATTTATTCATTCAAATATTTCTACATTTACTAAGGACAGAGGAAGAATAGAATACTTCATCATATCACAACATATGATGGCATCAGGACGGCCATGTTCCATTCATTGTAGTTGATGGAGTGCTCAAAGTTTGGTAGACAGAGATTCAGGAATGGTTTGGAAATGGGTAAAGGTTGGTTTACCTTACTTCCATTCTAAACTTTGTGTAGACAAATCCTGTGTGCTCTTTATGAAACTGTTTGCTTTTTGTTTGTTTAGTTGCTTGCTTTTTGTATTTTTTAGGTTTTCGAGATAGGGTTTCTCTGTCTAACCCTGGCTGTCCTAGAACTCCCTCTATAACCCAGGCTGGCCTTGAACTCACAGTGATTGGCCTGCCTCTGCCTCCTGAGTGCTGGGATTAATGTTGTGCGCCGCCACTGCCTGCCTGCTTCATTGTTATTCTTATGAATTAATTGTGGGAATTCTTCAGTATAGACATGGACTTCCAAATATTGCTCATGTTTTAAAGTTATCAATATTTACTAAAGACTTTCGCCCCTATTATCTGAAATTGCTACATTGGATCAGGCATGGCAAATGTGCTGAATAACAGCCAATACTAATAAACCAGAAATTATATTGATGTAAAAGCGATATTGCTACCCCATCTTCCAGTTAAAATAGTTAAGGAAATTAAAAGATAATTAGGTATTGAGTCACTGGGATTTGCTTTGGGATGAATGAATTGATACTGAGATGCTCTTGCTTAATATTTCTGGGTCCAGAAGATAACAAATTCTACTCTTTGGGATGTTTGCTCCTAGCACCTGTGACAGAGTAGGGTCTGCCTCTAGTGATCCTGAGTGTTGATTAACCTGTGTTTTTGAGCTAATTCATCATAAGTGCGACAATAAAGTCACTTTCAAATATAATGACATTGGATACCAGAAGTACAAATTAACTTATACTTGACAGCTTATTAAAATAAGTTCATAATTTAATTGCAGCATCTTGATGTTTTGTCATTCTAAAGTTCTAGTAATCAAATTAGAAATGAAACACAACCCTTACAAATAAAATTTTAAAGGCGGAAGGGTCTAAAATTTTCTTTTTATATTCTCCTTCATATAAAATTTATTGAATAGAAGACCATTGCTGGTTTTTGCCTGACAGAAAGATTGTCCAATATGAGTTGTCATTCAAACAAAATTTGTGCATGGAATTACACAATACCAGGAATCATTTTTATCTATTAATATAAACTTTCTCTAAGTATAACATGAAAATATTATTTAATATTGAATTTAGAATATGTTCAATCTTATAAAATTTTTTAAAAATACTCAAAACAATCATTGATATTAAGTTGTCAGAGGCATAAATACTGATAGATTTATATATATTAATGGCTTTATATATTTATTCTAAATAAACTTTAATATAAATGATTCTAAATAAAGCTAAATTTTCTTGCAATTGGTTTATGGTTAGAATTTGTCCAGTAATACAAATGTGTGATTTCATCCAACATTTTAGTCTATACAAAAATGTTAATAGTTTAGAATGAAGTTGCAGAAGTTGATTTAAAGTTTGTCATTAGTTTTAAATCTACCTCTGTACAAGAGACATGTTAGTGTGTTATAGATTTAAAGGCACATGTGTCACGGCCTTCCCATTTTCGTGACACATCTAAGTTGGACCCACCTTTATGAGAGCTGTGTAATAAAGAGCAGGTGGAACCCACTGGATCTTTCCTTCTGCTCATTTTCATGTTGTCCTCCTCGTTAACTGTGCAGTGCTTGCCTAGGTTCTCCTTCTGAATTCACCCATTTTGCACTCTTCGTAAACTTGCATTTCCACAAACTGCTTTACTTTTTTGGTTGATAGATCTTCAAATGTATTACAGCATCTCAAAGCTATAAGATGGGCGTGCATCCACAGCTGCTATTTTTCCCCTTTTGTTCACGTGTCTGTACAGGAATTCTTACTCCCATGTGTTCGTTTAGATATTTGTGCTTTTCCTTACCCCAGTTTTCTTTATCAGTACTCCCTTCCTACTTGAAAACCACCTCCAGACCGTCGACATTTCTTCACTTAAGTCTTCATCAAAATGCTCCATGCACCACAGAAAAAGATGGGAAAAATGCCTTTGAAACTTTAAAAGTTTGATTTCAACATTCATATTTGTGTGTGTGTTTTAACTGAAATTTCACACAATGTATTTAGCTAATGGTTTCCCTTCCCCATCCTCCCAGATCCTCCCACCTACCCACCCAACTCCAAGCCTTTGTTCTTTTTCTCTTTAAGAAAAAAAAAAGAGAGTGTAGGAACATCATAAAAAAGCACAAAACACACAAAAACACACACTCTCTCTCTCTCACACACACACACACACACACACATACATGAAAAAACATGGAAACACAAAATCAGAAATCATAAAATACAAGCAAAAAGACCAGGAAGATAAAAAAAATCAAAAACAAAGCAATATGAAATAAAACATCTACAAAAAACACTACTAAGTTCATTTTATGTTGGCCTTCTACAACTGGGCATGGAGATTACCCTTATGTGTGGTTTATAAACCCAGTCAAATTCCATTGGAGACAACTAAATTTTCCCTTTCCAAACAGTTGTCAGTTGAAGATAGCATCTTGTTTGGAAATGGATGATCATGGCCATTTCCCCCTCTAGAGCTGGGGTCCTGTCTGTCTTGAACATGTATAGCCCCTATGTGTGCTGCCACAGTCTCTGAGTTCTTATGTGCACCAGCCCTGTTGTGTCTGGAAGACAGATTCTTGGCTCTTAAAATCTTTCAGCTTCCTCTTCTGCAAAGCTACCTGAGCCCAGAGAGAAGGGATTACATGGGGTCATCCATTTTTGTACTGGGGGTTCCAGGATCTCTCATTCTTTGCAGGTAATCCAGCTGTGGGTCTCTGCATTACTACCCATCTACTGCAGGAGGATGCCTCTCTGATAAAGGCTGAGTGGGATTTCCCAGAGTGACTTGTGAAATCTATTCTCTGGCTTATTTTATAGCCTTTGTATTAGCAGAATTTATATTTTGAATTTCTATTTGCTTGCCATAAATGACACTTCAAATTTGATATCAAGAGTACTTATGCTTTTTGGATGCATAGACTTTAAGAGTATGTTTTTCTAGAATGAACCACTTCACTAGCAGTGAATCCTAATACTCAGTCTAGCTTTTAGGCCACATTGAGACTTATTTTTACCAACTCATTATTTCTATGTTAAAAGAATACATGCTTCCTAGCTGTTTTAATCATTATTAATAAAGTACTTTTCAGTTTTGTGTTAGAACCACACCTAATTAATTTTGTACTCTAATGAACCTTTCGAAATGTTCAGCAAAACTCTTCCAAATGAAATCCCGAGTCTGTAACTAAACACAGATGCTCTTTTGCTTCAGTTTGCATTTGTAGAAGTGATATTACTTTCTTATTCTCAGTTAAAATTGGTTTGTAGGTATTCCCCTTCTAGATTATTCCTTGTAAACAGCTCTTGTGATAAACTAGTATCATATACTCCAGTACCCATCTGGAGTATAACTGTTCCCAAAGAAGGATATCAAACATAGTATTATCGCTAGTCTTGTCTCTAAGATCCAAACTCAGGTGACGTGACTTTTGCACTTTCCCACAATGGCCTCCTACTTGTTAACTATTAGGGTAATCCCTAGCATTTCATGTTAACTGTCAGATTACATGTTAACCGTTAGATTTACCCCTAGCATTTCATATTAACTGGTAGATTAACCCTTAGCATTTCACTTTCCAGACTAGTTCATAGTGTGGTTTTGTTCCTTTATGCCTATCCTTCAATGTAAACGATAAATTACAGTTTCCTTTGTGGTCATTATCCTTTTGACCTCTGTAGCTTGTCAGTATACCTATAGTCCAGCAATTAATTTTGAACAATTGCAATACTTTCATATGCATAAAAACAATAAATGAATGATGTTTCTAAAGAACTTTATGTATTTTACCTCTGAAATGGGTAGCCGGCATCTATAATCTATCTATAATCTATCTATCCGTCTATCTATCTACCTACCTACCTATCCATCATCTATCTACTATCTATCTATCTATCTATCTATCTATCTATCTATCTATCTATCATCTATCTGTCCGTCTGTCAATGCATCCATCCATTCATTCATTCATCCATCTATCCACCATTTATCCATTTATCCATCTATCCATCATCTATCCATCTATCCACCTATCCACCAATTGATCAATTGATCTGCTCGATCTATCTATCTATCTATCTATCTATCTATCTATCTATCTATCTATCTATTATCTCCTTACAGTGAAAGTCTCTGCAGAGGATGGATCTTTTGAACCTTGCTCATCAGCCTGTATACTCACAGCTCCTCTGTGTATTTGGCAGAGTGAATCTTGAGTGAGTATTATGACGAAGGGTAATGGCTTCTAGACTTGCCCCTCACAGGCTGAGTTTGAATTGGAGTGGGAGGGCGACTAAAAAGATCAGTAAAGCGTAGAATGTAGAATGTTAAAGTAGTTCAGAACCACAGCTAAAGCCGCTCTAGTCAGATCAGCTTTGTAGTTCTTGTAACCCAGGATGCAGCTGCTCTGTGAGCCCCAAAATGGGTATCAGGACTTCAAACAGCTGAGAAGCCCCTAATCTGACTGAGATGAAGCCCAGTGTCTCTTTCTGTGAAGCAGGACACAAGGAGTCTGATGTGGAGCCTCTTACCATTGGTTTGGCGGAACCGTGGCAGTCTCCTGATCTCCACACCTGGCTCACTTGGTCTTATCTTCTCAGCTCAGTCTCTCATTCCTAAAGAAACCTGTTTTCCCGCATACCGAGATTTCCTCCCTGACTCCTGAATACCCTCTCCATTTCTGCTTTGTTCTTCTGACTGTGTTTTTGGCCTTGTCTGAAATGAAAGTATCTTCTGCTGCAGGACCTTTCTTGTAGCCTTAGCTGCAGCTGCAGCATGCCTCCTGCTCAGGGCTGCCCTAGCTTGTCTATTTTGTACCGATCTCTGCTTGCTTTTATTCTTAAACCAGCGACTACAACATGATTAATTAATGAGCATAAATACTAACCCATTTGGCCCTCTGTAATGCATGGCCTATAGTTTTATATGAATAACAGTTTTATATGTATATCTTCCTATGTACTTCAACTAAATAGTAAATTCCTGGAAGACAGATATTTTGTGCTTTTCTTGAATATTCAGCATATCAATGTATTTGTATCATTGACTAGCCGGGCATTAATCCTATTCCAATACTATTTTAATGTCAAAAAGTATCCCACCTCATCAAGTACACCCTGCTCTCACATGTAAGTTGAGTGGATGTTCTTTATCCTCAGAGAAGACAGGTCCATGATGTCACATGAGACACTTAATTTGGAATGTCTTGAGTTTACAAGGGAGATCCATATAACTGACTGTGATCTGTGATAGCTATTGAATTGTGGCTCTATTAATGTCATTTTGGATATGAAGTGTGTCAGTTCAGTACTTAATGTAAATGTAAGAACTCAAACAGTACTTAATGTAATGCTGTCAAAGTGATACATGACATATATCATAAATATCTGCACATAGAATTCTAACTGACCTTGGCTTTCTTATCGCACACGTAGGAACCTCTGCACAGATGAACATTTGAAAGTATCATCGTCAAACATCTGCAACCATGGAGACCTCGTCAATGCTTTCCTCACTGAATGATGAGTGGAGATCCGATAGCTACATCGAACCCCACTACAAGGAGTGGTACCGTTTGGCCGTTGATGCTCTGATTGAACATGGGATGGACGCCTACCAAGAATTCCTTGTCAAGGAGCGAGCTTCAGATTTTCTAGCTGAGGAAGAAGTTAATTATATTTTGAAAAATGTCCAGAAGTTTGCACAAAACACAGAAAGTGGTTCTGATAGCTCCTGTGATGGTGCCTCCTCGTCAGGGACTTACTGGCCCACACAGTCTGATGTGGAGGCTCCAAATCTTGATTTAGGCTGGCCATGTGTGATGCCCGGATTCTTAGGGAGTACGCATATAGACCTCCTCTTCCATCCGCCGAGAGCACATCTACTTACAATAAAGGAAACTATTCGGAAGATGATAAAAGAAGCAAGAAAGGTAGTAGTATATCTTTTTTAAAATGAAAAATATGAAATGTGGATAAGTGCAGTGTTCTATGCACTTGTTCTATGATGGGTTAACAGAAAAATCTATGGGTGTGGCTCATTCCTGCTAATTTCAGAAAATATACCTATAGATATATATAGGAAACTCACACACTCATATCTTTCAAGATTTCTTTGTGTGTGTGTGTGTGTGTGTGTGTGTGTGTGTGTGTGTGTATGAACACTTGTAACCATGTATGTGGGTACCCATAAAGGCCAAAGAAGGTGTCATATCCCCTTGCTAGAGTTACAGGCTGTTGTGAGCTTCTCAGTACGAGTACTAGGAACTGAGCTTGCGTCCTCTGAAACAGCAGCAAATGTTCTTAACTTTTCAGTCATCTTCCTACCCCCGTACATTTCCCAGTCTTATGTGTATCTGAGACAGTAGCAAGAGGTCCTTTAATAGAAAAATATTTCTATTAAAGAAATAAAAGAAAGTAATTTCTCTCGCAATGCACCTAAGAGGCCTTTTGCCATTGGAGATGAAAGTACATGGGCTGGAATAAGATGATTTTTGACATATTCATATGTTTTAAGCACTTAGAAACTTTTCTTACTCTTTGAAAAATATGTATATTGGTGAATCTTTGTTTGCTATAGTACTAAAAACAATTGTTTTGCTCTCAGAATGGTTCATTCTATTAATATATAAACTAGAGTTTTACTTAACTGTTTTCTGAATTATACATTAATGTATAATATAAAATCAACATTATGACAATTTTTCAAGCAAAGTTCTGAAGCACTTAGCAGTCTAGGGTCTTGTACTCTTTATCAATTACTTATATTGCCTTATTAATCATATAAAATTTATTTTAGAATTCAGATAAAGCTACAGAAATATCTTTTTAATCAATGAAAATTATTAAGAGTTTCTTTTGTCTTTCTTGTGTTAGTTTAAATGTGATGATCACCATGAAAGATATTTTTAAGACTATGGCAGCAATTCTTGTTGTAGGAGGCTGCTTGTTTGTTTCCCTGCAGCCTGGCAGCCGAGACCCAAAATTACCACACAGAAACTGTATTAATTAAATCACTGCTTGGCCTATTAGCTCTAGAGTCTTATTGGCTAACTCTTACATATTAATTTAACCCATCTCCATTAATCTGTGTATCGCCATGAGGCTGTGCCTTATCAGGTAAAGTTCCAGCATCTGTCTCTAGTGGGGCTACATGGCTTTTCCTGACTCCACCTTCTTTCTCCTAGCATTCAGTTTAGTTTTTCCCTGCCTACCCTATTCTACCCTGTACAGGCTTAAGACAGTTTCTTTATTAACCAGTGGTATTCACAGCATACAGAGGGGAACCCCATATCAAAGTTTAAAAGATGTAGGCCAGTCTGGGCATGGTGGCACATGTCTGTACTTTTGATACAAAAGAGACAGAGTCAGCAGGACCGTAAGACCATCTTTGAGGCCATCCTTATCTGTCTGGTGAATTCTGGATCAGACAGAGTTAGTGAAATACTGACTCAAGGTTTGTTTGTTTTTTTTTTTAGGGAAAAATGGACAAAAAATAATTTTTTTATAAATTTATAAATTATCTATTAGGTCCATGCTCTATAATAGAGAAATTTAGGAAAGAAAAGGAATTAAGGAAACAAACAAACATCCTCATTTATTTTCTATGTTGACATGACATACAATGGCTTAAAAAATACAGTTTCATGAAGTATAAAAAAATAAGGACCTCAGAGTTCTCAGTGATATTACAGTTTACAAGACATGTAACTAATACCTAAAAGTTGTACAAGGGAGACACAGTGTTCTTAAGCTAGTGTTGGATGTAAGCTTTGTGAAAGGAAGACCAAACCCTTTGAATTCAAATAACCTCACTTTTTAGGGGTGCTGATTTCATTAGCCATATTATGTTGACAAAAATGCTTATCTGTTTTCATTACTAAACATTAGTTATTAAATGAGGACATAGTAGTGGACCAAGCTTTTAGTGACTGAGTTAAATTGTCAGACAAATCTTTTGAACTAATCTATTTTAAAAATTATCCTTTCTTTTGTGCTGGGAACAAATGATACAATTATATTTTATAAATCAAGTGAGAGTTCCAAAAGCATAATAAGATATGGCACTTACCAGATTTTGCTAATTTTTATCAGGAAATGTCATATACTGTGAGTCTCAGTATTAAAGGTAATCTGGGGACTGTGTCAGAGTAGTTGCAATCACACTGATCAGCCTCCCACAGGCTGAGAGACCATAAACATAATGCAGCTCCCATGGAAACTGAGCATTATTCATGACCTTTTCATATATTTTTCTTCCTAATGTAGCCCTGTTTAATAAGCCTCTAAAATATCTTTATCTGAAACTCCCACTTGAATACTGACTTTTAGAGGAACTGAAAGTCTGTTTTATAAAACAAGGTTATATTCTGCTTCCTGTCCATACAATTAAGATGATATAAAATTAAAAAAACATTTTATATACATGCTGAGTTAAAGAGAATTATTTAATCTTACAAATTGCATGCATTGCAGTAAAGTATAAATCATGGAAGATAAGATTTGTTGCTTCAGGAGATCTGTTTAGATGCAGTAATTATTAAGGTTGAGGGGCTCCATGCATAAAGGGGATTACATCAGAGGTGCTGTATCTCAAGGACTTTAGACAGTCCTTCAGAAAGCTCTCTATTTATTTACAGATATTGAAAGGATACAATACTTGGGAAACTTTGTAATCTCTCTCTCTCTCTCTCTCTCTCTCTCTCTCTCTCTCTCTCTCTCTCTCTTAATTCATGTTTAACCCAATGACTGGCTAAGGTCTTGTTAAAAATTTAATTTCAATATAAAAGCAAATAGTCAGCCAGATATAGCATCAGACACAGGTAACACCCAAATTCCAGATACTAAGGCAGGAGTATTGTGAACTAGAGATCAGCATGGCCTCTATAGTGTGATGCTGTCTCAAAAGGCCAACTTAATTAACTGTATAGTGAGAAAAAGCTACCATTAAAGCTGGCATATGGATTTTTAAATATGAATTGTGATCTTCATGCCTGTAATCCCTACAACAGGAAATCATGCCCCGTTCTTATCCTTTAGAAACCTGCTAATCAGTGATAAACTTTGTTTTGGATTTTTTCAGAGAATGAATTTTCTTTATTAGTAGCCAGTATATTGTCATAATATGGCGTTGGAATGACCTTTTATCACAATGTTTTTGAATAAGATAGATTTAAGTGGTAGAAACAAATTTCTTGCTTCAGAACTGTTTGTTTTTTTTTGGGGGGGGTGGGGGATTTTGTTTGTTTGTTTTTACTCTTTGAGGCCACCCAGCTCTCAAATAAATATATGAAAACTTATCATTATTTATGAATGCCTGCCCTTAGCTTGGCTTGTTTATACTCTCTTTTCTAACTTAAATTATTCTGTTTCTCTTCTCCTACATTTTGCCTCTGGGCTTTTTGCCTTTCTTTATTCTATATGTCTTTCTTTCCTTCTTACTCCATGGCTGGCTGGGTGGCTGGGCCCTGGTATCCTCCTCTCCTTCTCTTCCCCTGGCTCCTCCCTCTTCTTTCAAGCCTAGAATTCTTCTATTTATTCTTTCTAACTGGCAGCCCCACTTGTCCTTCTCTCTTGCATCTCTATTGACCATTCAACTCTTTATTAGACCAATCATGTATTTTCGACAGGCAAAGTGGCACAGCTTCAGAGTTAAACAAATACAACATAAAAAAAAAGTAGCACATCTTTGAATCATTAAACAAATATTCCACAGTGTAAACAAATATAACACATCTTAAACTGCTATTCCATAACAAATAAGTTACTTATTATGCAAAACATCTTACATTCAGGGAAAGCATGTAAATTCAGTGTCTGGCAGCTAAGGTCTTCATTGGAGACCAAGCTCACCTTCCCATTCTTGGACAAAGGGGTGATATTTCCACTGTATCTTGTCTGTCTTTACTCAGAACAAATGTGTGTGCCTGTATGTGACTGTGTGTGTGAGACTCTGTGTATGTGTGTGTAATATATATTTACATACACTTTTATGTTTATTTTTTTACTTCTTTTATGCTTAGGGTTGAACGCAGAGCCTCACATGCACTGAGCATGCACCATCTGCCATTGAGCTATTGATCCCCACTCCTGAGTGCTTTTGATTATTACTATTAAACTTTTCTTTCTAGCTTGTTATACAGTCTATGAATCACTTTGTTTTTCTAACTAGGATATTATTTTATAACATTTAATAATCTAGGTTTTTAAAATTTATGCATATCATTTTTTATCAGTTATTGCTTAGAAGTTGTTATGTGATCCCTCCACTTTATTTTTTGAATTTATTTATTTTGTTCTCTTCGGAATTTTCCCTTTGGAAAAGACAATTGCAGCTACTCTCATACATATTCTGTAAAGTAGTGTATTTCAACTTCCTTAACCCCTTTCTATGCTTTTCTGTGTGGCTGACATAGTTATATGCGTATTGTCTTCATATATTCTGATAGTGTCTAGCATGACTTTTCCCAGGCAATTATTAAGATCTAAAAAGTGTTCCCAAGATTATATATGCATGTATGGTAATTACTGCGAACTCTTGTGAAACGTTCCTACTGATGACTTGAAGCAGTTATCTTTCATGGAGTGTATTTTCTACTTACTCTGTGGTATGCATCCAAGGAGCTGTTACTTCTGATGTTCTTGGATCCGGGTGTGTTTAGAAAGCTGTTTGCATCTCTGCTTCCTCCTGAGTCCTCATGCTAGGACTGCTTATTTCTTGAGATAAAAATCTGCTCCTAGGAATCTGGAATCAGGAAGACTCATGAGGAGAAGTGTAGTTTGAATGAGGGTGGAGTCATTTCTGCAGCACCACATCACTGAGGCTCAGGTCTCGGCTCCACCCTGAGTCACAGTTCCTGGGAGTGTTTGTTTGGCCTTGTTAGTTGTTAGTAATACATAAGAATATTGCTCATCCTTGGGCCCCATATATGCAAAGGCGAAGGAGAGCAGACGATGACTGCTTTTCTTGGGAATCAGCTCTTGGAATGAAATGAGTGCTAAATGAGGTATTTGATCACCAGGACTCTGCTCTAACTGTGACATCAGTCAAGTATTACACCTTTGCAAGATCAGTATTGTCACTTATTTCATAAAAGATATAAAACAAAATTTTTTGTGCATTTTAAAATTCCAGTCACCCTTTCTAAGCCTCTGACAGTTCTTGCCAACTCAAGATTTTTCTAATGTATAAACCTCCTGGCTGAGTTAGCGAGGGGCATTGTGTCACAGAGTTCTCCCCTTTGCGTCACTTTGCAAGCATGTCCTGTCTAGCTAAGCAGCTCTTAAGTATTTATCAGCACCTTCATTACCCTAGGATCATCCCCCAGTGATCTCAGTCTCTGTTGAGAGCTTCCTTTCTGCCTGATCTCTGTTCCGACTCTCATTGTGAATCCTTTCATTGAATTTGACTCAAAATTAGTTTCTTCCTGGAAGTCATATTCTGTGTCATCAGATTTAATGCCATCATTATTCAGTGGCTTTGAATTGAGTCTCTTTTCCTTGAATGAGGTGCATTCTGTAGAGGTGCATATTTATGTCTGAGAATATATGAGGGATTCTCTGTATAGCATTGGCTGCCTTGGAAGTTGCTCTTTAGAAGGCTGGCCTTGAAATCAAAGATCCACTTTCATCTGCTTCTAGAATGCTGAAATTAAAGATATGTGCTACCACTATTGGTTGAGACTACATTTTATAGGAACAGATTTTAGCAACTTTACAAAGTTAGATGTTTTCATGATAACAACGACGATGATGATGATGATAATGATGATGATGATAAATAATGACAAAAAGTAAGGAGCAGGTGGCATTCCACCAGGGAATGAAAGAATATTGACAAAGAAGAGATAACATGTCCTGATTATAGGTAGTCCTCTTTAAAACACTACCGTTTTGATAAGCAAAAGACCTTTGTATTCACTGAGGCTTCATATCAAAGGTTAATTTTCAGTCTGGGTGTGGTAGAATATATGTGTAATGGGCCTGTCTACATTGTGAATTCCAGATCAGCAAACACTGCACAACTAGACGCTAACAACCAAAACCAACAATAAAAGCAACAAAACAAAATGAACAACAACAGAAATAACTTGGTTGGCCTTCTTGATACTACAGGGCATGGCTTTATTTTGCCTGCCAGTCTTCTCAATGAGACAGAGTGATGCAAGTGTGCAAAGGAGCCTTGCTGGAATGATAATGTGCAACATGACATTTTACATTGCAGGACTCTGCTATTCAATTTTATCATTCAGCATATACTTTTATATCAATTATTGGGATCTTTTAAGTAGTCACTCCTAGTGATCTAGAAACACTTGAGCTTTTACCATCAGCCCTGGAAATGACATCTTCTTAAAATTTAGAGTAGAAAAATTATGATGCAGCTATGTGTGATAGTGCACATCTTTAATCCTAGCACCCAGGAGACTGGGGCAAAAATCCTGACAGGAATTCAAAGACAAATTGGTGTACATAGTGAGGATCAGGCCATCCAGCACGATATAGCAATACCTTTCTTTCAAACATAAGAAGTTAAGAATAAAATTGAAAAAGTAGATAAGAAAGAAAAATATAATACTTAATTTATGTGATAAAATGCCATGAAAATAGCCATTAGCAAGTTTATTAGTTCTATAATGGTATGTATTGAAGATTTGTTTTTCTTTTTATTATTTTCAGAATACTCATATCCCTTATGGAAAACACTATAAATGAAGTAAGAAAACAAAATTCAGCCAATTTCCAGTTGAAAAAATTTCTTACTTGTTAGCTAAATAAGCAAATGTAAAAAACATCAGTGTCCCTAAGTGTAGGCAGAGGCTGCTTGTTGTTTTCCCAGGCACCCAGACCTAAAATAATCACTCAGAAACTATATTAAGACACTGTTCAGCCTATTATCTAGGACTTCTTATTAAGTAACTCTTACATCTTAAATTAACCTATTTCTATTATTTTATATTTACCACAAGGCTTGTGGTTTATCAGTAATTTCCACCAGGTAGGCATCTTTCTCCTTTGGCAGATACATGGCGTCTCTCTGACTCCATATTCTTTCCTCCACTATCTCTGCTTGGAATTCTGGCCTTGCTTTATTCTTCACTGTCATAGGCACAGGCAGCTTATTTATTCATTAACCAATCAAAGCAACATGTATACAGAAGGACTCTCCACACCATTTCTCCTTTTCTGTCTAAATAAGAAGAAAACTTTTAACTTTAACAGAGTAAAATTACATATACAAAACAGGTTTCAAGCAAGAATTACAGATATTTATATCTATTTTATCTTTTATCATAACTAAGGAAAACTATAATTATAACTATTCTTTAACTCCATCAAGGACTCCAGAAGGATATAATATTACTTAAGTAAACAGAAAGTGCATTTTAAGCAACTTCCAAAACTCTAGAATTAACAGAGACATCTAGTTGTCTGAACAGTCACCGAAAGTTCTTCTGTAATGTTGGGGCATCCATCTTCAGTCTATAGGCCCATAGTATATGGCAGATTTTTCCATGAAGCAGGAAATTTGAAAGGCTGTTTCGCCTATCTTGTCAGTTTGTCAGTTACTTTCTTCTGTGTCCTGTATAATGTCTGGAAGTTTCTTCTGTGAAACAGGAACCCTGAAGGACCATCCTGTCTTTTGGGATGCTCAGCAGTCACTTTTCTATGGGTCCTGCAAGTCCAGTACATACAGCACAGCATACCATTAAACAGTCCAGCAAGAGCAGTTTTTTGGCCAAATGGCTAATAAACTCCATAAGTTATGCCCATCATCTTCTTGAAGTAGATTGGTGCTGCAAGAGCAGATTTTTCTCATTGTTATGAAAAGTCCTAAGTTCTTAAAATATTTTAAATGCTGTATTCTGTTAGTCTTTGAAAGGTTTGAAAAATAACTATGCATCTGAAATATATCTATTTCTACACATCTAGTAAATCTAACTAACATGACTACAAGCTTGATTATTATAGATAACTATCTATTAATTTGTATTTTTAATTATACGTTACATTTTTAAATGAACTACACAAACATAATACCTTAAAAAGAGCAGAAATACATATAACAAAATTGACCTTAAATCTGTATCAATAGACCAATATCCATACCAATGCAAAGTATTCATCTTTATAGCATATCCCCTGTAAATATAAACAAACATTTTAAATAATATTAGGGAATTTCAGTGTAGTTCTCTCCAAACTGCTTCCTGCTTTTTGTTGGGCAAAGTATTTTTAGGTGTTCATGGAGACATTTTGGAGGATTCTTGATTCATCAAATCACATTAATCTGGAAAAAATCCATAGGTTCTCATTCTCTGAGGAAACAAAAGCAGAACCTCTTTTCTAAAGCAACATATCCCTCGACCCAAATTTTGAAGTCAAGATACCTTTAAACTATATATGTTGGTTAGCTTAGCATGCCCGTACAATGAAATGTCTCTCTGTACTGAGCTCATTCACAGTCAAAAATTTCAAAGAAAGAACAATAATATACATAATCCAGACTCTATGTGTATTTTTTAATCTTTATGTGGCTTGCTTTTCTTTAATCCTTTAATCTAAGACTGTCTGTACTATGTCTCTTTAAAGACTTTAGCATTTTTAAAACATTTATTTTTTTATAAGTATTTTTCTCTATCCCAAGAGACATTTATCCAACACCATGACACATTTAGAGGTCTTTTTTATTTGAATTTGTCTTTATTATATGCCTATCTGTAATTATTTTTTGACCAGGAACACTTTTTTTTCTTTTTTAAATGCTAAGCAGGAATGACTAGAACCAACTCCCCAGCCCTGCCTGTTGACTTTGCCCAGTCTAACATGGCAGAGGCATGTTCACTGCCTCTGAGAGCCTTGCACACCACCCCAGCTCCAGGGTAGCAGCTGGTCTATGTCACCATTAAGAAATTTGTAACATGCTGCTCCCAGATCCCATTTAAGTGCTCTGTCTCCTGAAAGAGCCAGAGCTGTTCATGCAACTAGCACAAACCAGAAACTCCTGTCCTAAAGAAGCTGCACAGCCTTTGCTGCCAATGATGAATCAGAAAGACCGCTCGCTCTTAAAGGAGCCATGGAGCCCCTGCTCACCACCAGCAAACAGAGCCCATTAAAAAAAAAATGTGGCTACGAAGAAGCTGTGCTAAACTCTGTTCTTTTCTTTCTAGAATTCCTTTCCAAGCTCTCTCAGACTTTATGTGGATGTATTTAGTCCCACATTGGCACCATATGTTAGCAATTACAATAAAGTAGTCCCATACTAGCTCATAATGGAGTATAATAAAGGATTTTTTATTTAGGGGTAGACCCACAGATCAGCAGTCCTCTGCACAAGTGGGAAATAGGAACTGGATCCAGCAACCAAGGCAGAGAGCCTGAGCATGTTTCTATATCTGTTTATGTCCAAAGTGGGCCAGCATTTCAAAGGCCATTGGCTGAAGGAGTTCCTACCGCACCCAAGTATGTGCTTGTGTGTCTGTCTGTATTTTAATGCCTTTCCCAGATTGTTAAAAAGAATGTTCATTTGTCAAGTACTGGATACATATACATATTGTGAATAGTATAAAAGGACCACCTCTGCTTTTTTTTCGCTTCTGATTTTGCCATAATCAAATGGTAGAACTTCTGAATAGTGATGCAATAATTTAACAGTATGGAACACCCTGGGTACAAGTGATAAGGGGTTCCCTGTTGTGTGGAAATTTTAAAATTGCTGGTAATATGGCTGCTTAGAAAGGCCTCTGGCTTTTTATTACAGTGTAGCGCTGGCAATTGAGAGCAGCATTAGTGATAAGGGGGGCTACTTCATCACTCTTCCTCCACCCATCTCTTACTCATTAGTATCCCTCTCAATAGCAGTTCTGAGATGAGAGTCTCCCAGCAGGATTCCTTTAGGAAAGAGGAAAGTCTCCTAACTGTGCATAAATGTTTGCTACTAAATCATTACTTGCCTTCTGAATTCTAAGAAGCAGAAAATGCAGTTCCCTTATCTTCTTTCACAAGGCAAGACTTCCCTTTCGGTCTGACCAATTTCCTACTAGTAATCATTTCTATCTTTGCCTCTTGGATTGGAATGCAACAAATATCTTAAACAAGCAAATAAATGTGAAAGGCAAAAGCATTGCCATTTGGCTAAATATCAATCCAATATTCACTACTGAAAAATCCATAATGGGAAACATCGGCCTCACAGGAGTCATATTTCAGCTGGCAGGCACTCGGGAGCAATTGATAGTAGAAGCAAATAGAATGCTTCTGTTTTTGCGAACAGGCAGAGAGGGGTAGAGGAAGTCCAAAAGTCTGAAGACACCCAGCTGATGAGTAACCATAAGCACTCACAGTCACCAGGCTCTGCACTGTAGTGCATCATCATGCTCTGCCTCCAGAGCTCGGGAGCCGTGCATGTTTATGCCTTTAGAAATCTGAAAAGGCAGCCTTGATCACTGAATCCTGCAAGTAGACTCAGACCTCTGGATCTTCTTACTTCAAAACTTTCTATTCTTCTTATTATTATAATCATCATCATTATTATTAGGTTTGTCTGATTCTCTGTGTATATTTTGTTTGTGTGTACATATGTGTGCCACCTGCCTACCTATGAGCAACAATGTGGGTGCTAGGAACAGAACCCAGATCCTTTGCCAGCACTGATCCCTCTCCCCAGTCCTATCTATCCTCTGGCCTTCTAATGGCCATGTCATGGACCATTTCTGGATAGTGCCTGCAACACCATCTCATCATGGGCTCTAACAACAGACTAACTTACAGGGCTGTTCCACTAGTTGCTCATGTGGAAGCTCTCAACTGTGTGTGTTCTCGTGTGTTTTCTACCCATTTTATTGCCTCTTAGCTGTTGGTGATTTGATTCAGTCTTCTCACAGGCCTGGAGGATTAGAATGCCTTTGGGAATTTAGTGTGGAAAACATGAGGTATTTAAGGAGGGCTTGACAGTTATTGTCAAGATAGATCACCCTATTTCTGATAAGTTCTGGGGCTTTATGGTGCTGCCATCCATTTTCACTTATTCCATGTGAATTATTCCGTGTAACCCTTTGGGCTCTCATTAAAAGCCCAAATGTGTGCCAGGCTCTTCTTTTCCTCGGGAAAACCATGACTGCAACCTTCAGCTTCCTAGAGAGCATCCAACGTGCTCTCAGGGTTTCGCCTTCTCTGTTAGATCTGTTACATTTCCTTCTTGCTCATCACCCTGGGTCGGATCTGGTGTACATCTTAACTGCCTAGACACTGAATTCACATGGAATCCCTTTTCTGTGTGGTCAGACCTCTTTTAGGATTTTTTATTTTGATAATTATGAGCCAACACTATTTTTTTTATCCTCTGGATATTACTTTACTATTAGGCCTCAGTGTCTTGCCCTGTGAATGAGCAAATGAGAGCTGTGAGAGGTGAGACAGGGACAGAAGATGCCTTTATCTAGGTCTTGGTCCCACAAGCTTTTTTGACCTTATTTTTTTAAGTTGTTTTTCCCACTCAGATCAGTTTTTTTATAAGATGATTGGTTTAATGCAAACCACTGTAGTCTGAACTACATGTGAATTTAATAAAAAAAAATGCTTCTATCTTACATGCTATTAAAGGGGTTTAAAATACAAAAATGAAATATCACTAGAAAATTCACCAGACAGTTGTCTAAATTTATGTTAGCACTAAAATATAGATATTGCTCACCTGGGGAATCTTAAAGCTTACACTTATTTTACTTTCATGTTGAGTATTTTCGGCATTTGTGTAGATAGGAGACATTCTGCATTTTGTTTTTCCTTCTGTCTTATGCTCTTTTCTTTTCTTTTCTTTTCTTTTCTTTTTTTCCTTTTTTCTTTTAAGACAGGGTCTTGCTATACAGTCCTGAATATCCTAGAACACACTCTGTAGACCAGGCTGGCCTCGAACTCACAGAGATCTGCCCGCCTGTGCCTTCAGTGCTAGGATTAAAGGTGTGTACCACCACCTGATTTGCATATACTTTCCTTACTTCTTTTTTCTTATGTGGGGCACATCAGAAAACATATTATTTTCAATGTTGTCTTAATGAAATTTTGTGAATCAAAACTACATCTGCTTCTGTGGTGAAAATGGCAAAGTTAAAAGGGGGGTATTTGGACTTCTCTTTCTCAGTTTTAGAATCTTAGAAAGCCCACCAAGTCTTTGAAACACAAGTTTAACTGTGAGGAACTTAACAGAGTTTGTGCACTTCTAAATCTAAAGATTTATTTATTTGTTTATTAAGTTTTGGTATGTGTATGTGTGTGTGTGGCTGGGTATGTGTATATGCATCACATGTGTGCCGAAGACTGTGGAGGTCAGAAGAGGTGTTGGGTCTGATTGAACTGGAGTTGCAGGTAGTTGTCAGCTGCTGGGAAGCAAACAGACCAAACCGGGAGCAATCAGTTCCCTTAACCACCAGGCCATCCCTCCAGCCCCATGCTTCAATATCTAAAGGCTAAACCATGTTTTCAGAAATGCTATAAAATTGAACAACCATGTGAAATTTAGTAGCAAAGTGTTCTGACATTTGTACAAATTTCACATTTGCTCTATTTATGGTAAATATAATTGTTAAAAGGTATATAACCCCAATTTTTTAAAATATGAAGATCAAAATTTATATCCATCAATGAAACAAAATGCAAGAATCTTATAACATCTTATCAATTGTAGTTATTTAAAAATATTTTACTTTTGGAAAATATGTTTCAGAAAGTGTCATGTTTCTGAACTATATATGAATTATGTTTTTCCATTCCATGTCAGAGTGAAATTAAAAATTGTCCATTAGAAGCCAATCACAATTTCTTCCTCCCAGTCACATTTTTAAGGATTTATTTCAGCTGATAACAACCTGGTATTAAAAACTCTGCAACTTATTGCAGAATTAAATATTACTTTGTCTGCTGCCTTTTCATAGTGTTGTAAGAGTAGACCAATATTGTGAGAGGTCACTTGTTTCTTGGCCATCTTGCAGTTTGGACCCAGAAATAACCACACAGAAACCATATTATTTAAATCACTGCTTGGTCCATTAGCTCTAGCTTCTTATTGGCTAACTCTTACATATTAATTTAACCAATTTCTAGAAATCTGTGTATTGCCTCGTGGCAGTGGCTTACCGGGTAAAGTTCCATCCCACTCTGGCGGGGCTACCTGGCTTCTCTCTCATTCTGCCTCCTTTCTCCCAGCTTTTAGTTTAGTTTTCCCCTCCTACCTCTATTCTTTTGCCCTATCACAGGCCAAAACAGTTTCTTTATTATCCAGTGGTCTTCACAGCATACAGAGGGGACTCCCACATCAGACCAATCTTGATTCTGTCAGAAGGGTTTTAGGATTTATTTACATAGTTTCAGAGACATAATCCCTGGAGCTCAAAGTCACAGGTTTTCTTGTACTTCATTTCATAATAACGCAAATGTCTACTGAGTTTTATTTTTTTTGAGCGATATCAAGAAATTTAAGGTCTTAACAATGTAACAAGGCAGGAAATGGGACCCAAGGGAGGTATTCATCATTGACCATTTTCAGTAGTCTGTAAAAGGTGGAACCTGCTCTTCCCGCTCTTCCATTTTGCATGGGTTAGACTTGGTGACTCCTTTCCAGTGAGTGGAACTGGACATGATGATGTGATCTTGGGATAGAAGGCATTCTGATCTACTTCTCTCTTGCACTACGCTCTGGAGGAATCCAATGGCTGCCTCATGAGGTCACCTAGCAGCTGACATAGTGTTTATTGGAATGATGAGATGAGGTCACCTACAAAGTGCCATATAAATGAACCATCTTGAAAACAGTCTTTCTTCCTACCTACCGTAGATGGCTCCAGTGTGGAGCTGGAAGAGCCTTTTAGCACCTATCAGCTTTGCCCTGAGATTCCTCATCCTCTTCAAGTGTAAGATAAAGATATTACTGTTTTAAGTTTTGAGGATAATTTGTTCTGCAGTGGCGGAGAGAAAATACAGCATATTTCCCAAGAAGTCTGGTCTTTCCTGGTGAGAAAATATAACTCCTGAGAATTATTATTTTTTAATCATGGAGTTTTCTTATAATAATAGTCTTTTCATAATGTAATAATTTAATACAATTCATAATATGCTATATTAATACAATTATTTTACAACTAAAAACTACCTAATAAATCATGTAAACACATAAAATTTTAAAACATTACCAAAACTTTAATTATCAACTTGATATCTTAATGCTTTATGTTTTAAGATATTTACTGATATAAAGGTTTACCATCACATTACACCTAATTTTCATATTTTTCATTCTGATATATGTATAACATATATGGATATATTAAAATATTAATAGTCTTTTCATACAAGTTGTATGCAGAGTCAGTTTCTAAATTAAACCCAAAGTCCTAGAAAGTACATTCCTCCACTAGTATTAACTAGTCACCTATTAACTTGAGTCCTGTAAATGCTTTACCTGGCATGGCCTCTTCAGACTTACATGGGTTTCCCAACTGTTCAATATCTGACATACAGATAGATGTGTCATGAATTTGTAAGAGCAGCCCCCACCTCTTTGGACAGTGATCATCTGTTGAATTTATGTAGACTGACAATCTCAAAGGTAAATTGGGGGAAGAAAATCAAATTCATCTAACTTTAACATATGTGCATGGTGTCTGCCAAGAGGCATACGTACACTCCATGCATGGTGTAAAACTACAATCTAGTCTGTTCAGGTGTCAGATTTGAGAGGATTCACTTGAAGTGATTTTAATTAGAACCTAAGAAATAGAACTCTACAGGGGTTTGTCCTCAGCCATCTGGTATTTCGCTTAATATTTTTGTGGGTTATTTTTCTGGAGTACAATATGAAGCTTGTTCCTTAGGTGTTTTTATTTAATAAATGGCTCAAGAAAGAGTAGCAAGTCCCTAGAAATCAGGATTAAAATAAAAAAAAATGATTTGTTTGGCCAAAAAGTATTGGAAACGAGCAGGTGCAAACATGTTATTATACCTTTCAGAAAGAACTTTTAGCTCATCCACAGGCATGAAACCTTCATTCTGGGTAAGTTTACCTGATTTTATGTCGTAACTCCACCCCTTAGCTTTATTATATATTGGGGGTGGTGCTGTAAGCCTCAAAAATACTTAAGTTGACTTTAAAATGTTGTGGGATAGGCGTGTTGCCCCAAAATGGAAAGTAAATCTCTCATTCCAGGGGTTAGGGTTTAATTCAGCTAAGGCTGATGGCTTTAAAAATGCTTGAGTGTGTAGACTGTGGCAGAGAAGAAAAGTGAGGGAACATGAATAACATCTGTGCCGGACAGTTTCATGTCAATTTAACACAAGCTAAATTCATCCAAGAGGAGAGACCCTCAATTAACAAAATACCTCTATAAAATCAGGCAGTAGGCAAGCCTATAGGGCATTTCCTTAGTGACTGATTTGGAAAGGCCCGGCCCATTGTGGGTGGTGCCATCCCTCGGCTTGCAGTCCTGGGTTCTATAAAAAAGCAGGCTGAGCAAGCCATGAGGAGCAAGCCAGTAAGCAGCACCCGTCCAAGACTTCTGCATCAGCTCCTGCTTCCAGGTTCCTGTCTTGATTTCTTACCCTGTCTTCCTTCAGTGATGAACAGTGATGTGCAAGTGTAAGCCAAAATAAACCCTTTCCTTCCCAAGTTGCTTTGATCATGGTGTTGCATCACAGCACTAGAAACCCTAGCTAGGAGAACATCAAAACCTAATGAGAAGGGACATTATAAAGAGATATTAAAGAAATTATTACTCTTCAGCTTGGAGAGGATGGGGTTGATTAAGGTGGAACCGTTGTGAGCTGAGGACCACAGAGGGATACTCTGGTGATATCTCAAGATTTCCTCATTCTAACAAAAGTTATATTATTCTCCCTGTGTGTCCTTGAAATGTGTACATTTATGTTTATATATGAAGTTTTATGCCCTTGCGTAGCTGTGCCAGTTTGGCTCTTTCTGTGTTCTACTTTAATTGGTATACGTAGTGTGTGCTCAAACACACTAATTCCTTTGTGAAGACTGACCAGTTACTCATTCTGAAAATAATCACCTGATGTTTAAATTTTTACCTTCTGTTTAATGTGTGTGTGTGCTATGTATAATGGCTGTTTCTCTAGGAACGGTTGTTCTCAACCTGTGGGTTGTGACTCCTTTGGCAAACCTCTATCTCCAAAAATATTTACATTACAATTCATTGACAGTAACAAAATTACAATTGTTAAGTAGCACCAAAAATAATTTTATGGTTGGGGACACCACATGAGGAACAGTATTAAGGGTTACAGCATTAGGAAGGTTGAGATCCATTACCCTAGACTATACTGACTGTCAGTGTTGATAGTCTTAAAATTGACATTTTATTGTAGTGCATGTAAATGACTTCCATGTAGTAGTTTCGAGAAGTTGTGGACAAATAGTACACATTTACAAGCATTTTATATTAAAATTGGCAAAATGAAAATGGCAAAATATGTTGATACTTGAAGTCTCCTTTTTATTACTGTCAGGGAAACCCACTAGGTTTGAGATTACACGTGTCAGCCAAAGTCCTCAAAACTTGTCTAAAAATTAATTTGCTTATTAAACATAACTGAGAATCATAGCATTTCTAGTTTGAGAAATCGTGAAATAATAGGAATTCAAAACGGTGCGAAACACATTTGACACAATTTTGACCCTATTCACCTGGAAGCCGCTGTACAAGTCCTTACCAGAATCCTTTGAGTTGGTTCTGTTACCACTGCCTCATCCTTTCAAGGTCCTTTTATAAGAGACCCTTTAGGCAAATCGCTACTTTTCAGCATAGCTGGGATACTTTCCTGGCTAATCTTCTATTACACTGGTACTGCAAGAGCCAATGGCCTAACTTAATATGGGAACTCCAGACCTAATGTGTTGTATACCCACACACGTACTATCTGGACAGTGGTGAACTCACAGATGGAATACAAACTTGGATATCATGATTAGTCACAAGTAATTATAATCTCCTTGCTGATAATGAACATCATTATGGCTGTAATTGTGTGTTCTAAGTACTTTAAATGTTACAAGCAGGCAAGCCCAGGAGAATTCTCATATCACTACCTCCATGTAGGCAGAACATACAAGTGGCCACTCCTTATTTTTCAGGGGAGTCAGCGTTGGGGCTGGCTGGTCTTTGTAGTCATGTATCATGGGTTGGGAACTGGGACAATGGCCAGAAAGAATGAAGCACCGTCCATAATCTCTGTTCATGTCCAACATCTTCTATATATTTGCACTGGAGTGTCCAGAGACCCTCAACTTAATGCATCCTTAACTGAGCTACTTATCTCTACTTCTTAACTAGGGATTGAATTTGTTTTCTTAGTAGGATAATGTTATCACTATCTAACCATACATTCAAATTACTAACCTTGAAGTCATTTGTTTAAAGTATTTTTCTCCCCTTTATCTTCCCATAACCTCATGTGAAGTTTTCTCAGGACTAATTAATTCTATTACTCACATTCTGTCTAATTGGTTCTGTATTCCCTGTCATTGTCACTGGAGTTCTTTTTTTTTTTTTTTTTTGCCTAGTACCCTTAGAAGGTAGGCTCAACTCACTGTCCTCAAGTATGCCAACTAAAGAGACTTGTTACAGTGAAAATCAGATAAAGGGGATTTTTTTCATTGTGGCCACAATTAGGAGAGGAATAAAAGAAGATTCTTTGTCTGTGAAAACTGAGCTCCTTGCTTCTTTGGCTTCTTCTACAGTGCAGAACAATCTCAGGTATTTTGATAAGACCTGGTGCCAGGGAGTGCTCGAGGTATCATCTTTATGCCTCGTTTCATCCAAGCACAAAGTACGTGGATCCTGTCACTGCTTATCAAAGTGTGTTCCCCACTCCAGCACCACCAGAAGCACCCAGGACTCCTGAGAAATGCACCTTGAACTACCCCACACCTTCAGAATCTAAAACCTGGGGGTAGAACACCAAGGTTAGCCTCAGTGTCCCACATCACAATCACATTTTTTTTCTTTTCTTTTCTTTTTTTTTTTTTTTTGGTTTTTGAAAACAGGGTTTCTCTGTAGCTTTTGGAGCCTGTCTTGGAACTCATTCTGTAAACCAGGCTGGCTTTGAACTCACAAAGATCCATCTACCTCTGCCTCCTGAGTGCTGGGATTAAGGGTTTACGGCATGCACCACCACAGCCTATCTCCAGATCAATAATTTTTGAGAATCTAATTGATGTTGCATCAAAGTATTTTGCATCAAAGTTTTGTCCCCAACCAGCAGAGCTACCACTACCCAAGAATGGTGGTCTGAAACTCCCGACCCCTGTGCTTCTACTTGGGCGTTGTGATTTTCCCTGCTGGCCAGTGTTTTAATAGGTGTTTTTGATCAGATGAAATTTGAGAACAGCTATGGGTCCCATCGTAACTGCACATCAGAATCACCCTGGGACCTTTTAAAATTGCTAATGCCTGTCCTCACGGCCATGAACAAGATCTCAAGGGGCCTCTTATAAAGTTCTCAAGAGAATTTGGCCTGGAGCTTAGACTGGGAACCAGGGGTCTCATTCTACAGAACTTCAGTAAGAAAGGGAAGGGGTAACTGAGAGCCAGGCTCCAGGAGGCTCCAGCTGTATTCCTACTACTCTTGAGACAAGAGTTCAGTGGGGTGAATGACAGACATACCCCACAGCAAGCAGCAGGATTGGACAAGGATAGGAGACACACCGTCACATTTCCACACGTCAGAAGTCATGCCAGGCATTGCTTGTTACTAGCCATCCTCTCACTGTGTCCACTCATGATGAAGGAGCCAATGAATTCAAATTAGATATGTAGAAAGTAATGACATTTATAATTTCAAAAGTGCAGTTCCAACTGCAAAGGGAATAAAAGATCATTGATCCTAAAGCCAAATAAGAGAGGTCACGGCCCAGGAAAGCTGATTCAGGTTGCCCCAAATAAAATGTTCCAACATGGTAGGAGTTTCGTCAGCTTTGTATAGTAATGGAACAAAGAAAGTCATAAATCAAAGTACTTAAAAATACATTAATGAGAAGTCCAGATAGGCAGGTCATAGCAAAGCAGAAAAGCTCCCCTATAGGCCTCAGATACTATTTGATGATAGTCTTAGCTTTTGAATGGCAGAAGCTAGGGATCTGTTTGTACATTCCAAAGAAAGATTTCTCCCAATAGTAATGAGAATGCTCGGTCAAACACCAGAGGTAGATAACGGATGGGTATTTTGTGAGTTAAATAGGGCACAACGTAATATTTGTTGCTTGTTAGCTGTGAACCTGTAACATTCCAGCTCTCCATAGCTGAAGTTCTAACTAGTCAACCACTCTTCTAAGACTGTAAAACACGTGGCTTTCCTTTTATTGTCTTTATATAAAAAGCACACATTTGAGCAAGTGAGATAACTCAGTGACACAGTACTTGCTCATCTTTCAGAGTATCAAATTTGGGTTCCCAGCCCCCACATCAAGTATCTCACAACCAGCTGTAAATATGATTCTAAGGGATCTAATGCCTCTACTTCCCTGGACTTGCATGCACATGGTGAACATAAACTCATACAGGCATGCACATGCATATATAATAAAAATGAATAAATCTTTCTTTAAAAGGATGCATAGAGACAAGAACAAAGAGCCAGTCTATTTTTAAATCACTGCCTCTCAGTGGAATGGAGTGATAAGAGAAGAAGGGGGCACTCCCAGCCTCCTCTGACCCCATGCCAGCACATCAGAGTCTCTGGGGGGGTCCCTACAACATTGCTCCATCTTTTTGGCCTCAGCATGAAGATCAGTTGTAATGTGAGCTTTGCCTGATGGGTCTATGCTCTTTCTGAAGATTACAGGGGAAAAGAAGGCATAAAAATGTGTTGGTGAAGGATAGCCATTAGTTTATCTTTTATTTTATATTTATCAAGTATAAACTGTTTTTATACCCAAAATGGAGTACATTTTTACATATGTCAGTGCCCACTATTCCATCGCTCCTGTTAATAGTTGGTGACCAATGTATTATAAAGCCCTGCTTCAGATTCATGTATGTCAGTGACAAAACATGGGGAATGCATATTCACACACACACACACACACATGTGCATAAATTGCCATTGCTTGTCTTAGGAATTCTTAACAGATTCTACAGCTCACAGCTGAATTTTCAGTATACTTTAAATATTCCCTTAAACAGGAAAGTGAATGATGCCAGGCCTTCCCTTTTCCCAGCCCTGTGCTACTGAGAAGAAAGTATGTGGGTACTGAACTGCAAGCACCATAGCCACACATGTAGCTAGCTCGTAAGCACTTGCCAAGGGTAGCATGCATAATACTGAATGCAACTATAGTTGTGTATTTGTACATTAAAAGGCAACTATAGGTCAAACTTTACATTTTTTCAATAGAATGTGACAGTTCTTTGACTCTGGAAATCTTTGCTAAGTTAAGGGAAATCTCAGATATTCTTCACTTGTGGAGGAAGAATGGGGCAACCTGTCTATCATAGCACAACTAGGGTTTTTGAACAGTCTGAAAAGACTCTGAGGCTAAAGATAATAAAAGTTCAAAATATACTTCTGTTGGTCCTCCTTTCAGGCTATCACCCTTAAATACTGTTACCTTCTCTGAATTTGTTCTCCAGACATACCTACACTAAAACATCAGTGCAGGAAGGAAACCTAATAAACACACCTATGTCCATGTAAAAGGGCAGTTAGTAATCTGTCTCCAACTTAAGAGTGGTTTTCATGCTTACAAACCTGTCTCTCTACCCATGGTTCTCCTCTTTCTCAGCAAGTTTTGCCTATTATAATATGGTAAATAGACTTCAGTTTCATCCCCCATGATGGTAAAGAATTTCCTAAAATAGGGAAAGATTATAATGAATCACATGTTGACAGAGAAAAACATTTTAAGATGCTGTGGTGACTCAGCGTTGTATGATACAGAAATGTCATGCAAAGTCATAGGGTCTCTTCTTCAAAACAGCCTTGCTTTCTTTATTTACTCCTGGGATTTTGTTTGTTTGTTTGTTTGTTTTTAATTTACAAAGCAAAGGCTTTGTAAAATGTTTCATCTTCACAGATATTTAGTGGCTTAGGAGGCAGTGACCAACCACGGACATAAACTGACATGCAGCCATTTATCAAAAAGTCTACCTTAAAGAGAAGTGGATTGGGAGAGGGGGGAGGGGAGGGTAGAAGAGGGAATGGGAGGAGAGGAAGGATGGGAAACTACAGTCAGGATGTAAAATATACTAATTAATTAAATTTAAACAAAGGTCTAAAAATAAAACCAGTAAGGATCACCATCTCCCAAGAGTCCTGAGGTGCCCTGTAGACTGAATCCATGGGAGCTGCCTTCCATTTGGACAACTTCTGTACTGTTGTCCAAATGTTGTTAGTCTAATGTGGATCACTGCTACCTCCAATAATAACGTTTAAGACACACCTTCTCGCACCTTTCCCCTGTCTCCAGCCTGATCCGATCCTTCTCACACTGTCTGACAAGCTCAGTACATACTTTATCATTTAGCACCAGTGTGGCACTGCCTGTGCCTAGACTGCCCACCACTCCTGTTCTGTGGTTCAGTCAGTGTGATTCTGACTGTTATGACATTACACTATGAGGGACTGTGATCTGTACATTATTGTCACTAGAACTACAAAGCCAAGAACTTTTGAGAACCAGGGTCTGGTTGTAGCATGAATGGATCTGGAAAAAAAAAAAAAGCAAAGTTGGCAGACTAGGATTGCAGGGCAAATAGTGAGAAATGTATGGACTTGAAAATCAGTGAAGAGATACAAAGAAAAGCATAGCCGGAGGATTCCCAGATACAGAAGCAGTGGAGTGAAGGTTGGGAACCAGCCAGGCAGATATGAGGAGTGCCTGAAAGCACCTGATAATGACAAGTCATTCTTCTCTCTTCAAAGAGGAAGAGCCGGAAGAATGGATGCTGCTTAACCAGGAACTGTTTACCTGCTGCAGGGAAAAGTAAAACTATTGAGCTGATTGGAATCATTCTTGACCCTTGTGATACCTCTCAATAGCTTTCACATCGGCCAGGTGCCAGAGACACTCTAGTGTAAGCCAGTTTCCCTTTACCATGAACTCCTCGGTATGTTTCTGATCATGCTGCACAAACATAAATAGGCATAAAACATTTTCAAGCAATGTGTATTATGTATATGTAGGTATATTTAAGATATACAATGTGCATATTGTTTTAAAGAAGGGCAAATATTTTACTGCATTTATTCATTTAGCGTGTGTATGTATGTGCGCACACACGTATGTACTTGCATGTGCATGCACTAAGGTATATGTGTGGAAGTCAAAGAACTTGCAGGAGTCGGTTTTCTCCTTCTACCAGGCATGTCCTGGAGATTGAATCAGATGGTCAGACTTGGCAGCAAATACCTTTACCAGCTGAGCCATCTTTCCAGCTTCGTGTGTAATATCTTAATATATGTACTATACAATTATTAAACAAAGCTAATTAATATATTATCTCCATTCTTATAACTTTTGCACTGATAATTTTAAGCTTTTCTTAATAATTTAGAATATAACTATAATATATTGTAATACAATATATTATATAATAATATAACTAAAATAATTAAAATTATTGACAAATTAATAAAACAATTAAATATTTGTTAATTAATAAAATGTATAAATAATAATATAAAATATTATTATTAAGTGTAATCACTGTGCTGTACAATAGATCTCAAGAATGTGGTGAGATCTCTCAAGAATGCGAGGAGAATTCTAGAGAAGCTATACAGCAAGTTAAAGATCAAATATGTGAGAATTTAATCAGTCAGGATAGATTTCAGATATTACAGTGAAACTAGAACAATATCAAGATTTCAATATCTCAACCATTCATCACGAACTATTCGCGCTGCATTACAAAGCTTGCCTACTTACTATATGCATCTATTTACATCTATTTTTTGAGATAATGTCTTATTGTGAAGCCCTTTTCCTGTCCTTGAGATAATGTATTATTGTGAAGCCCTTTCCCTGTACTTGAGATAATCTTATTGTGTAGGCTTTCCCTGTCCTTGAACCCACTATGTAGATCAGGCTGGCCTGGAACTCACAGAGATCCAACTTCTTCTATCACCTGAATGTTGAAAGTAAAGGTGTGTGCCACCACACCTGGCCACTTCTAATTTTATTTGCATATGTAAACATGTCATTCCTATGTGGAGAAACAAATGCCTCTTATTCATTCTGTTTATATTAGCTATGACCTTTGCACTTTGATTTCATAATTAAGATTCTCAAAGGGTTATATATATATATATATATATTTCCATTCCTCTCTCATTTCTCATTCATCCCAATATACCTATATATATTCTATGTTTCTCTCTCCTCTCTCTCTCTCTGTCTCTCTCTCTCTGTCTCTCAAAATATCATAAGCCTAAGACACACAAAGCTAAAAGTACTTATTTAAAGTCCTATTTAGGAAGTTTGGGAGATGGCTTGTTAAAATACTTGCCACACACACAAACAAGAGATCATTGAGTTTGGATCTCCAGTACATATGAGGGGAAGAAAAAGAAAACACAGATATTTACATTAGGAATCAAAACACTAGCAAAACTATAGTTATAAAGAAGATTTTGAAGCCCAAACATCTCTTTCCCCAGGACTTGTCTTCCTACTGTGGAGAAACTTGCCCAGTGGGAGGCACTAGTCAGAGAGGGTGTGGGGTATTTATTTGTTTTTCTTTGCTCTCTTCTTGATTAAGCACTGAAGTTCTCTTTTGCTGGCTTCCTTAATAATACATACAGTTCTGTAGATAGTTTTTATTTTTTCCAAAAATGCTTCAATTATGAAAGCTGCTTGGAAAATTTGGATTACTTCCGGAACTCTGAACGGCAGAATCTTCCAAACCAACTAGGTTTCGATGCTCTGTTTTACATGTTTGCAACAGATTTTTGACTCCTTTTTGTCTGCATGCTGTGGTCTTCACACTTCTTTGAGGGAAAGTCTTTTCCATGCAGGATCATCCAACAGTTTTTAATGAGAAGAAAATACCCCATAATGACAAATACATAATACACAATATTACATAAAATAGTTTGAACCATATAAAAACAAATGCATACCAACATGAAAGAGGAAATTGGGCTTTTGAGATATTGGGCTTTTGTTTCTTTTTCTATATAATTTGCTCTTAATAGAATCTACACATTCCGGAGAGGTAGGCACAGGGAAAGACACCCTGTATAGTGAATATTAGAAGTATTTTTTAATAATGTTTTTCATGTCTTAAAAATATTACTATGCACTTGTTTGGCTTCCTCGAGTTGAAATACCCATATTTTATATATGTGGTTTGCAGTCAGTGTTAAAAATAAACAAAAGGCAATCTGGCATGGCATTGGGTCTGGAGCAGCAGTGAAGTTCTCTCTGAACTTTACAGTCACTTTATGAATGGAGGTGGAATCTTTTTTACATGCACGTTAATTGTAATTTAGTTTAAAACTAAATTATTGAAAATTATGCAGCCCATCAGGTATTGAATTCAGTTTCCTGGCTCACCGCTGCATTTTATCAGCTCAATAACCCAAGTTAAAGAGGACATTACTTACTGCAGTGCTTCACGTTTTAATAATTTAAGTAATTTTCCTCTTCCCTGACTTCTTAATGCTTTCAAGAATATCTGTATATTTATACTATACCCTTTGATTAATTCACCAACGAAGTCTCAAATAAACCAGATTTCAGGGGCATTACAATTGCCTCAGTAATATTGTGCTCAACCCAATCAAGATTGCAATTTGAATGTTGCTAGAGTAGATGCAGCTTTTAAAGTGTTAGTTGTGCATTTGTATGAAAATTGAAATTATTTACCCTTTGGAAACTCACTTAGAGATTAAGTAAGTTTCAAAGTTGTATTTTATATTGTTAAAGTGGTGAAATTTGATGATTGCTGCAGTATAATTTTTATATAGATTTTCTTCCCCATTATGTCCTCATCATTTGCTGTCTTCTTTAATAATCAGCCTCCACTATGGTAATGGCTTAACTGTAGGCTTTTGGTGATTTATATGGACCATTTATTTTCAGATAACATGAACGTAGAATGCCAATGAAGGGCAATACATATAAGCATATAATTTCTCTAATTTTTTAGTGAAACAATTTGATCTAATCATGAGAACATTTCGGATGTGTGCTCTTACTTCAGCTTTTGTTGGTGCAGTCTCTATATGTAGAATAACAGACTAAAAAGCCTTTTTAACCACAAACATATTTTATGAACCAGTTTAAGGAAAGTAGTTATAGTTTATAATTTTCTTTTTTTTAATTGATTTTTATTGAGCTCTACATTTTTCTCTGCTCCCCTCCCTGCCTCTCTCCTCCCTCTCCAGATCTCCCCCAAGGCAAGTCCCCATGCTCCCAATTCACTCAGGAGATCTTGTCTTTCTACTTTCTACTTCCCATGTATGGTGGAAAAAAAATTGAGAATTGGACAGTGAGATTTTAATTCTAATCTCAATGACATGAGAGTAGAAGCTGTAACAGACTACAAGATGTGCACCGTTCAGCTGCAAGCATCCTTGTGCTCTGTGCCTGTGTACTGCTCCTCTGTAAAGAGTGTCTGTCCTTAGATATTCAAGGACTTAAGAAACTCGAACTGCTGGTGGTGTAGTAGCAATCTATGTAGCATGGAGAAACTTTTCCAGTTTAACTTGACGATCTCCTGAAAACTATTCCCCTTACTTCCTAACTTTGAAGACAACCTTCCCTGACCACCAGAGCCAAACTCTCAAGTTCCAGCTGTATGTAATTTAAGAAAGCTGATGCTGTGAAGAACAGATAATAGAGATAACAGACGAATCGAACAAAATACAGAGAAAATTAAGTGCATGTAAATTGTAGTAGTTTGATTATAATTTTATTATAAAAATGACATATTTCTTTATAGTTTTAATGCCTCACATAACTATTCTCCTAGAAAATACATTTTATATATATACCCTGCATCTCAACAAAATTATCAACATTTGATATTTGTCAGGTATACTCCTCTCAAAAGCTGAGTATATCTGAGGAAATACAATCCAGTTTACTAAATGAATTATTATTTAATCCAACATCAAGATTTTACACAGAAAGTTTTCACAAACTCTAAAATGATTTTTTAAACTTTCTGCTTTTAAATATTTTTCATAACTTATTCCCATTTAAATTTAAATTGATTTTGTTTCTCTTTTTAGTGCCATGTTTATATGCGTGATTAATTAAATTTTAAATGTTTGTTGTATTCTTCCCTTATTGATCAGAATTTGAATAGGTTTTTGGTTCAATTTAATGATTTAAAATGATATTCATTACAATATATTCATTTTCTCCTTAATAAGTTTCCTTTTAAAATATTATTGGTACAATTAAGTTACAAGTAATTAAGTTAAAAAAAGTTTATTAATTTTAATGAATGGATTCTAGTCTCTAAAAAATGAACTGTTTTAGTACAATGCCTTATATAGCTACTCGATGCCTTCTCTTCAAGTGTTATTGAAAAATATGGTTGATGACCATGTTCATTTTTACTCTAAATTTTGATCCCAGATCATGCTATTTATCTACAAAATTAAATAAAATATAGTATTAAAATACTCGTAATAGATTATAGATTTGTCATTCCAGTTTTTCTGAAGGTTTGACAAATTTAATAATAAAATTAAAAGCAAAGCTTACAATGTGATATTCAAATATGATACTGGGTTTTTGAACTCTGTTATAGGGTGTCGCTACAGAACATCTATTTCCTCTGCCATCTGTACACCTTGAGATATTAAAATACAGTAACGGGCACGAGCTTTGAAGAGCCATGAGTGTATCATGATTTCCTGGTAATGTCGGTGATTTCTTTGGAGTGTGCAAACAAACTCAACTTTCCCCTTATGTTTTATGCACGCCTATGATTTGACTAAATATGCTCCTCATTCTTCAGTGCAACACCACTTAAAAGACAGCTTTAGATCTGTAGTTACTTAGCAACAATCCTTATATTTTATTTCTTAAAGTTACTCATTTTAACCAGTGTAGATAGTCACAAACTTGTGCATCTTAATGGAGGACTATGCGATGTATATATTGCAATATCAAATTCAATTTACTTAACATGTATTGCTTCACTAGTATGAAGGTATTAAAAGTCCCTTGCTCTTGAGAATATAAAGCACATAACAATATCTGTAGTCACCCTACCATGCAATAGCATATTAGCAATCCCCACTCCAGTCTAAACACAGCGTAGTACCCACTGCTAGCTTTCTCTATCCTTTCCTCCCTCTGTATCTTTTGACTTAGGCACCTCCATAGCCACCCATTTCGGTGATGCTAACTCTTTTAGATTCTGCATGTGTTAACTGCTTTGTTGTTGCTGCTGCTGCTGCTGCTGTAACCCATAGCCCAAAGCAAAGTATCTAAGGAAGAGTTTATCTTGCCTCCTTGTTTCCAAAGGGAAGTCTCCAATGACAGTGGAGGAATGGGAGCAGGCACCTGGAGCAGTAAGCTAAGACGTCACCTTTTGGTCCACTCATAGGAAGCATACAAGTCAAGACTCTGGATTTTCAAGGTCCATCCCTAGTGACACACTTTCTCTAGCAAGGCTATATCTCCTCATAACCTCCCCAATACAGTGCCACCACCTGGGGACCAAGTGTCTGAGCTTATGGTGGGCATTTCTTAGAATTCCATCATTTTATGGCTGAATAGTATTCCACCATATGTATGTACCACATTTTCTTTCTCCATTTATCAGTTAGGGAAACATTTAATTTGTTCCCATTTCTTGGCTGTTGTAAATCATGCTGCAATAAACACGGGAATATAGATGCCTGAGAAGCTGATTTAATTTCCTATGGCTGTATGCTTTGTAGGGGGGTAGAGGCGTTCTTAGATAATGTGGTAGTTCTACATTTTAACAAAAGTTTTATTGATTTAATGTTTGGCAATTTTATACACGTTCTGGTCACACTCAATCTTTGACCTCTCTCATTTTTTTTCCTATTCATCCCCCAAATCCCCAGATCTCAACCACATCTTTCTGCAATTTTTTAAAAAAAGATTTATTTACTTATTTATTTGTGTGTGTGCGTGCGTGTGTGTGTGTGTGTGTGTGTGTGTGTGTGTATCCATGCATGTTCCGCAGTGCATGTATGGAGGCAGAGGACAGCTTTCACGAATTAGTTCTGTGAGTCTGGGGACTGGATTCAGGCCCTTAGGCTTGATGGCAAGCACTTTTACCCGTTGATCATCTCACAAGCTCTACTTTCCTATCTTTCGTTCTGGTTGTAATTTTGCTTTGTGATGCACTGGGTCCCAACAGTGAGTGAGGTGGAATTTTGTGAAGAATGGGCATGCATTTTGAAGTTGGATGGCCATGCCTTTGGGAAGCAGTCTACAGTTTTGTTGAAAATTCCATGCATTTCCCATGCAATTCTTCTGTTCCCATAATTCAAAGACCCTTTCACATAGGGTCTAATTTCTCCTGCATTCACCTCATATACTTTAAAATTTTCCCATTGAATGAATGACCCATTTCCTCTTTCTTCTCTTCAAGCCTTCGTACTTTTGTTCTCCACATGATGTGTTCTTTTGGTGAGGCTTTTCATGAAAATTTCCATTTCCCCTATCATTACAGCCTGACTTTTCTTCCACAGTTCTCCCTTACTGAAACCAACTTTCACCTCCTGAATTGACTTCCTTATGTCATTCACTTGTTTGTTTTTGTTCGCTTGGAGTACTTCATGATGTCTTTGTGTTGATCAAACATACTTCTTATTGTTCTTTTGTACTCTTTGAGGGTTCTTTCAAGTCACTGTCTTTTGAGTCCGCTCCTACAAGATTGGTGAATTTTGGAGGGTAGGTGTTGCTTTGCTTTTTGTGTTGTGTTTGTTTCTACACTGGGGACTTTTGTGTCTGGCGTTAGTGTTAGCTGAGGTTTTTTTTTTTTTCTTTTCTTCTTCTTCTTCTTCCTCACTTTTATTTTCTTTTTAATTCAAATTACCCATTTTATTTATTTATTTATTTATTTATTTATTTATTTATTTATTTATTGTATAGGGGTTATAGGGGTTTGCAGTGTTCAGGAGAGATCTAAGGTATGCTGGCCTGAAATGTTGAGAACTGATATTTAGGCTTTTCAGGTCCAACATTAGTCTCCCCCTCAGAGTCAGCAAGTTCTGCAGAATCAGCAACTGTGGGTCATGTCCAAGGGTCAGCACAACTCTGGGCAATCCTTGCATATGTCACCTTGGCTATGCACACCTTAGATACTCTACCCTAAGTCAACTCTAACCTGCTCCCCATTTCCACTGCCCCATCTAATATTGTTGTCCTATGTACCTGGGCACCTTATCCTTGCTTAGATAAAGTTTGCTCTCTGCTTCCTCAGCTGTTGCCACTTGTGGGTTCCAGTCAGGTAGGCAATCCAGTATGGATGAGGATTCGTTCATCTGCCCTTTGCTTCTGTCTTCTTCTACCAAGTGTTCTAGATCCCCACTCACCTGGGAGTCCTTGATAGTTCTATAAGTTAGTCCTTTTGGTCCACACTGTTTTTTAAAACAGCTATTTTAATTACTTTGCCACCAAGAGTATTCATATACTTTTCCTCCTTATTTTTCCTTCATATTTTTATTATCACTTATTATGGTTAATATTTTGGTAATAATAATTCTTATTGCTGTGAAAAAATATCTCATTATAGTTTTAATATACATTTCTTTGACCATTAGTAATGTTAAGCAGTTTTGTACTTATTAACTATTTTGTACTTATAACTTATTGGCATTTATACCTATTAACTCTTTTTTACTTATTAAATATTTGTGTTACTTTCTGGTAAATGATGTTTTATTCTGTTGCCTACTTCTAGGTCATGCTATTTGTCTTTCTGCTCTTGAAATTTGAAGTTTTCTACATGTTCTGGATGTCATTCGCTTCTCAGGCATGTAGTTAGCAAATATATTCTCCCATATTTTATATTATTTCTCCATTTTGATTTCCTTTGTTCACAAATGTTTTGTGAAGTTTTTTATTTTTGCTAGTGTTTTAGTAATCCAGTGCCCTTTGTCTATATTTGAAGAGCTTCATTTTCACACATTAAATAGGAGAACCAAGTTATATTTAGTATCTAAAAAACTTACTATTCAAAGCTGATTTGTAGTTTGGGGTGTTGTCCAAAATCTCTTGCTCATTCTATGCTTCTGACTTATTTCTGGCATGCTTTCTTCAGCAAGTATTATATTTTGAGGTCTTATATTTAAGACTTCTATCCAATTTGACTTGGATTTTGTGACTGGTTAGAGAACTCTATTTCTAGAGCGTTCCTTTTGTGCTCCTAGAGCTGGCTTGCACCCAGCTGGAGGCATTTTAATTGGTTGATTTTTGTTAGGTCAGAATCTGCTGAGGTGCTTCTTCTTCTCCATTTCTGTCTCTCTAGCCTTTGCCTTTCCACAGTGTTCCCTGTGAGGTTTTGTAAGGCGGGCTATATGATCATACAAGCTAGATTATCTTGATAGAAAATAGATGTGGAGGGTCTTGAGGGTTTTTTTTTCCCCCTCCATTCCCTGCTTTGTCTAAGACCTCTGACACAGTTGGTTTGGGAGCCCATGCTAAGTATACTTGCTACTTCAAGTTTCAGGAAATTTCAATTTGGAAAAAGTATGAAGAAATTAGAACATGTGAAATGCTTGAATTTTTGAAATCAAAGAAAGGACTATGGGTCCTTTGCAATTTCATTTATGCCTTCTTCTCTCTTCCCTCATAATTCATTTACAAGTCCCCACTGAAGTTTTTTTCAAAAGTAAGCTTGCTTACTTGTATAGATCCTGTGTTTGCTTAAGTTAAAAAAAAAAGGTAAAAGCAAAAATTTCATGTTTGCACTAGGCACTTTGGATCTTATATTATGCAAATAATGTGGATAATCCTTACTTCAAGTCTCCTCTGAGTTGCCATACATATGTATCAATTAGTGCTTTCTTTCCCTTCACTTCTTCTGTTAATTTGTATTATATATTCTATACTAGATTTTTCTCACTAGTACCAATTAGTGATGGTTTAGACTTTTGTAAATAATGTACAGTGTATCTTGTTAAGTTATCAAAGAAAAAAATGAAATACCTTTCTTTACATACTCGAGATCATTTGGAATATAGACATGAAGTTTGGTTATTTTTATGTAAATCAATTTTGAATTTTAAGCTCCTGAAATCTCTAGGATAATTTAATTTTTACTTTCAGTATGTGAGAGTGATGCTATCTGTTAGAGTTCAGAGGAGAGCCCTGTTTACAGTACTTCAGACATCACTATCAAGAGTAGAAAGAGTTGATGCAGCTTAGAATTTTAGTTAGAACTTAATGCATGTAAAATCTTTTCTAGCCTAGTTGATTTATTGTAGCTAGAGTCATTTCAGTGACTTTCCGTTTAATTTATGACAAATCGAAGTAGTTGATATACAGTTACAAGCTATTAGTTCTTACTTAAGCTGTTCAAGAATAAGAGCCAGAGACATTTGCTCCCCATATCAGCTTCTTTTTGTTTTTTTTTTTTTTTTGAAACCTATTAGCTCATAATTTTTGACAGGTTTTTGCAGAATTAGAAATATATATCTCTTAAGTCATCATTTTCCTTGATTTCCATTACACAATTATTAATAATTTTTAGTTGTGTTTAATTTTATTCTAAATACTTTTTATAAAATCGCATTAACCTTTTTATCTTTACAAAATATTTTATTTCTTCTGCCAGAAAAAATTAAATCTTCCTGTCTCACTTTAGATGATTACCGGGAAGTCAGAATCCCTTTAAATGAAGCCCTTTGAGAGTGCTGGTAGCAACAAAGTGACTGCAGATCATTCACCCAGACTTATTAGGCAAATAGGTCCTATGAAGATATCTTGCTAGCTGGTTGCACAGAGGAAACCAAATAAGACTCAAAAGAAAATCCTGGCAATCATGAACCATTTTTTCTGAAAAAATTCAGGCATTTGTCTTCAGCATCACAGTGGACACTTTTCTTTCCAACATACTACAAACTTTCCATTTAAAAACAAAATTCACTGATTTGCACTGTGCATCTGTGGTGGTTTGAATGAAAAAGGCCCTCATACGATGATATGTTTGAATGCTTGCTGCCTGGTTAGGGAAACTACTGGAGAAGGATTGGGAGGTGTGGCTCTTAGAAAAGAGTGGGTGTGTCCTTGTTGGAGGAGATGAGTCACTCACTGAGAGTGGTAGAATCTTCAAAAGCCTAGGACAGGCCCAGTCTGGCTTTTTCTATGCCTGCTGCCTGTGAATCAGGATGTAAAACTCTCAGTTACTGCTCCAGTGCTATGCCTGCCTGCTTCCTGCCATGATTACATGAAGTAACCTTCCGAAACATTAAGCATGCCCCCAGTTAAGTGCTCTCTTTCATAAGAGTTGCCTTGTTCATCGTGTCTGTTCATGGCAATAGAGCAGTAGCTGAGATAACAGACTTTGCCTTAGTACAGTTATAAAGATTAACATCTTGATCTCATTCATAAAGAGGGTTTTACAATCTGTAAATAGATAAATCTATAGAATAGGTGCTTTCATTTTGTATATCCCAATCAGATACTTTTTCCCAGCAGGCTACAATGAGGGGTATTCTCTTTTCAGAATTTGTATTGTATTTCATATGTCAAACCTAGGTATGATACTTCTTTACTTTTTCTTTGCTTAAATGTAGTCATTGTGGTCATTTGCTAGAGCACAGTGAACATGCAGTATGTTCGGGTCAAGCTGAATATACATCACTTCTGGTCAATGTTCTGGACCAAGACTAATCCCCCTCATGCTATGTAGCCTTCTGCAGCTTTGTAGAGCTCATGTAATTTCCAGACACTGAGTTAGGGGACAGAAAACAGATGTCTGGGAAGGTGCCAGACTTGGCCGGCCACAGATAAGCTTGCTGAAGATGTATAATCTAGTATCTAGGTCTTGACTTAGTCTCTTATCTGCCACACAAGAAAGACTGGTATTTGTTCTACTCTCGGTATGAACGAATCATTCACTGACTGAGTGATTTCAATTACTTTTCCAAACAAACTCCTATGAATTGGGTTTTTGTCCATTTTCAAAGTCTAAAATAACTTGTTACATGAGAGTTCCTGGTAAATTAAAATGACTTCATATATATTGGTTAAAAAGAATATTTTGGATAGTAATGTTTCTTTATTTAAACTGTTTTCTAGTCAAAAAGTACTGCCAGACCATGTCATAAATATATTATTTTAGAATTAGTTTTATAAAATATGAATTATTTTTCTAAATCTTTCTTTCATTAATATTTATTAACCACAGTACTATAAGTTAACACTCATGGATGTGAATTCAAAACATCACATACTTGAGATCATAAAGAATATTCTCAAGACAGCAAATGAGATGCTCCTGCTTTTCTCTTCCTCTGCCCCTGCCCCCCGTCCCCACAACAGTCCATACATAGGAAAGCAATGGGAGGAGCCAGAGAAAGTCTGCTTCTCCCAAGCCTGATTGCACTGCCTTTTACAGGTTATCTCGAGACTATATAAGACCATCTTATATAACTTAAGAATGATCCAGTGTTGTGCCTAAATATTGTATAGGAGTAAATAAAAATGGTTTTGCTCTCCCATGATTCTCCCTCAAGCTGTCCTGTCCATAGGGAGAGAGCTGCACTTCGTTTCATGCAGACCCTGTCACTGGTATTTCTGTGCTGAGCCTGTCACACCACTCCTCAGTATTAGAAAGCCCTGATCCCTTTTATCTGCTGCTCCATGTCCCTCAAAAATGCCTTTCTGCGGCTAATCCAAGTTTTACAAGGTTGGGGACTTCCATCTTACCGCCAATCACATTAGAAGTTGTCAGTAAGTGTGTTTGGCACTGAAAGTGCTAAGCCAATTAAACCATTCTCTTTTTCTTCAAATATGATGCACTCCAGCTTAGAGGCCTGTTTTTTTTTCTTTTTTTTCTTCTTTTTTCTTTTTTTTTTAGATTTTTCAAAACAGGGTTTCTCCGTAGCTTTTGGTTCCTGTCCTGGAACTAGCTCTTGTACACCAGGCTGGCCTCGAACTCATAGAGATCCGCCTGCCTCTGCCTCCTCAGTGCTGGGATTAAAGGCGTGCACCACCACCGCCCAGCTAGAGGCCTGTTTTAAAGGTGTTTCTTTCTTAGGCATATTGACCTTTGACTATTTATGTTGTTGATGTTAATTTTTGCTGTTTCTATCTATAAGCTAATTTCAGGGACACAGACACATATAACACCCTGTTCTTCATTCCTGTCTTTCATCCTTTCCTAGATAGGCTTCTCTTCCACTCTTCCAACACCTTCATTCTTCAGACAGATTCTACAATCCCACCTTTGCCTGGATGCCATCAAAGAAAAAATTAACAACTCCCTTGCTATCTTTGGTGGAGAGCATGCTTGGATTTGCCTTTCATTGTGGAAATGGCTGAGGTGTTGATGTCCATTATCCTAGACTGACATGAAGATTGCCAAGTTACAGATTTGCATATATTCTGTTTCTATTTGTATGCATTATCATACTTTAGAAATGACACATGTATTTATGCATTTCTAAGTGGATGTGCTTAATTGCTTCCTATTTTCTTTGATTTCTACTAAAACTAAAGCAATTTCACAATCTTTATTAGTTTTCTAAAGCTGTCTCATATTTTTGTCTTTAACAGGTCATTGCCATAGTGATGGATATGTTTACTGATGTGGATATTTTCAAAGAAATAGTAGAGGCATCAACCCGAGGCATATCTGTATATATTTTACTTGATGAGTCCAATTTTAATCATTTTCTAACTATGACTGAAAAACAGGGTTGTCAAATTCAACGTCTCAGGGTAAGAATTCTATTTTTTTTTTCAAATACTTTTGCTTACTGTTTTCATTCTGTTCAAATTTGAGTCATGTTAAGATAAATTAGCCAAAAAAATTAAAAGAAAAAGACAAAACAACGGAGACAGAGTGATGTTTGGGAGAAGATTGGAAGGCCTGTTTGTTCTGGAATGTGCTTCTTGAGAGGATGTCTGGGTATTCTTTGGAGTAAGATGCCACCAGCAACAGTTAGTGACTGTGTCTCACATATACAACTCTGAAACCTCTGGCTAGTGATCCTATAATTTGATATGTGTTGCTTTGTCAAATCACTTGAATTAGTGCCTTAATTGACATTTGACTTATGTCAAGATTTTTATGCTATTATAGTCGGAAAGTATTTCTCATAGTGAAATCGAGTATCATTTACGAAATAATTCAATGTAAACAGAAAATATGTTCATTTAAGCTGTGTTAAAAATATTTTGGAATGGTTCTCTTTCTTGAGTATTTAATTGTAAGGAAATGTTTGCAATTTTCTTAATGAATTTTTATGTGTTTTAAAAGTTTGTTTCAATTAATTGTTTTGGTGCCAGGCAGTAGTAGCCCACACCTTTAAAACTAGAGGCAAAGGCAAGTGGATCTCTGTGAGTTCAAGACTAACCTGGTCAACAGAGTGAATTCCAGGACAGTCAGAACTGTTACACAGAGAAACTCTGTCTCAAATCAATCAGTCAATCAATGCAATGTTTTTGATGTGTTTACACTGTTATTTATTTGCTTTTCAAAATGTCTTACTTCTAGATGTAATTTTACTTTATGTTTGCATATAATTGTAGAACATTCGAGTACGGACAGTAAGAGGCCAAGATTATCTTTCAAAAACAGGAGCAAAATTCCATGGGAAAATGGAACAGAAATTTTTGTTAGTTGACTGCCAGAAAGTGATGTACGGTTCTTACAGGTAAGAATATAGTGTTTATTTTAAGCATTTTCATACTTTCAAATAAGTTATTACATTGAAATTTTAGCAGAATCAACTTAGCTGTATCTTAGAACCAAGGTAAAAGGAGGCTGGAGATATACTGAACACTTGTTACTCTTATCGAGGACCTGAGTTTGGTTCCAAGCACCTACCGTAGAAGGCTTACAACCACCATTAACTCCAGCCCTGATGGTGATCTAGACTCCCTTCTTGCCTCTTCTAGAACTGCACTCAAATTTTAAAACCCACACTTGGATACATACACATAATTATAATTTATTTTTAAATCCGTTTCAAAATTTGAAAAGTTTAGAATCTGTAGTGTGGAGATTTGGAGACATGAACCTTGCTAAGATCTTCATGTGACTTAGGCTGTAACTTGGCTTCAGGTTCTTCATCAAAACAGTAAGGGTCTTAGCTAACATTTAAGGTGCCTTGCAACTCTAAAATCACCAAAGTTGACTAACTCCTACAAGGGTAATGTATAATACAAATTGAGAAACAATTACTTAAGCCAGTTTGGGTAGTGTATGCCTGTAATCTCAGCATGCAGGAGGGTTGCCACAAGTTTAGTGGCAGCCTGGTCTACATAGTGAATTCAAGTTTTAGCTAGGGTTATAGCAAGATCCTGTCTCAAATAACAAGACAAGAGCTGAGGTGATTACTTAGCCCATAAGGGTGTTTATTTCCAATCCTGACACTTTGAGTTTGATCCCTAATATTCCCATGATATAATCAATACTCTGATATCCATATATACACTGTGGAAATGCCTACATATGCATGCATGTGCACATATACACACACACGCACCTGCACACACACACCCGCACCCGCACACATACACACATGCACATATACATGAACAAAATAAATAATGAATAAAATAAATATCAGACACCTATAGAAACAAAAAAAAACACGTAAAATAGTTGCTCAAAAGAAAATTAGATTTTAACACTTTGAAAAGTCCATCAGGAGATGTTCCTATATGATTGTTCAATATCTGAGAAAATCAGAATCACAACCTATGTTCGTCAAGTGAAGTATGAAAAGAGGCCGCTTGTTGGTTCCCAGCCACTTAGCCCTGAAATAATTACACAGAAACTATATTATTTAAAACACTGCTTGGCCAATTACTTAAGTGTATTGCTAGCTAGCTCTTACATCTAGAATTAACCATTATTTTATATTTTACCACGAGGCTCGTGGCCTGCTTGCAAGGTTCCAGCATCTGTCTTTAGCAGGGCTCCATGGCTTCACTTCCTGCCTTCCTTCTCCCAGCATTCCATTTAGTTTTCTCCACCTACCTAAGTTCTGCCCTATCAACAGACCAAGCCAGTTTCTTTTTTCATTAATGGGAATCACAGCATACAGAGGGAAATCCCACATCAGTCAGGCTGATCTGAAGTGAAGGCATTGGCTAGTAATTGCTCAATAATATCTGATAATAGCATTATTCCTGAATTTGATACCAATGTTTTTATATAAACAGGCACATAATAACTCCAGGAAATGCTTCTAAAGTGCAGGTCACTAAGTTATTATAGGCCTATCATAGAAGACATTGGCATGACTCCAGAAAGCGATGGAAGGGAACAGACCAAAGCAGCAGAACCTTTGCACTTTAATAAATCTAAACATCAATAAAGAAATAACCTTGAAGTCCTGAGCAAATAACTCAACTTGCACTTTCCTTTGTTTATATGAAATTAGCGTAATCATGGGACACACTACATGGCCTGTCTGTGCAATTTCACCTTCCAAACAATAATGCTAACTATTATGTTAGGACTGTCTTTTAATCGTTATTTTCTGCTTGTGTTTGCTGTAGGCTCGGGGAACTCCCCCTCCTTTAAAGCTGTTTGGTGTTCCAAATGAAATCTTGTAAAGACCAGAAATTATAGCTAGTGCTTGAAATTAATGATTCCCTTTAAAGTATCATTATATATGTATATATTTGTTCAGACATACTTAATTTTAAAGAGTTTTTAATTGAGTTTTTAATTAAGATAAAGTTTACTTATACATGGTATTTCTTATTTAAGTATATTCAGTTGCTCTATTTTCACCCTTTGACATGACTTTTAACAATATTTTTAATACTGAATGTGCCTCTTTGTTGCACCAATAGGAATTGATAGTAAAATGTTTTGATGACTGGAGCTGAGCTACTTAGGTCGATATGGGTAATTAATTAAATAATTGATTAAATGTACTTAATTTTTTTTAAAAAAGAAAAGAATAACCAAACTAAGCTAAACCAAATCTAGAAAGTCCTTTTAACCCCAGGTCATGGTGAGGAGTGGAGGATAATACAGAGTCTCTAAGAGCAGAGAATATTAGGAGTTCATAAAAACCCTTTTCTAGTAAGTCCATTATCTATGTTATTTCAAGAACCTTTTACCTGTAATACTGTGTAGGGTTGAATCCTCGTGGGCTTTACCTCATCTGTTTTAGCCTGTCTATTGCTGATCTCGTTCACCTCCTGCTGAACCAAGCTCAGGTCTCCTAGGTGAACAGTAGGGATGTTTAACTGCTAAGCAGTCTCTCCTGTCCTCTTTGGCTGGGTTTCATATTGTAAAAAATATTCCAAAAGTTCTTGTATAATAGTTAGGAACCACCTTGGTCAAAGCCTAGTTCTTCTAGTTAAAGGAACTTGAGTCCCTAATACTACAGTGTATTGTTTTCTCATTGTCCTTTTGTACCCTGGTATTTGTTTCTTATTTTCTCCTTGTTTACTTCCATTTTCTCATTTTCTTTCCTTTTCTCCTTTTCTTTCTTTAGTTCTTTTTATTTATCCCCCTCCCCCGTTTTTTAGACAAAGCAATAATTTATTGCCCAGGTTGCCTGTGAACTAGCAAACTAGCTATCCAGTCTAGGTTGTCCTTAAATTGCCAGTTTTCTAGATTTTGCCTGGTCAATGTTGAGATTAGAGGTGTGTACCCCCACCTTCAGCTGAAAAGTCTTCTTTAATTGATAATCCCTCCCATGGAAGCCATTGGGTTCTAAAGACTCATCATTTGTAGAGATGCATAGAATCTGCAGTTTTCACAGGCACACGTGAACAACAGCTCACAGAATGATGGCTCATCAGGAAAACACAAGCATTTGCTAGATAAAACACACATATTTTATAGTCAATAAGTATGAATAGTTTTTATAACTTGGTATCCCTACCTAAAATTTTAAGAGATATTTTTGGAGATATTTCTAAGGTATTTTAAATAAATTAAACTCAGAAAGGTTTTTTTTTTTTGTTTGTTATAGACAGGGCTCCCAACTTGAGGTCCTCCTTTGTCTTTTGTCTGCTGACTGTTAGGTTTGCAGATGTAAGCTCCACCAAAAAAGAATTATTGTAAGCTCCTACTTTTTGAATATTATGACCTCTGCAAATTTTACAAGACTTTCACTAAAGTTGGTGTCTCCTAAGGTGCCATTTGTAGTTAGGCATGAAGATAGTCACCTCTGAGATTCATGCTACAACCAATATACTTCTACTACATGAATCTCATGGTCTTTACTTTTTAACCACCTGCCAGGAGCCCAGCTTCTTAAGTCACTTTTGGTATGTGGATTAATAACTACACCCATGACTGACGAATGTTGTCCTGTTAGGAGGAGAGAAAGTGTTTTTAACCCAAGTTAAATATAATAAATATAAATAATATACAATAGCAATGTAAATAAATAAATATCAAAAATAAATATAATAAAATAAATATAAATAATATATTTATATTTTTAAAACTATATAATATATTTTAAAAGGTAAGTAATATTAAAGATATGCAGTCCAAAGTATAATTGCTATTTTCTTTCTTTAGCTGCCCTTCATCGTGGCCTTCAGATGCAGTTACTCATTTCTCCTCGCTAGGTCTTCTGATACTGATTCCAATCTCCTAAATTGTCTCATTAGATTGATTTTTCCAATCCAATTTTTCCAATCGAATTTCTGTTACTATCTCTCCCTGTGTCATTGTGACTGAGGTGTATTTCCCACCCACCCACCAGTGTCCACTTTCCTTTCCTGTCCCCATTCTTCCAGCAGAGTGTAATCATCAAGTTCTCCCACAAGAGAAGCCCAGGTTTACATCATCGAAACAAAGTCAAAACTGAGTATGGGTGAACTGCTTCATTTTCCATCACAAAGTTAATAGCCATTTCATTTTTCTTCCGTGTGTGTGCACATGTGTTAGCAAGCTAGGTGCAGTTTCATTGGTAAGCCAAAGAACCTCCTTTCCTCCAGCGCTTTCCTGTTTCTTGGTTTTGGTGTCTGGTGTGTGTGTGTGTGTGTGTGTGTGTGTGTGTGTGTGTATTGAAATAACATAACTTATTGGCCTGGGAGTCATCCTTGCAGTCAATCAGTCTCTCACTCCTCAGGGCTTTCCAACAGTCTTGGGTTTTTTGTTTATTCGTTTATTTTTATTTATTTATTTATTTATTTATTTATTTATTTGCTTGCTGGCTTGTTTTCCCCATCCACCACCTTCTCTTCTACTTATTGCTCTTGTTTTAGTTGACTGTGCGGTTTTTAACACTTGAGTGACTTTTCCCAGTGCGCAGTTACGGATGACAGTGTGTTATGTGCAATCCAGACTAGCAGGGCCTATGCCAGGAACACAGGCTCAGATCGCAGCGTAGTCTGTGTTTCCGGTGCTTTGATCCATGTTTGCCAAATTCCATTCTTCCGTATTCTCTCTCTGTGTCTTTCTGAGTTACTTATTTATAGATCAACTTGAGATAGAAATTTTCTAACTTTCCTTGTGCTGTTCATTTACTTCCACTATAATCAGAATGCATATTTTGGTAAGTCAAATCTTCCTTTCTTTGTTAAGACTTGCTTACCAAGTAAAATATTGGTTTAAAGATGGTCTGTCCTGGAAACATTTTTATAGACACTAAAGAAGCATGTGCATTCTGCTTTGCTGGATATTTTAAATGTTTTAGTTATGTTTTGTTGTTCTGTATTGTTTTGCAACTCTCTATAAATTCATTATTGAAAACAGCTACTATTTCTTATATTTTGATCACTCTCTTTCAGTTGTGTCATAATTTGCTTAATATACTTCAAAGATTTCATGCATAAATTATTACGAATGATGATATTTACTCATTAATTGTGAATGATATTTGTATTTTAACCAACATGATCTTCTTTCTGAATTAAATTGACCCTTTTATCATTGTATGGTGTCTGTCTTTCATAACATTTCAAAGTCTGTCTTCTCTGATACCATGATGCCTTTTGTCATTAGCTGTCATTTTCAGGATACTGCTTCTCTTGGTCTATTGTTTTTAGCTCCTGTCTCTTTAGATCTAAAGGGAGTGTTGAAGACAGCCAATGCTTGGATCTAGACTTTTTATCCACTCATTTGATTTATGACTTTTGGTTGGAGAGTTAGAAGTGATTTTTAACAGTAAAGTTACCTCTGCCATTGCTGATTTCAGAGCAAGCTGGAACTCCTCTCCCTGCTGCTTTCTTTTGTTGTGTTGGCAATTTTGTAGGGATATGTCTTGATTCTCTTCTCCTGTCTTTTCTTGAATTCTATAGATACCTTATTTTTTGTTTTGTTTCATTTTGAGATAGAATTTCAATTTGTAATCTAGGCTGTTCTGGAGTTCATGGAGCTCCTTCTGCCTTAGCCTTTCAAGTACTAAGGTTTGCAAGCATAACCTACCTACCACCTAAATGGAATATGGTTATCTTAACATTCTAGACTTAAATGATTCATTATTGGCACTCATCATATACAACATCCTATCATATAGTTCCCACTTTATCATTAGTTTGGTTCATTTTTTTTAACGTGTTGGGTTTTTTTTTTCAATCTGTGGCCATTCTTCTTCCAACTGTTCTTTTGAATAGTGTATAAAGAAGAAAGAGAAACCAGTGTGTACAGTAACAGCTTTAACTGAAACGTATATATTTTCTGCCAGTATAAGCATTACTGACTTTTAGGTTTTTACTTTGAAAATAATAATGTATTTATTTGATCACTTGTTATTAAATATTATATGTATCTTCAGTATGCCATACCTGCAGAGATAGATCTCAACAGGCTATATGGGACCCCTGAGATAAATTTTATGATTGGGGACAAAAAAATATGATTTCAAGTCATAGGCAAAGAGTAAACTATCCAGGATGAATCAGAAAACATGCTTGGTGTGGTAGCACTTGCTCTTAACCCTAGTGTTCTAGAGATGAAGCAGGAAGATCCCAAGGCCAGCCTGGGATAAAAACATATGAGAGCATTTAGGCCAGGCAAGGATTTGAATTTTATTTTAAATAAATTAGAAAGTCCTATACCAGAACATGACATAAGCCAGTCTTTATTTTGTAAGGATGAGTTTTTATATTATGTCTATTAACAAGTAAGAAAATAAAGAAGCTGAGATTCAAATTACCTTATGACATTTTGACTTGGGTGATGTAGAATTGTGGGAATTTCTGAAATCAATGTGAGCAGAACCTGTTTGTTTCTATTAGTTCTGGGAACCAGAATATCCAGAGGTGATTCCTTGCTTTGTATGGACTACTAAAAGGATGCTTGAACGAGTGATCTAAGTAAGGCTGAGGTAGAAAGAGCCTTGTGTGGGTGAATGGCCCAAAGATGTGCTTGAAACACTGTCTCAGATAAGACTGAAACAGTGACAGGTCTGGGGAGAAAGATGGGGCATGGAGCTCACAAACCAGATGTAGTAATCTGGTGAAGCTAGTGTATGCTGCAAGCCAACACCAGACATTGTTTCTGCACATACTGAGAAGCTCGGCTCTGACGGTGTAGATTTGTAGCTTTTGCCTTGTAGATAACACAAGTCACCCAAAGTGACAGAGAAGCACAGAAGGTCCCTCCCAAATCCTACGACAGCCTTGTTGCTCATTCAGATTCACCTTTGCAACATTCAGCTGAATATCTTAGCTTAGCCTACAATTTATTACAGCATTCCAGAGGAACATCTAATATTCTGTTTTTTAAACTCAACTCTTCGGATTATTTTAGTTCATAAACGTTGGGGTTGTACTTAAGTCTAATATTTTCCTCCTTATAGTAAATTCAATCCCTGACCTTTTAAGTGTGTACTACAAACAACCACTAGAGAAATAATCCCCAAACACTTCTTTCTCTTACAGTTTATCTGAATTTGGGGACAAGTCCTAAGCCACAAGCTTTCCAACTTACCTACATGCCTCGCAAGTTTCTCATGTCACTTCTTTTTACCATATAACTATAATCTTATGTGTGTATGTGTGTGCGCATGCGTGTGCACATGTGTGAGTGTGTGTATGTGTGTGTGTGTGTGTAGGACTAAACAGTGGCAGTTTCTGCTTCCTCTGCTTTTCACTGTGTTTCTTCCGAAGACTCCCACTTTCTCTGGGGAACCCTGCATACCTGCTAATTTAACATTTATTCATTACTAACTATTTTCAGCATTGCTTCATTCATAGCCTTCAGTTTGATTGAAAAAAATCTTTCTTTAAAAATTATTTTTATTTTTCTACTTTTGATCTCATGTCGAAAAAAATTCTTTCTTTTCTCTTTTTTTCTTTTTTTCTTTTTTCTCTTTATTTCTTTTTTCTGAGACAATGTAGTAATAGGGGTGGCTGGGCTGTGTCCCGCCACCCGGCCGCCCACCCAGCTAGCTTTACCCGAAATAATTACATGGAAACTGTATTCTTTTAAACACTGCCTGGCCCATTAGTTCCAGCCTCTTATTGGCTAGATATTACATATTAATCTAACCCATTTCTAATAATCTGTGTAGCCCACGAGGCGGCTTACCAGAGAAGATCTTAACCTGTGTCTGTCTGGAGTGGGAGAATCATGGCGACTCACTGACTCAGCTTCTTTCTCCCAGAATCCTGTTCTGTTTACTCCACCTACCTAATTTTCTGTCCTATGAGGGCCAAGGCAGTTTCTTTATTAGTTAACCAATGAAAGCAACAGATAAGATACAAGACCCACCTCCATCAAGACAAGGTTTCTCTGTGTAGCCCTGAATGTCTAGGAACTTACTCTATAGGCCAGGCTAGCCTCAAACCCACAGAGGTCTGTCTCCATCTGCCTCCTGAGTGCTGAGATTAAAGGTGTGCACCATCACCTGGAAAATTTCTTTGTTGATTTCCATTTCATTTACCTTAAGTCATCCTGATGGCTCACGCATTCGCATAAAGAGTTCCTAGTAAATATTCCTCTCATAGTATGAATTCGTGGGAAGTAACACATAAATTTAGCATCTCAAAATGACAAATCCCCAATATGTACAGTGTCATTTGTAATATTTTATTAATTTTTACTCCGTACATTTAGGAAATATTTATATTTGTATTTGTTTTCCCCATGTAAATATTACATTACCCATGTAAATACTACGACATATATAAATATTATATTCATTCGGTATAGAGTGTTTATCTCACTTTGTTTTTTAATAATCTTGAGTGTGTTATATACATTTTTTGATATAAATAATATTAGCAATTTAGTTTTAAATTTTCAAATTGTGACTCTTTCTATTAAACTTAGGTGCTCAGAGCCCAAATGCAAAAGCTGTTATGAAATTTCAAGATTTCCCTCACTTCAACACTATGTAGGAAAAGGGATTTAAAGTTGTATAAAATATGATGAAATAATTATAAACTTTAATCTAACAGAAGTTGTAAACATTCCTCAGAAGTCCCGGCTGGCATTTTAAATGGCATGTTCTATGGGGAATATTGTAATCCTGTGTAGACTGAGTACAGTGAGGTCTGTCCATCAACCACTGAGGCATCTGCCCACAGTTGCTCTATTTATAGTTCTCTGCATCCCAGATTACAATGAATAACTCTCAGAGATAAGAGTAAAAAAAATTGATGCTCAAATTCATGCATTAACACAGATCTTCTGTGCTTTATAGCATCTCAGGGCATTGCCACAATGATGCTGTCCATGTCTTCAGTGTAAACATGAGGAAGGTAGACCCCGCATCATGTGGCTACAGCTTTACATCCAAGTCTCTCATGTTTCTCTCTAATCCTGGATTTTCCCACTCCCACTGGGTTGGAATATGCAAATTATAATTTTTTTAACTCCATAACATTGTGATATATGTAGATGCAAAATATACAACCACCTTTCTTTCTGCTTTTGGAAAATAGTATACAAATGTTTGAATGGACTTAAAACTAGATGTCAAGTAGCCTTGTTACTTAAGAAGACGTATATGTATTTATTAGTAGTAATGATAAAAATATTCTAAATTATGCTAACCAAGAAAAACAAGAACAAGAATTCTTCTGTCATTTTAAAATAACATTTGCAGTGAAACTGTATGGTGTCATTAATCCTTGACTAAAATTAAGTTTCTTGTTTTTCTTCTGTTTTCAGCTACATGTGGTCATTTGAAAAAGTTCATCTCAGCATGGTTCAGATCATCACAGGACACCTTGTAGAGTTGTTTGATGAAGAATTTCGAACACTCTATGCCAGGTCCTGTGTCCCAAGCTGTTTTGCTCAGGAAGAATCAGCAAGGGTGAAGCCAGGCAAAGCCCTGTGGGAGAATGGCCTTTACCAGCGATCCATTTCTTCATTAGCTTCTGTTTCCAGCCAGAGAAACCTTTTTAGTAGACAAGACCAAATGCATAAAATAGACCCTAGTTACTACAAAGGCAGAGGGATGTATACCCTAAACGAACATGACAAACACAGCATTAGAAATCACGGATACAAGCCTCATTTTGTTCCAAACTTCAATGGCCCAAATACAATTCGACACTTCCAACCCAATCAGATCAGTGAAAACTGGAAAAGGCATAGTTACGCTGGGGAACTCTCAGACACAACACCATACCAGCTGCTCAACAGAGCTCTGAATCGGACTAATAATGCACCTGGACAGTGGAGAAGGCCTTCAGACAGTCTCAGTGTGGCATCTTCATTACGGGGAGGCCAGGCAAGCCAGAAAAACATACCTGCACAGAGTTTTGCTGATCGGCTTGCCCAGAGGAAAACAACCAATCTTGCAGAAAGGAATTCAAATGTGCGGAGGTCATTTAATGGGACAGATAATCATATCCGCTCTTTACAGCAAAGGATGCCGACTCTGGAGAGCACCACAAAGTCTTTCCTGCGCACCTGGAGGATTGACTCCTACTTAAATGATAATTCAGAAGCCCCACCTGAACCAGATGGCTCCACCCTGGGTGACAGATTCGAAGGCTACGATAGTGCAGAAAACGTGAAAGCCAATGCAGCCTATACTCATTCGAGGCTGCGTTCCTCGTTGGCGTTTAAACCAACTTTACCTGAACAGAAAGAAGTCAGCAGCTGCACAACTGGCTCCTCAAATTCCACCATCATCGGTTCTCAAGGAAGTGATACACATAGTGAGGTCCAAGACAGGTCCACAAATGCACTTGCGGTGACAGAGAAACCCCTGCTGGAGTCAATCGCCAAGCTCCCTACTCAGTCAGAGGCACCAAAAATGCACATCTTGCAGGTTCCCGAAAAGCAACCAGAGATCTTAAACCGAACAATGAATGGCCGAGCAGAATTAAACAACTGTATATATGCAAACCTCTGTGTAAATAAGCAGACAGAGAACACAAAAAGCCAGGAAAACGAGAATCTGCTCAAAAGGCGAAGTTTCCCGTCCTTTGACCACTCAAAAGTCAATTTAGAGCACGGCAATAGCAAGAATTATGTGTATAGTACCCTTACCAGAAATCGGATTAGACAGCCGGGAAAACCCAAGCAGGATGTGCTGGTGAGTTCTAAGAGCATGCACAATGTGACCCACAGCACGGACGACGAGGAAGAGGAGGCTATCAAGAGAGACTCTCCAAGTGGCTCGGCCACCAAATCTATTTCCATTGCTGCTTTGCTTGATGTGAATAAAGAGGACCCCAACAAAGAACTTACTTCTAAGAAGGAAGTTAAAGGCTCCCCAAGTTTTTTGAAAAAGGGGTCTCAGAAGTTAAGATCCTTACTTAGTCTCACTCCGGATAAGAGAGAAAATCTATCCAAGAACAAGGCGCCCGCGTTTTATAGAATGTGTAGTAGTTCTGACACTTTGGTTTCTGAGGGTGAAGAGAATCAGAAGCCCAAAAAATCCGAGCCCAGAGTTGATTCATCTCCTAGAAGAAAGCGTTCCTCCTCATCAAATTCTCAAGGCAGCATCCACAAGAGCAAGGAGGACATAGCAACTAGCGCATCTCCAGGGGTAAATTCCCACGCAGAGGAAAGTAGGAGAATAGTGCCTTCTCCCAGACCTGTTGAAAGAAGGCTTTCCGAGAGAGCGGGAGATGCCTCTGCCCCAAGATTTAACACTGAACAGATCCAATACCGTGATTCGAAGGAGATCAGCTCCATCACCGCCCCTCAAAGACGGCCAACCTCTTCCCCGGTACTAAAGTCCAGTGAGCTCCTGAGATCTCATTCAACCAACCAGCGAGTTTACAGTCGATTTGAGCCATTTTGTAAGCTTGAAAGCTCTATTCAGTCAGCGAACAGCCTGACAAACACCCATGCCAACCGTCCAGAAGTCAAAGCCACAGCAATGGGCAGCAGTTATGGCAGGTCCAGCCCGATGCTGAATTACAAGACTGGTGCTTATCATACATACTCCCCCAACGAAAACAGGTTCCGAGGATTTATGCAGAAGTTCGGAAACTTCATCCACAAAAGCAAATGAAATACTTTCATTTCAATTGCAATTGAAATATAAAATGAATGTGGCTGTAATATTTATCCAAAGAACACTGCATAGATTTTTGTGCCATGCTGAGAGTGTTCTGTATTAGAATTGTGGAACTACGTAGTGTTGTAAAGAAAAGTTAATGCTTTATTGTAAAATTAATTGTACTTGGTTAGCAGACAAGGGACTATTCCAGTAAATATATTAAAAGGTTGTTTGTAAATGGTGATAGCATTAAAAAAAAAGATAGGATTCATTGTTTTCTATCTACTAAAAATCTTAAGTATTTAATTAGAAGAAATTTCAGGGAAGAAATTACATTTAGATTTTTGATCATTTTTTCCAAAGTCGTCACTTAAAAACACTTAGTATTACTTGCCACTGGTGCTTTGTGATATAATTTACAATTTTGTTTTCATTTTTTCAGAAATATAAGAAAACAGAACAAAGTCTTTTTTGTTGATCAATTCTGTAGAATAACTTGATATATTTTATGGTTTCAATATCTTTACTATGCAGCATTGCACAAAAAGAATGTTATTTGAGTTATGGAGGCCAGTGTGTTTTATTGAGCCCGAGGTGTGTTTGCACTTAGATACATCAGCCTTAAGCATCAGCCTTGTAAACTACAGACACACACAGAGGCTTTATTTTCTAACTCTCAATAAGTGTGCAGTGTTCTGCTTGGCACTTTGTCATCAACTGTCCATTTTTTATAGCCATGCCTTAATTAAAATTTAAAGGAAGTGAACACAATATAGGAATCCTCCCTTTCCATCTATACAAACCTTCTAGAGCTGTAAGATTCTGCCGAATCTTGTGTTAGATTGATAAGCCAAATGCAAAAATGTTTTGTTTGAAAGCTGTTCATCGTTTTAAAGTTTGGGTTGAATGTGGTGTAATGACACACTCTTTCATAAGGATTAGATGTGGCAGTGAGAACCAGGCCTAGTATCTCACAATGGTACAGCCAGGCTGGATGGAAACATCTCCATGCCTTAGCTTGATGGTTATGTGCGTCATAAGGTACCATTTACCATTCTTAAAGGGACAAAAATCTTCCTGTTTATTGAAGAAACTTGAACATGGTCTTGTTTTATGCATGGCATGTAGAATTCAAGAAGCAAAAGACAGTGTGGGAGGAATATTTTAATATTTTGAAACAAGGTTTCTCTGTGTAACAATACTGGCTGTCTTAGAACTTGCTTTGTAGACCAGGCTGGCCTTGAACTCATAGAGATCTGCCTGCCTCTGCCTCCCAGATGTTGAGATTAAAGATTTGTGCCACCACCGCCCAGCTTCAAATTATCTTTTTTTAATATTTTCAGGAGTACTAAGCAGAACACTGTGTTGATTTTAAAATGCAAATTCGTTTGATACTATCAAATATCAACACTTATTATGGTGCTGAAATAATTTACCTTAGAAGAATCCTGGTAGGAGAGACTGTAGAATGGATTACCTAGTATTTTCTGAGCACATAACCATAACCAGGTCCGGCCTTACAAACATGTTCTGTCATGTGTTTATGATAACATCGCCACTATTATTTACAAATTATTGAGATTTCAGTTAAGATATGAGACTGAGATAATGTTCCTAGTCACATAGCTAATAAATAGTGGCTCTACATTATAACATTTCTGCATGACATTAGCATTCTGTCCAACTGGTTCAATACCTGCCCTGTTAGAACTGAAGAAAACATTTACTTCCTAACTAGGAATCCACCAGGAAAAGTTTAGTTGCATTTCACCAGACAACAAGAGCACACTGGGATTAAATGGTTATAGTAAGTCAAGGTAGAAGAGGAAGGGACGAAGCGATTCTGAGGGATTTCGGCAAGGCCAGTTTTAATTGCTTTGTGCCATTTTGATCTCCTTCTTGGCCTCTGACAATGAGAACAAAGGAGAGGGAACCAGTGTGAGTTGTAACATTTGGGCTTCGAGGGAGCAAAGACTGACTCTGCAGACGGAGGGAGGTGGGGAAAGGAGCTCAGTAGTAAATGCTTACAATAATCATAGCGAGAACATCCACTTAAATAAAACTGCACTTCACAGAAGTTACTGTGCTTTTCAAGATGTGCTTGGCACCAAATGCTGGAGGCTGGATTTCAGCACAGTCTGTGAGTTAGTCCAGCATTCTGTGCCCGGTTGTTTCTTAGCTGCTTTGGGTTTGAGCACCTGCTTTGGAAGTGTTAATAATCGCCTTGCTCTTTTGCTCATTCTCTCATTATAAACTGCAGAAATATGCTGGTACCTCTAGAGGAATAATATTTTATAAATAAGTCTGCAGAATAGATGTTCAGTTTCACATCATTACAGTAGCTTTATAACCTCCTATTGTAATTGAGGAAATTGCCAAGTTTGCAATTCTGGTCTGATTCTGTCAGAAATGGAAGCGTGCTGACCTTGAAAACGTCCACACTAATGATAATATAAAATTAGGATGCTGAGAACGACCGTTTTTTTTTTTAATCATGAGAAAGGAGCCAATTCATAGAAACTTTAACTCATAAGCAGGCTTTTAGAATGCATATTTCCTTGTAATCACACCAGAAGTTCATATGCAAAAGTTTAGAGGCACAGGAATGCAGCAAATTGCATAATTTCTGACAGTATGGTTAACTTGTAGGAACATCCTGTTAAATTGTCACTGGGCTCTTCTTTGTGAATGGAGAGTGTTGGGAGCTTTATCCCATCTGCCTGATAGATAATTTAAGCTTTTGCATGGCAGATTTATTTTCCTTACCCCTTTTCTTTGATTATCTCCCTTATGTCTGAGTGTGTATATAGCCTTCCAAAATGTCTTCTTCACTGAGAAAGTCCCCATAATTAAGACTGAAAAACACTTATCACTTAAAAAACATATATATATATATATATATATATATATATATATATATATATAGCCATTGTTACAGCTTTCACTAGTGCCCAGGTTTGGTGGATATAATTTCAAATAATATCTCTTATCTCTTTACTTCCCATTTTAATATTGGTGGAAAGCTGTTACTTAGATGTGTTTTGATATTAAACTTTGGCGATAAATTTCTCCCTCTACATAGGCTTTCGTTTCTAAGCGGAAACACAAGGACTGAGTATGATTCCCACGTGGTTCTTGGCAGGTGGTATAATAGCACCGGAGATACTTAGCCTAGTGTGTTTATACCCTTCTACTCTGACGGCATAGCTTGACCCTACCGTGGTTGCTGAAGTGTGGGCACATGTTGTCAATCTTTGTTTGTGAACAAATACAGACAAGGGCTGAACTGTGGGTGCATTCAGGTCCACTTTACTCAAGAATCATCTTTGTGCCACTATTATACCACAGATATTTTTGTTTTTTTAATATCTGTTGACTCTTACTATGCCGTTAGCTAAGGGGTTTAAAGTAGAATCATTGCTTCATATTAGCTAAACTCATGATTAATGTGGGATTGTTTTAAAAGTTACAATTTCAGTTCGGTTCTGGTATATTTTTAAAAAGTGATGAAATTATAAACAAATCAATTTATTAACTTTTATACACAGAGAATTTTACAAATAAATATTACTCTAAATAACATTTTTGATTAATAAATGAACATTAAATAATTTTGTACAAATGCTATATTGTTGAGTTTTTATCATTATACCTAAGGTTTCTTCATCCAATGCACTCTTCCCTTTAGAAATCATAATCAGGAATTTAGATCAGAATTTATTAAAAGTATTTTTCAGGACCCAAGGAGATGGATCAATGAATAAAACACTTACTGCACAAAACTGTGAGTGATGGAGTTTAGATCCCCGCCACCCACATAAAAGCCAGAAGGGTGTAGTGGTATGCCTGCAGTTCCAATACAAAGGATATTCCATGGACAAGCCGAATAGCTAGACTTGCTCAATTGATGAGCTCTGGACTCAATGAAAGGCTCAACCTCAGTAAATGAAGCCCAGAATGATCTAGAAAACACGTGGTATCAACTTCTGGCCTCTACATGCACATACATACATTATCCCATGTGCATACACACACACCTACAAACATGAACTCACATACACATTCAAAACAACATTTCCCCTGACTTTAAAACCTCTAAAATGTATTTGATAAACATATCTTTTATATACCATTTTATCCATAACTGATACACAGTAACAGTGCCTTAGTTTTACATGTTCATTTGGTCAACAGTGGGCAATGTGCATGTGTGTTGATGATAGTCCTATTGTCTGGTATTTACAATGTACTTTTTCTATATGTAAATGTTTCAATACACCTAATTGACTGTGTATAGTTAACCACAGCCCTCAGTAGAGTAAGATGCTGTACAGATTTATAGCCTAGATTCTATGGCTTATGCCAGGAATCTAAGTTCACTAAGATAACTCACAGTAGTGAAATACCCTAAATGCATTGCTAGCATATATCTCCATGGCTACAAGATGCATGATCCATCTTCTTTGTTTCTGTTTCTACTGGAAGGGTTACTTTAAGTAATTTTTAGTGTAAATTCATAGAATTTTTAAAAGAAATTTTTATAGTTTATTTTTGCACACATTGCTAACAGATATATTTGTATTATATAATTAAGCAGTACCATTTTCAAATTATCGAAAACTCGAAATACGATAGATATTTTGAAAAAATTGACAGGTCAATTACAAAATATTTAAAGTCTATATATTATAAGTTAAATGTTGTCTCCTGTTAAAGGTAATATTTGTTGTTACAAGAGTATAATGAAAAAGACAAATTACTAATAAGGGCTAAGATTTGAACAATCCCATACACTTAAAAGTACAAACACACTTGCTTTAACTTGGAATCTAACCTCAAGCATATTTCGAACAGAGTCTAACCAAGACCATCTGGACTCATCTAGAAATCAAAGATTTTGTGTTTTGGTTGGTGTTTACTCTTCTTTTTTGGTAGAATGAGAAATACCTTTCCATATCAAAGACTTTAGAACATAAGGGTGAAGGATCTATGTTGGCATCAGCTCATCCTCTCCATGTTCAGAGAGTTTTGTTGGTGTTGTCTTCAGCAATGGGGCCTTGCTGTCAGTTCATGGAGAGCAGCCTATTGTCTTGTCAACAGCCTGGGTTGTTTGTGGATCTCCATGGGAACCCTTTGGCAGATAACTCAATTGGATGTAACCTACTCCTGGTACTGGAAGCCTCATTTGGTGACAAGATGGCCAGTTGGGACTCCATTTTCCTCATTATTTGGAGATATCACTGGGATTGCCTTTATATATTTTAGGAAGTTTTCATTGCACTAGGTTTCCACACCACTCCTCAAATACCCCGCTACTCTCTAGCTGTCTTTCTCTGAATTTCCCTCCTCAACCCCATCTCCTCTTTCTGCTCAACCTGATTCTTCCTTTCCCATCCCCAGTCCACCCATGAAATCTATCCTATTTCCTCCATACAGGGAGAGCCATGTGTCATCCCAGTCTTTTCCTCTATACCTAATATATATAATAGCTTTCAATTTAGTGTTTTTAGGAGACTCCAGAGTGTGTAAACAAGTGGGTCTCTTATTCTTGTGCCTCTTCTTGTGGCTCTTTTCCTACCATTGATTTGCTTTGTCTGACTTCAATTTGATGGTTTTTATTTTTATTATATTTAATGTTTTATAAGAATAAACATTTATTTAAATTTTTAAAGAATTTTTTTTTGCTTGAGATACAGGTCATATGAAGGCAGAAGACAGAAGATGATTGGAATAGAGTGGCACAGGCAACATGCCACTGCATAGACTTCTCTTTAACTACCTCAACTGGCTAGATTATGTCTGTGTTCCTTGAGGCATGGCATTCCTTCAGGCACAGAGACAGAGTCCATTTTTTCTTATTGGAATTCTAAGTACTAGTTTAAGATATTGGTCAATTTTATTAATTTTTAAAGGACCTGCTAATTTCTTTTTAAATTACCTTTATCTCATGTCATGAACTTATAAGAACCTTATAAGTCTCACAGATCACTATCCTCAAAAATGTCATACTTCTGTCCAGTTAATGCAATACTTCTTAAAGTGTGGCAACCGGGTTCTGTTATAGTATGCAATACTATTAGTTACAAACAGTTACACACTGGACTTCATATTGACTCATCCAAATTGTTATAAGGTGCCCTCTAGAATTAGGCAAGCTTTAACCATACTCAGCCACTGTAAGTCATGTTTTGCAAGCTTGCCCAATAAATCTCTTTTCGGACCTAGACATTATCTTGGTCTTGTGACTTCCTATGTCAGTGTAATGAACTGAGGATTTAATTTAATATGGACATTATTAAAGTTTCACTCATGCATTAAACAGTATCTTCCACATTCTAGAATTTAGTATTTAAGAATCTTACATGAAGTTAGTTAAAAATAATGTAAACACATAAGAATGATACAAAAAGGAAGAAAAATGACAATGCACATGCTTACATATTTATTTTTCCTGTCTCTTGACTCTTAAATGAAGTAAAATGTATATGAATACCTGTTGCATCAAACTAAATCCGTAAAGTTTGTCTCTATCAAGAACTTAACAGAATATGCTTTTTCACTATTTGATATTTTAATTTGTTCAGTTAATTTAGTTTTGAGGCTCCCACTAATTTAAAAGTAAATAAAATGGGTGTCTGAGAATGAGTGTGTAGTATTAATCTGGATATAAACAATGTTCCCTGCCCTGTGGGAAGTCCGAGGACCACCCACCTCCTTCCAGGTCTAGTAAGGTGAGCATTCAAACTGCCTGGGCTCCCACAAAGCCAATACGTGCAGTAGGATCAAAAACCCATTGCCATTGTTCTTGAGGTCTCAGTAGTCCTCATTGTCTGCTATGTTCAGCGAGACCGGTTTTAACCCAGGCTTTTTCAGACCCAGGCCAGCTGGCCTTGGTGAGTTCCCGACAGAACATCCCCATTGTCTCAGTGTGTGGGTGTACCCCTCGAGGTCCTGAGTTCCTTGCTCGTGCTCTCTCTCCTTCTGCTCCTGCTTTGGACCTTGAGATTTCAGTCCGGTGCTCCAATGTGGGTCTCTGTCTCTGTCTCCTTTCATCGCCTGATGAAGGTTAATTAGAATCAATTTTTCTTCCCACAGCAAATAAGTACATAGAATCAAATGTATTTCCCAAATGTTTTTAAAAGTTATTTATTTGCTTTTTTATATGGGTGTTTTCCCTGTATGTATGCCTGTACAATAGAGTTGGGTTTCCAAAATGTACCTGCAGGGGAATTAGGTGGAATGATCTAGAATGTAGAGCTAGAATGGCTTCTGAAGTATCCTGAATATAATATAGTTACTCACCTTGAGAGAATAAGAAGTCAGAACTTCGGGCTTTGAAAGTATAGCAGGAGGCCATAAGAAGTGATCCAAGTCAGAATTCAACATTTGAAAGTTCCAACAAAATATGAGTCTTCAAACCGGCAAGTGACTCCCCGTGACCTGCTAAGTCCACTCACAGAAGTGGGCTCTGGAGTGTATCTGGGAGCAGACACCACTCTTGAAGAGCTTCTGCCTCCTATGAGGCCCTGGTTAGATTGCAGTGACTTTCTGGGTTCTGGTGTCCATTCTCCTGCTCCTATCAAGGCACCAAGAAGGGAAAGTCAGTGCTCCCTCCTTTCTTCCTGCCCTTCTCTGCTTCACTCTCCACCCCACTCCAAACCTTACCAGCATCCAGTGTTCACGCCTTAGCCAGTTACTCAGCCATGACTTGACTCACTTGCTAAATTATTCCACTCTTATAAACAGTAGAAAGTCGTCAGAGGCAAATGCTTGAGTGGACATTTGATCCTTTCTCAATCAAAACAAATATGAGAAAAAATATTCTTTTCCAGAAAAACCTTATTATCATAACTTGATAATGTGTATTAAGCCCCCAACAGTAGGTGTGACCTGCAGTGTGGGGGACATACTATTCACCCTACACTGTGTATCTCACCATGATTAAGATCACTTTCAGACACCAAAATAAGACTGAAGTAGAATTTACTGAAGCATGAAAGTAGGATAAACATAATTCTGTGTAAATTACTCTGTAATTTGATTGAAGGAACAAAATTAACACAGAGAAACTCGTAGCACTTGGATAATGTATCTCCTTTAATCTTTCTAGTTGTCTTCTCATCAGTCACCTGGCAGATTTGCCAATTTCTCCATTAGTGAAGAGAAGACTTGGTGAGGAACAGGAGCTCTAGAGCTTAGGCATACATCTAAATGACTTGGAGAGCACATTAAAGCATAGATTTTTGTATCTCAGCTCCCAGAGGTGAGATGCCCATTTTCAGCCAGTCTGTCTGCAGTGGAGTCGGAGAGTGTGTGTTTCTAGTAAGTCCCTGTGGTACTCTCAGGTAGCCTCGACATTTCAATTTGAGAACTACTAAGTACTAAATCATTTAGTGATGCTAAGAAAATCAGCCTTAATAATTCCAGGAAAGGGTGCATTACTATAGTAAATGTTGAAATCATAGCATTTAACTGGAATAGATTTCACAAAGGTAAAATAAAATGTGCTTTTTTGAAATAATGTGTCTCCTTTTCAATATCTTACAATGTCTACACTTACGTAATACATACTTATGCTATGAACCTTCTTTGACTTATAAGAGGTGATGTTCTCTTTCTGCCCTCTCTCTTATGCACTCACTTCGAACAATGTCGCATTCAGTAGCCCCTAGTCCTGCCAAAATTCTTTTCAAGTTGGCTGTGGTTCTAAACATGATCATTACTGTCTTAATCATCAGCTCTGTTCAGACCTGATTTATCATCATAGAGTGGAAAATCATATTTACCTATCTATATCACCAAAATTACTTTGACACTCTTATGATATAAAATAGGTATGACTCGCAGTAGAATGTCCTGGATATGATAAATGGTTAATAAATATTAGAGATGGAGAAAAAAAATAGTATGCTCGTGTACCAGAAATGTATCTGGACAGTTGAGTTCAGACTGGGCGTCCCTTTTGTACCTTTGTTCTGATGACCACATGTTCTTCACAGGCCCATCCATTCCACTCTTCTCTGAAGTCCCCTTTTCCTTATATATTTTCCTCAAATCAATAGATAAGGAACCAGATTTCTTTCCTATATCATATTTATCTTCTTTTTGTTTTCATGGAGAACAGATGCAAATCAGATAAAAAACAGACTGTTGTTTAAGTTTAACACTCATGCAAATACAAATTCCTTTTTTCTGTCAAGGAAAAGGCTGCATTGATTTTTGCATTATATATTTCTACCATTAGATGTTTTATTAGATTCAAGTAAATTCATTTTCATTTATCACATATATCAATGAATGAAATTTTATTTGTTATGATTAAGAACCTGCCTTAAAAAAGTTTAGAGATACGTAGATATGAATAGATAACTGATATCATAAAAGAAGCATATGCTATAAAATACAAAGAATGCTGAGATGAGGAGACAACATGATCAGATTAGAATCCTAATTTAATTACTTTCTGAGGATTACTTAGTTTTAGAGTGAGTTGTGCCCAGACAATAAGTTGAAAATACCCGAAAGCAAAAACCCATTTAGGAATATCTGATTTACTTTCAATTTCAAGGAAATAATTGGCATTATAAACTTACTTTCTTCACTGAAAGTGAATATTAGTTAAATTAAGCAATATCCTCCCAAAGTGAGCAATTTACCCACACCACCATGCCATAAAATTAGAATTTTGTGACCCAGTATAACAATAATTACACCTAGTGTAAGTCTTTGAAGTGGGAAGCAGCAAAGGGAATGGAGATGATCCATTGATTTAGTCTTGCGATCCTAAAATCAACAACAATTTATTGAGTCTATTAATAAGCTATGAATTTGGTAATTCATAAGTCAACATATAATTACAATACTAACTAGTAGCTTGCTCCTATACCCTATCTATGTATCTGTTCAGAAGAAGACACCTGTGCCTTTTGTGGCCATCTATCTTAACATACTGAAAAAGTATATCCTGGGACAACAGCATTCTCACACCAGAGAGGAGAACAATGTCTGTAGAGCTGTGTTGGAAAAAGGTCTCTTGTTGGTTCTTGGCTGCCTAGCTAGCTTAGACCCGAAATAATCACACAGAAGCTGTATTAATTAAATCACTGCTTGGCCCATTAGCTCTAGCTTCTTATTGGCTAACTCTTACATATTAATTTAACCCATTTCTATTAATCTGTATATGGCCATGTGGCTGTGGCTTACCAGGTAAAGTTCCCAGTGTCTGTCTCCGCCAGTTCCATGGCTTCTCTCTGACTTCACTTTCCTTCTACCTTGCTATAGCCCAAGGCAGTTTCTTTATTCATTAACCAATGAAAGCAACACATAGACAGAAGGACCTCCCACACCATAGCTGTTTTATGCTGTTGTATTTGAATTTGAAAGTAAGTAAAAAAAAAAAGAATCAAAATCACACTAAACAGCCATTTAATAGTAAATCATAAAATGAATATCAGGTGTAAAATTGTTACTCTGAAAGCATGATTCTGACAATGTAATAATTTCAATCATTTAATGGACCAAATTTTATTGCCTGAATTTCTGACTGCAGAAACCAGGAATAATATTTTTACTGGTAATTAACTGCATGTATAATTTTGAATAATCATTTGTAATTATTTCTTGGACACAGTTCCTATACCTTTCATCCAATTCTAACATATGGTCTGTGCTTTTGAAGTTAGATTAGAAGTGGACATGTTTATAATATGGGAGTTGGCAACTGTTCCACTTGGATCAGGACCAGAATTCCCCTGTGCTACACAGATGTCAGCTAAACAAAACATTGTCCTAAAGTCAACAGCACATCATTCTGCAGAAGTGCCAGACATCACCTTTCCCAAATCTGTCTGCAGTAGTCAGGATAGAAAATATGACCTGAAAAGCACTGAAGTGATTTCTTTTCCATTTTCTATCTTCATAGATTCCATAACAAAACTTTAAAAACAATGCATAGTGATTAAAATATGATCATAATGCATGATAATTTTAGTTGAATATTATAGTTTACCAACTATTTGGATGTAGCCTTGGGTAGCTTTAAGAAATATCTGAGCTATGGTGTCACCTATATTGTAAATCAACAATGTTTTCAGATTTAAAATCCTTTCAGTTTGTAGTTATGAGTTTGTAGCAGCTAATCAAGTTTCATTAAAAAATAAATGATCAATAATATATGAATAATCTTTGCTGTGTACCAATACATTCTATTTATCTTACAATTTGACATTCATATAACTTTTATATCTTTCTTGTCTTATAACCTCTTAAGCTATCAATATAATGAAGTCTTCAATCATTGAAAACCTTTCATGATGTGTTCCCCTCTAATTATTATTTTTTCTCTGCTTTGCTCATTCAAATTTGCCCAAGTAATATCTCTATTACCAAGTTTAGTAATGACAATCACTCCAGAAGGTAGGAAATCTGGTCTGTAAAGACCAGCTTTCAGCAGCTCAGGAACTGAAGGGGAGGTGCAGAGTTGGCGAACTCATCACTCAACTGACATTTTTATCTGAAGGAATAAAACTTAATTCTCTGGGACTCGTGAAAAAGGGGAGAGCGCATGAACACACATACATACCTTCAAGATCACTTTATTTTCTTCATTTCTTCCTTTCCTTTCTTCCTGATGTTTCCCTTTACATATCTGATGATATCTTCCTTCTGACTAACTTTATTTTTTCCTTACAGCTTATATACCTCAGCAAAGTCTTTCAAGCAATATAAAATTTGCAATGTGATTAAATACATACTATTTTTCAGGTGAATGATTACAATGAATACAAGTAAATAGCAGGATGTTTTCCATTTCCCTAACCTGATTAAACATTTTACATATTACAGGTGAAAAACAAATTATTTCCAAAGTCTCCTATACATTTATGTCTAAGCAACTTGCTATGCACTAACCCAGTATAAGAAAGCAAGGTACTTTTCTCAGCCAGTTCCTTTACTGGAAGGCTATATTATGATTACAAAGAAACATCAGTCATTTTATTGTTTATCTCAAAAGGTAACCTTAAAGAAAAACTTAAAATAATCACAAATATGAACTTTTATATATAAAAAAACCTTTATACTTTAAATTCTCAAGATGCATACTCACCCATCCAGATTTTTTTAATAAAATCATATCAGGAAGTTGAGGGCAGAAGAGGTACAAGGAATTAACTATCACTTTGATCACCAACCCGTCCTAGCAAGAAAGGTACATCAGCCAGCAATAGCCCGACTGTCATTGTTTTTGTTCCCTGATCTCAATAAATCCCTCATTTATCTATTAAAATGTGTCTTTCTAAACTTTAAATTGTCCCTCAAGATTTTCTACTTCAAAGTCATTAACAAAAAGTCTTAACCTAACTTTACTATCAGTCTACATGTCTAAATTTTTTCATTAATCTGCTCCAGCAGCAATGCTTGAAAAAAAAATCAATCACTATCATTGTAAGTACCAAAAACACTGCCCAGCGAGGGGTAGAAGGTCCCTTAGAGTTTTCACACAACTCACGGAATATGAGGTATGTAAAGGCTGTGAGGGTGATAAGCAGAGCTATCCTCAATAGCAGCATGGGGTCCTCAGGACACTCGGTACTTGGGCTCTGTTTCTCCAAAGCTACCTTGGGTGACTTTGCTGACCACTCAGCAGTGTCTTATGACTTCCAATGCTGCCTGCTGTTCCCTTGCATGGCTTCCAATTGAAATCCCCCTTCGTACACCAAGGACAAAACTGAAGCCCACAGTCAACATCCAAGAGCCAAGCAGCAAGCTTTTAAAATTCTACCATGTTTCTCTGTAGGACCTGGTACTTGAGTCACGCTATTTTTGTCTCTTAAACAAAGCTCCAGAATAGAGAAAATAATGTGGATTTCAAATACACGGGTTGCTGTGTGTATTCCAAGGTCCTTAGTTGTATGAAACATGATTTTCTACTTAGCTAAAGAGGGAAGAAATTACTACTGCTGTTTTTGGGTATTTATTTCAGATTTAAATAACTCAACCATATTTTCTCTAAATTCCTAGATTTCTGATAGACATGACTCTCTATTTCTTTAACTTTCCTCCCTGCCTCTCCCCACTGACAATAGGATCTAAATTGTGGGAGATCATTCTGGAAAACATTGCCAATGATTCATTTCAGAGAGTTTCAGTCCTCCCCAAGCAAAGCTCTCTGCCTGCCCCACTGATGGGCCTCCCAGATCTCTGACACCTCAGGCTGAGATAAAGAGGATCATAAATTTGAAACATCTTTGGCTTTTGGATTTCTCTTCTAAGAATGCTCTTTAAATATTATAAATCAATCACTAACTGCTAAGTGATTGCTAGATAAAGTTATAAGAATGAATAAACTTTTTAGGTGAGGAAGAAGTGCAGAAAATAGATTTGTGTCCAGTAGATGGAAAAGTAGATATGAACTTGTGAACAATATTACAGAAAATGGCTAGACATTCCAAAATGCAAAGTAAAGAGAGATAAAGTCCTTATGCATATTTTACTGTTTCCTAAACCATGTTTGAGATACATCACCTTCTGCCAGTTGCATATGTTTAGAGATTAATTTCTCAGTCACTGTGTGGTGTAGCTTGCAGAAGATCAAAGTCAATGGAATTTATATATATTGTCTAATTGTGTTATTTAGTTTTCTCTGTGTCTTTCTACACACAGGGAGAAAAGAACAAAACATAACAACAAAGTGAGAAATTATGAGATCCAATTTGAGGATTTTTTCCCTAAAATGTATTGAAACAGATATTCCAGGGAAATTTACAATATGAACTTCTTTTTTTTGAATCAAAAAAAAAAAGAATTTACTCATGTCTTATTCTTGACTTATTTTGTAAGAAGGTACTTTTGGCTCCCACATCCTCAGCAGCTCTCTGGGACACAGACTGGGACTGCACAGAGTAGGCCAAGAAGTGAGTGACCAGCACCTCAGCTGAACAACCCAGTCTAGTCCCTAGACGCCTGAACAAAACCCTGAGCTCCAATCCCAATTGCTTCAGCTGTAATAGCCTGCTGTAAAAGACCCCCTCATCAGACCCTGTAATTTATAAATCCCACTCTGTCCTCAAACCCACTCATACCTCATGGCCTCAGCAACTCTCTGGGACACAAACTGAAACTGCACAAAGCAGACCAAGAGGTGAGTGATCTCAGCTGGCCAAACTACTCTCTAGGCCCTAGGCCCCAGAGCAAAACCTGGGGCCTCTCCCTTTCCGACCTCAGCCATACTAACCAAGCAGTGCAGGCATCCTAAAGATAGGCTGCAGCACTACCCCAACATTGAACCCTGTAATCTACAAGTAGCATCTTGCCCCTAAACCCACCCATCCATGTAGATCTCAGTGGCTCTCTGAGACACAGACACTGAATGCAAGGACTGAACCAAGAGACAAAGAAACTACCTGCACAAATTGGAGAAAGAGATGAGTAGGTGCCAATGCAAGAATGCATTCAACAACCTAAAGAGCTATGCCAACACCAGAACCTAGTGGTTCTACTACAGGAAGACCTGAATATTCTAGGCCCGAAGAAGCAGAAGAAAATGACCTTAAATATAACTTTATGAAGATGATAGAGACACTTAAAGAGGAAATTTTAAAAATCCATTAAAGAAATGGAGAAAGGGACAAACATTGGAAGAAATCAATAAATCTCATAAAAAAGCCAAGAAAAAACAAACAGAGGAAGCAAACAGTTCAATCTATTCAAGATTTAAAAATTGAAAGAGATGCAATAAAGAAAACACAAACCAAGGGAAATCTGGAAATGGAAAGGCTAGATAAATGAACAAGAACTACAGATGCAAGCACAACCAACAGAATATAAGAGATGGAAGGGAGAATCTCAGGAGTTGAAGATACAATAGAGGATTGATTTATTGGTCAAGTAAAATGCTAAATCCAACAAAGTCTTAAGATAAAATATCTAGGACACCATGAAATAATCAAACCTAAGGATAATAGAGATAGGGGAAGGAAAAGAAATCCAATGGAAAATATATTCAACAAAATCATAGAAGAAAACTTTCCCAACTTAAAGGATATGCCAGTGAAGTTACAAGAAACTTACAGTCCACCAAAGAGACTTAACCAAAAAAAAAGTTCCCTCACTATATAATAATTAAAACACTAAACATACAGAATAAAAGAATATTAAGAGCTGCAAAGGAAAAAGGTCAAGTAACATATACAAGCAAACCTATCAGAATTACCCAACTTCTCAATGGAATCTCTGAAAGCCAGAAGTTATTGAATAGATGTGCTGCTGACACTAAGATACCACAGATGCAAGCACAGACTACTATACCCAGCAATGTTTTCAATAACCATATATGGAGAAAACAAGATATTCCCAGACAAAACCAGAACTAGAAAATACCTATCCACAAATACAGGCTTACAGAAAGAACTAGAAGGAAAACTCCAACCCAAGGAAGTTAGCTACATTCACAAAGCATAGGCAACAGATGACCTTACACAAGCATATCCTAAAGAAAAGAAACACACAAACACTACCATGGGGTTAAAAAACAGGAATTAACAATCATTGGTCATTAATATCTCTTAATATCAACAGACTCAATTCACATATAAAAAGACACACAATAACAGAATGGATATAAAAACAGGATCCGTCCATCTGGTGGACACACCTCAACCTCAAACACAGACATTACCTCAGAGTAAAGACTTGGGGAAAGATTTTTCAATCAAATGGACCTAAGAAACAAGCAGATGTATCTACCTTAATATCTAACAAAATAGACTTCAAACTAAAATCATTCAAAAGAGATAGAGAAGAACACTTTATACTCATCACAGGGAAAATCCATGAAAATTCAATTCTGCACATCTATTCCCCAAATACAAGAGCACCTATATATGTAAAAGAAACATTACTAAAGCTTAAATCGCACAGCAGCCACACACACTAATAGTAAGAGACTTCAACACCCCACTCTCACCAATGGACAGACCTGCCAGAAAGAAACTTAAGAGAGAAATGAGAGAGCAGATGTCATGATTCATATGAACTTAACATTTATAGAACATTTCAACCAGACACCTTCTTCTAAGCATATACCTTCTCAGAACCTCATGGGCTCTTCTCTAAAATTGTCCACATGCTTGGTAACAAAGCAAACCTCAACATATATGGAAAATGGAATAACCCCTTGTATCTTATCAGATTACCATAGCCTAAAGTTAGAATTTAACAACACTAATTGTAGAAAGCCTAAAAACTCAAGGAAATTGAACAATACTCAATTGACTCATCTCTGAGTCAAGGAAAAAAATAAAGAAAGAAATGAAAGACTTCTTAGAACTCAATGAAAATGAATGCATAGTGTACTGAAACCTATGGGACACTATGAAAGCAGTGCTAAGAAAAAAGTTTATAGCGTTAAGTACCTACATAAAGAAAGTGAAGAAATCTCACACTAGCAACTTAACAGCACACCTGAAAGCTCTAGAAAAAAAAAGGAGACTCACCAAGAGGAGTAGACTCCAGAAAATATTCAATTGGGAGCTGAAATCAATATAATAGAAACATTGGGACTTTGGGAGCTTAGTCCGATGCTCCAGTGTGGGTCTCTGTTTCTATCTCCATCCATTGCTAGATGAAGATTCTATGGTGATATGCAAGATATTCATCAGTATGGCTATAGGATAGGGTCATTTCAGGTTTCCTATCCTCAGTTGCCCAAGGAACTAACTGGGGACATTGCCCTGGGCACCTGGGCGCCACTCTAGGTTCATGTCTCTTACCAACCCTAAGGTGGTTCCCTTAATTAAGTTATGTGATTCCCTGCTCCTCTATCCAACCTTGTTTTCCCGAAGTCCCAATGAGGAGCAGAAAAGAGGGAGAACATGAGCATGGAAGTCAGGACCACGAGAGATGCACCCATCCACCGAGACAGTGGGGCTGATCTATTGGGAGCTAACCAAGGCCAGCTGGACTGTGACTGAAAAAGCATGGGATAAAACCGGACTCTCTGAACATGGCGGACAATGAGGGCTGATGAGAAGCCAAGGAGAATGACATGGGATTTTGTTCCTATTTCATGTTCTGGCTTTGTGGGAGCCTAGCCAGTTTGGATGTTCACCTTCCTAGACCTGGATGGAGGGGAGAAGACCCTGGACTTTCCACAGGGCAGGGAACCCTGACTGCTCTTCAGACTGGAGAGGGAGGGGTAGAGGAGTGGGGGTAGGGGGAGAGGGGCGGGAGGAGGAAGAGGGAAATGGGAGGTTGGGAGGAAGCAGGGATTTTTTTTTTCAATAAAAAAAAATATAATAGAAACAAAGAAAACAGTACAAAAAATCAATGAAACAAAGAACTGTTTTTTGTTTTGTTTTGTTTTTAAGAAAATCAAGAAGGTAGACAAACCCATCCAAACTCTCTGAAAAGGAAAGAGAGAATATCCAAATTAACAAAATTAGAAATGAAAAGGGAGGGGGCATAACATCAAACACTGAGGAAATCCAGAGAATTAGATCATACTTCGGGAAACGGTACTTCACAAAATTAGAAAATCTAAAAGAAATGGACAATTTTCTGGATAGGTATCATATACCAAAATTAAATCAAGACCAGACTCCTAAGGAAATAGAAGCAGTCATCAGAAGTCTCCCAACCAAAAAAGCCCAGGGCCAGATGGTCTCAGTGCAGAATTCTACCAAAACTTCAAAGAAGAGCTAATAACTATACTCCTCAAATTGTTTTACACAATAGAAACAGAAGGAACATTGTAAAATTCTTTTTATAAGGCCACAATTGCCCTGATACCCAAGCCACACAAAGATTCAACTAACAAAGAGAATTTCAGACAAATTGCACTCATGAACATTTGGTGCAGGAAGTCCTTCTGCATATGTGTTGCTTTTATTGGTTAATGAATAAAGCTGTTTTGGCCAGTGGCTTAGCATAATAGAGCTAGGAAGGAAAACTAAACTGAATGCTTGGAGAAAGAAGGTGGAGTCAATGAGAAGCCATGTAGCCACTGCAGGACAGATTCTGGAACTTTGCCCAGTAAGCCACAGACACATGGCGATACACAGATTAATAGTAATTTAATATATAAGAGCTAGCTAGAAAGACGCTTAAGCTATTGGCCAAACAGTATTACAAATAATATAGTTTCTGAGTGATTAGTTTGGGTCTGGGCAACCAAAAATGAATAAGCAGCCCCCGACAACAGAATGGCATCAATGTGGTCAACTAAATCCACTTATAACCTGGGAGAGTTTGTGAAGGAATTGTAGATACACACACACACACACACACACACACAAATCAGAGATTAATGCAGCTTCTTGCTCTGTTTGCTGGCAGCAAGCAGAGACTCAGCTCCTTTTAAAGAGGTACACTGAAAACTACATGGTTTCTTTAAAACTGATAGTTTCCTGATTCACCAGCATAAATGGCTCTGACTCTTTGGGGAGGTCTGGCTATGGAGCATTTGAAAGGGTTTTGTGAGCAGAGTGCTACAACTTGCTTAATGGCAGCATAGACCCACTGTGTGCCTGAAAATGGGGGAATGTGTATGGCTCTCATAGGCAACGAATATGCCTCTATCATGTTGAATGGGCAGAACCAACAGGCAAGACCACGTAGTTGGCCCTAGTCAAGTCCACTTAGCATTAAAAAATAAAGCACTCCTGGTCAGAAAATAATTACAGATACACAATAAAGACAGATTCAGATTTTTTTTTAAAAGACCTTTAAATGGCTCACAGTGTTAGGTAAAAGTACATAGGCTTGAGAGAGAGAGAGAGAGAGAGAGAGAGAGAGAGAGAGAGAGAGAGAGAGAACAGTACAGATAGTTATAAAAGAGTACAGTCATAGATTAAAAGACTAAAGGTAACAAAATAAATATTAAACTTGTAGAAAAAGTAATAGAGTAAGAAAAATAAGCCATGTGAAGATAAAATATACACAGAGAGTCTGGATTTTATTTCAACAGAGGAATAGAACCTGTGGATTCCTTTCAGACATCGGTGCAAAAATACTTACAAGTACTGGGAAACCAAATCCAAGAAAACATCAAAAGAATCATCTACCATGATCAAGATGACTTCATTCCAGAGATGCATGAATAGTTCAACATAAAAAAAATCTGTAAATGTAATCTACCATATAAATAAACTGAAAGAAAAAAAAAACATAAGACCATCATGTAAGATACTTAAAAAACCTTCGACAAAACCCAACACCACTTCATGTTAAAGGTCTTCGAAAGATCAGGGATAGAAGGAATTTATCTAAACATAATACAAACAATATACAGCAAGCTGACAGCCAACATCAAATTAAATAGAGAGAAACTCAAAGCAATTCCACAAAAATCAGGAAAAAAACAAGGTTGTCCACTGTCGCCATATCTATTCAAAATAATAATCAAAGATCTAACAAGAGCAATAAGATATCAAAAGGAGATCGAGGGGATTCTAACTGGAAAATAAGAAGTCAAACTTTCATTATTTGTATCTGATATGATAGTATACATAAGTGACCTCAAAAATTCTACTGAGGAACTCCTACAGCTGATAAACATCTTCAGTAATGTGGCAGGAGACAAGAGCATCTCAAAAAAATAAGTAGCCCTCCTATATACAAATGATAAAAGGGCTGAGAAAGAAATCAGAGAAACATCACCCTTTACAACAGCCACAGGCAACAAAAAAATATCTTGGGCTAACACTAACCAAAGAAGTGAAAGACATGTTCAACAAGAACTTTAAGTCTTTGAAAAAGAAAGTAAAGGAGATATAAGAAAATGGAAAGATCTCCCATGCTCTTTGATAGATAGGATCAGCATAATAAAATTGGAACTCTTACCAAAAGCAATCTACAGATTCATCAAAATCCCAGAAAAATTCTTCACAGACTTGAAAGAACAAATACTCAACTTCAGAGAAATACTGAACCCTAGAGAAACTAGGTAACAAGGTGAACCCTAACAGAGACATACATGGATCTCCCTGGAAAGAGGAAATAGACAGGAACTCCTGAGAAAATTGGGAGCAGAGGGCAGAAAGGGAGTGTGAGGGGAGATGAGAATGGGGAAAAGAACATATAGGAATGAGATGACAGAGGTGGGGAAAGGAAAGAGAAGGAGATCCAGGATTTCTTGATTGAGGGAGTCATTATGGTGCTAGCAAGAAACCTGGCACTAGGGAAATTCCCAGGAATCCACAAGGGTGACCCCAGCTAAGACCCTAAACAATAGTGGAGAGAGTACCTCAATTGGCCTTCCCCTGTAATCAGATTGACTACTACCTTAACAGAAACTTCATCATAGAACTTAATACAGCAACGGATGGAAGCAGATGCAGAAATCCACAGCTAAGCATTGGGCTGAGCTCCTAGAGTTCAGTCAAAGAGAGGGAGGAGCGCTAATATGAGCAAAGGGGTCAAGGCCATGATGTGGATATCCACAGAAACACCTGATCCAAGCTAAGGGGAGCTCACTGACTCTGGACTGACAGCGGGAAGACCTGCATAGGTCCCAAATCGGCCCTTTAAATGTGAGTGACAGTTTTATGGCAGGGGCAGTCTGTGGGGCCACAGCAGTGGGACCAGGATTTATCCCTAGTGATTGAACTAACTTCACGGAGTCCATTCTCTTTTGAGGGATACCTTGCTCAGCTTAGATATAGGAGAGTGGGTCTTGGTCTTGCCTCAAAGTGATGTGCCAGACTTTGTTGACTCCCTATAGAAAGCCTTCACCTCTCTGAGGAGTGGATGAGAGTGGGTTGTGTGTAAGCAAGGGTGGGGAGAAAAAGGTGGGGAGGAAGAGGGAACTGGGATTGGTATTTTAAAGGAGAAAATATTGTTTTATAAAAGAAAGAAGAAATGTAGAAGAGAGAGAGAGGAAGGGAGGGAGAGAGGGAGGGAGGGAGAAAGGGAGGGAGGGAGGAAGGGAAGGAGGGAGGAAGGGAGGGAGGGAGGGAGAGGGAGAGAGAGATGGAGAAAGAGAGAACCTAATTTTGCCTTTTGCCAATTGTCTGTATTGTTGCCATTGTTTTTGAAATTTGTTTTCTTTTTGTTATTGTTGTTGTTTTTTAAGAACACTACTTCTTTTGAAGATTTGTGGTTTTCATACCGTCAAGTTGATTGGATTTCTAAAAATTCTATTTAGAATAAATACAAGGAGAAATGAAACAGGGTGCCCAAACAAGGTCTTAGTTTTACAGTTTCATTAAATGTGTCAGTATCATTCTAACCCATCAGCCCTAGTTTACCAAATGCTGTATCAAAGTGTAACAGTCCAAACATTCAGGCTCTTCAGAGGTCTACTGAGGGGCCAGAGAGTGCAGCCAGAGGTCTTAGTCTTATTTGGTTTTCCCCATTTTTGTCATGTAATTCAACTTGTCGTGTTGCATTGCTCCGACCATTGTAATTTAAAGGAGGAAATGTTTCTGACTCAGGGCTTTAGAGGTTTGGGTTGATAGCACATTCTATCTCTGTAAGCCTATGAAAGACAAAAGACCTCTTGATGGATAGAAGGCAGAGAGAAAAAGAAACTAAGGGCATAGTATGTAGGGCATCCCCTAGTGGCCTACTGTCATCTAGGCCCACCTGCCATAGTGATGCCACCTTCAAGTAGTCCACTCCATAATGAACGCACCAATGGGTTACTACATTGAAAATTGTGCATTTGCACCCAGCCTCCTCTCAATATCACCATTTTCTGAAAAGCAGCTTGCAACATAAAGTCTTTAGGAGGCACTTTCTATATAAAACAAAGCCAACGAATACTTTTCAATCATACTATGCTTCAGAACAGTTCCGTGCTCCCTTTGGGGAAATAGGTGGAGGATGCATTAAGCCCCCCTTCTTGCTGTGAATGAGGGAAGTCTATCTAAAGCAAAGTATTTAGAAGAAATGACTTAGCTTCATAGCCAGCCCCTTGGTGTCTCCGGATTTGGCTTTCAAAATGTCAGTGATCGCCCTGGAAGAAATCTAATTTAGTGTGTTGCGCAAAGTGGCAAGGGTTATTCACATCTAGATACTCAAGTTCAAAAATCATCCAAGTGTCTTTGGCACAAACGCATTCAGAATTAGTCCTGAGCAGAAACTTTTACAAGGATTCAATCTACTGGGGATCAAATATGTTAACCTTGAAAATGGAATATCGGATATAAAGAATGGAAATTGACTCTGGCAGGGACTTGGCACAGCTTTGGATTGCCAGTGTTTAGGAACATTCTGCTCTCCAGGTTTATAAAGCAAACGTGCAGTGGTGGAAAATACAGGCCTTGATTAGTTCACGAGAGGAGGAGCACTGTGTGCCATGATGCTGACACTTCACACACTATGGAAAAGGCTTCCAGCCATTTAGCCATGCTCTCTTAACACCGTCACAGAGCCGTTTCTCGTCATAACACATTTCAGAGTTACTGTGAATGAGGAGAGGATAACATCTACATAACACTAATGGGATGTCCATAGCCGGGGAAATGGCTCCCTAGGAATTGTAAAGGTCCAGGTGACTCTGAATACTAGCTCTGTGCTTTGCCTTCAAGATCTGGATTCCTCCACTGAATCTGAAACACAGAGAAAAACAATCGCAACACAAAAGAACAAAATGTTCTGTCCTATCTTATGGAAATGAATGTGGTTTGCCTCCAAATAAAATATAATGGATTCTAACATTTGCTATTTTTTATTAAATTGGAATAAAACATACTATGCACCATTGAGTAGAGACTAAACAAAATATTATAATTGTGTGAAAGACAGTACAGTGCTTAGCCTATGTGGTTCACCTCCACCACATCTCCTGGGGGTCTAGTCCAGGAGAAAACGGTCAGGATGGGCTGCTGGTAAACACTACAGTTCCTTCACAGCTTCTCTTTGGCAAAAACACAGTTGGAGTAGATGCGGCTTTACCACTAAAGAAATTTGGCACAGACACCTTTTAATCAGTTCTTTTAAAGAACATACAAATTTCCATCAATCACAGCCATTGGATTTTTACCTTTCTATTATTTTTGTAGAAAAATGATTAAGATTGGAAGGGCAGATAGAGGGCATACATTAAAATATCAGGAAATAGATGTTCAGATTGGTATATTTGGTTGTTGATGAATGATAATAATGTTATTTTTCTGTAGTTTTTATTATTTGTGACAGAGATTTTTTAAACTTAATCAGATTCCATTATTCTCTTGTGTGTCATTTTTATTCATATTTTCATAATATTTTCCTTGTAGAGTAGATGCTCAAATCAAACTAATCTAAGGCACCTGTCTCGGGCCCTCTCTGGGCATGTGCTGTGTCCCCACCTCACTCCTAGGAACTGTGGAGATCATGTCTTCTTATATTGAAATCCCTTTGTTTGTCATTTTTCCACAATAAGTTTCTCATGCTCTGTGTTGCTACAGGCAGGTCTGTGCCACTTAGCCATGAATTCTCTGCCTGTTCAGAAGTGACTTGGAACCTAGCAATGCCAAAACCATGTATGGAAGACGTTTTACTAGATATGGCATCTCTTGATGTCTCCTCTAAAATTGTGTATTGATAACAATAATTACCATGTTGTAATTTTGCACTGATCATTAAATGAAATGCAAATAAAAAAGGCTTGGAATAGTTTTTGGCTTAAATGAAAAGATCAATAAATGTTAGCTAATATTTTAGCTGAATTTCATTTTGTGGCTTTTGTCCAACAACCTATCAAAGCCAGAAGCTGGTTTCTCATTCTTTGAATATTGACAATGCTGACAAAAATTTTTATTATAAGATGATAAATGTTAAGTAACAGGGAAGGGGAAACAGTAAAATTTTTAAGTTAGTGCTGTGTGGGATGAAAGGGGAAAATGCCCAACAACAATCACCCTGAAGGCAGCTCCACCATCAAAGAAAGTGCGAACTGAATTGTGCACAGTAGGACTTCATGAGATAATCATCCTTTCTACGTGGTTACTTTAACAAGTCTCCGCGGATGCGGATACAACCCCACTCTCGGATGTCTGTGATTCACTGTGTCAATAGTTTAGTCAGCTCTCTAGCTCACACCACTCTCTCCGCTTACTCCCTTGATGAGAAGGAAGGAGGGGGCGGTGTTCGTTCCGCCAGGCACATCTTATGTGTAAAAAGCATAATAAGGATTGGAAGCCTCGCAAGCGTCTTGTAAGAAGAAGCGAATGCAATTTTGTGTTCCCGGGACAAAAACTATTTTATAAATTCAAGGCAGCCTTGTACCTCACTTCCTTCCCAATTCTTTGTTAAAACTGAAATTGAAATATGAAAGAACAAAGAGTTCTCTGTCTTGTGCTCCACTTAGAGGGAGTTATAGTTAATAATTTACATCTTGTTGAAAATTGTATGTCTGAATGTGTAGTTAATGATAAAAAGAAAAACAAATTGTTTTGACATTATTGCATGAAATACACATAATGGCACTACTAAAGAAAAGGCAAATATCTTATGTCTGAGGATAATGTCTGTATTATTTTTTGAATGCCTTTTTACTATATCATATATCCAGCAATTAAAAATGTATTTTATTATAACAGTTATCAAAGTTATACTCTTAACAGACATGTGTCTTCTAACAAAAATGTACTTGCTACCTATTTTCTCTAGTAAATTAAAAACTATAGAAAGACATATATTTTATTTATTTTTATTATTTCTATAATTTTATTTGGGAACTTGGCATTTCTTTTTTTTTATTTTTCCATTCAATTATTTACACTTCCTTCCCTCCTCCCAATCCCCTCCTGCTCCCCCACACCCCCTTCTCCCTCTCCCACCCTGTTTGAGAGAGGGCAGGGAACCCATATATTTTATATTTTAATAGCACAAATGTACAGACAGCAGCACATTATTCTATCAGAGGAGCACACTTAAAATATTTTACTCACTGGGCATTTTTTTTACATTCCAAAAGGCAATTCAATTTCCAAAGACAGAGATAATTGTTTCCTTGGAATACAGAACGATTTAAAATTATCTTCTACTATTAATTTTTTGCTAATTTCTTCTTGTGCATAGTTTGCATTTGATTGTTACAACTAAATATCTAAAATTCAGCCAGGCAAATTATACTGCATAAGGTAACTTTGTAAATTAAATAAATCCGTGATTCTCAAACTGAGACATGACTTGATGGAGAGAGATAGAGATGGAACATAGACAGACAGACAGACAGACAGAGCAAGTGTTTCTCCTACAAAGAGGTCAAGAGAAGCTTTATTAACCTCCTACTGCCCAATGGGGACTTTTTAGCAAACATGATCTTTTCTTTCATTTATATTTTATTTGACAGTGAAGTGGTACCTGCCTCTCCTGCATAGAGTGAAAGCCATATTATTTTGTGAAGTTTTCAGTAGCTGTGATAGAATTATAAATCAGATCAAATTTTCCAAGAGTCAGATTAGTCATCTCTATATATATGTCAAAATCCTTTCACATAAAATAAAACAATTTTTCCATTGCATGTGGATTTGAAAAGATTCGCTATTTATGAACTCTTCTCTTCAAAGCCATACACAAATAAGAATAGAGAGAAATCAAAATGGTCTAGGTAGAAATGATTGTACTTTGAATGAGGAGGATGTGAAAAGAATGTTGAATGCTTTTATCAGGTTAAAATGAAGACTCTTCCCATAACCCTCAAAGTCTAGATCCGTCAATATTGTATGCTGGAAGGCTTTAACAAGGCATTTTTATTTTGTTTTTGTTTGTCAATGACCTCAGTACACTGCTCTCAGTGGTCTCATATTGACTTGGACTTCCAAGCAGAATCCCTACATTGTAGTTCAGGGGCAGAGTGTTGGAAAGAAATTTCACATTGCAGCAATAATTTGACATGCTCAGGATGCCAAACTGCTGCTTACTGTACTCCCACTTATCAAAATTTAGCAGATCCTACGACTCCTTTAAGCCTCAGTTTCTACTTAGAATTCATTCCGCTTCTAGACTATCCCAACACCACTTGCATGTGATGCTATGTTCTCTGCACCTTGCCAAGAGCGACAGATAAGTCACATCGAGTCAATGCCTAGCTTGTACACTGACACAGTAACTTTCAATGTTGTGGTTTGATTTCTGGTTTTCAATTGTTAAATCAGGTCCCTTCAACAATGGGACACACAAAGCTCGGGTTCTTGTCTTTCTATTCTTAGTCATCGTCACCTAAATAGTCTGTTAGAAGATAAAGTTGGCCATATCTTTACTTTATTTCTTACTGAGATCTCTGCAAACTTCGCTATGTCCACTTCAGTTAAACATGTGTCTCGTTCATCGCACAGGAATTGTTACAATAATCTTGTCAAGTACCTGGCTTTTATGTTCTTACTCTTTCTGTGGGAACTATGAAAAAAGACACAAAATGATCTCAAACCCATTGCAAAAAAATGACTTCACCTTACAGTTCCCCTTAACTGCTATAGCAGAGGAGGACTGGCAGATCAGACAAGGGAAGAAAAAAAAAAACCTTTAAATCCCTAAAGCCTATTTTCCGCATGAAGAGACTTTTATCCAAAGGGCTCTTTAAAGAGCATTTAGACACCTTCGATAAAGCACCGAGACACAGCAGAGGGATTAGAGGAGATGGAAAGGGGCAGGACCAGACTCTTAATAAAAGTGATATAGCTTAAGACAAGTCGGTGGTTAAAAGACCCAGTACAACTCAGAACAGCAATCCTCTCTGCAGAAAATTACGGATGACTCCATTCTTAAAGCTAGAGCACAAGGCATGAGGGAAGGAGCCAAAAAATTAGAGATATAGACTTGCCCAAGGCATGCATTATTTCTTTAATTCCTATGATTCCAAGCATGATAAAACTCTCACTGGTGCTGCTTCCACTTCCAAGATTTGTCTACTGCGCTTCAGTTCTAAGTGCAGGTATCCTGGTGATCTTACGGGAATTAGGGGAAGAAAGAATATCTTTGTAGCTGTCTCTTTGCCAACACCGACCTGTGAGAAAAGTGAACTCTTTCCAAAGTATAGATGCTTCCTGACTTCACGTTGTCTTTATTTGCCAAACCCTATGGTTTTCCATTCTTCCTTTCTTCCTCCCTCCCTTCATCCCTCATTCCTTCCTTCTTTCCTTTCTTCTCTCTCATTTCCTCTTTATTTCTATTTTTCAATACTAAAATTCAACTTAGGCCATTGTACCTGCTGGGCAAACATTCTGCCACTAATCTGTATCCCCAACTCAGACTTCTACTGTTTTTCAATCATGGCTCCTACAATTAACATCTGATAAATGGAGTGACTTTATGATGCTCATAAAATATAATATCATCAGCAAACATATTCTGCTTTAAAAATGAGATTAGAGCAGTCAAAGTGTAGACTTAACTATTACCCTTGTTTAAAATGCTACACTGGTCTTGAATGGGGTACTAAGAGTCTAGCTCTTCGCTGAAAACCACACAACAAATTTTGTTAACTTTCCATCCTATGGAAAGAGAAATAAATCACATGATATGGGCCTTGGGGTCGACTGAGATTTTATGGGAATATCCCATAACAAATGTCTTTCCTCACAGCTCATATAATTTTAGGTCTCTGCTGTGCTTACTTTACACTTTTCTAAATATTGTTACCATCATTTAAGCAGAGTCCCCTAAGATTATACAAAAATTGTCAGTAATGTAGGAGCTTATTGTGAAGATTAGGATGTTATGAACAAGATCAGGGGCCATCAAGGAAATGGCTTCAGCTTACATGTGAGCAGAGCACAATGAGGCCAGGAGGGAAGAGAGTCTCATCACATCGAGGCCTGAGGACCTTCATCTTGTTACCTCTCAAGCAATAAAGATGGTAAAATATCAGAATCTTGTCTGGATTTAAGTTTTGGTCCCTTAACTATTTGCTGTAAATAAACCCTCTATTTCCCCAAGTTTTGGAAATAACTTTGGCACAGTTATCTTTCTGTTCAGTTATATTTGCATGCATGTAAAAGAATATCACAAACTATATGATGATATAAAAGAGAATCTCACTTATCAACAACCTTGGGTGTTTTCTCCATAAACATTATTAAAATGAATGATGCTATTGTAATGGTCAGGCAGAAATGAAGATATTCAAAAGAGACACTATATATCTCTCAATCAGATTATCAGACTCTTCAAACAATATACCCCAAAGAAATGAGAACTACCCCAGAGCCTCATGCTGGGAGAAAGAAATAGCACTGGTTAGATGGGGACCTTGTCTCCTGGAAAGAGATTGCAAACAGTTCAAATAACTTTTAAGATTCCCTTGAAAGATGAGACTGAAATCTAGTAGGGTTGGGGAGTGAAAGGTGGAACCACAGAAGGACCAGAATTACTTGGATGTTCAAACCTTGGCCCACTATTTAAATTTTGATTTTACTTTAGGATCCCTAAGAAGGACTTAAGGGATTTGCTGGGCCTCTCTGTCTCTCTTCACAACATGGACATTAAATAATAATTTTTTTTTAATTTAACCCACTTTTAATTTGATTCTTTTAATTGACTTATTTAGAAGAGTGGCCAGATCCAACTAGAGACAAAGATTGTGACCTTCATAGTCAATAACACTATCATAAATACAAAAATGTAAATGAGGGATTCTTGTTCTTAGGGTGATAACAACCTTTTAAACAAATAGAAAAGCAATACAAAAATGATCTATAAACTACAATAAAGTATTACAATTAAAAGCACCACATGTGTGCTGTATTTAGCTACAGGAAGTGAAAACAGCATTTACTTTCTTACATTTATTTGAAATGAAAAGCATGTCAAGGGAAGCTTCTTGCCCCAGTTTAGACTTGTTTCCTATGGCGTTCATTTGTATGTCTGAATCCTCTAAGCCCCACTCCTACCGCAAACATACCTCTGCTCCATACGATGAGCTGGCAGGACAGACACAGCAAGCATCTGTCTTATAGTGACTACAGCTAGACCTCTCTGCTGTGATCGTGAGCTGGGTTCACAGCACCTGCTCCAGACATGGGGTGTCCTGTTCTCCCTGTGCAGGGCATGTCCAGTCTATCCACTCTCTTCTAAAGGTAGGACTTCTCATGGTTGTAGTAAATTTTTATTTCTGGTCTTTTCAGCTTTCTCCTTTATCAGAAGAAAAATTCTTGGCTGGACATTGTACAATGAGGCACACATTGACAGTGCATCATCTCACAACACTCAAACTTAGGCAAATGTCCCACGAATGCAAAAATCCTCTATTTCCCTTATGATCCCTTTGCTTAAAACTGGGATGATATTCTGGTGAATACTCCTTCAGGACCTTATGTCTTTACCATATAATAAAGAAACTGCCAGGAGCATTTAAAGAACATTTCTTTCAAATAATAATAAAATTACACCTTCTTATTTATGCTAATAACAACTGAGAAATAGCTAAGAAAAAATGAGAAAATAGATAAAGTGATGCTGACCAGAAAATCTTGAAGGATATGTTTTAATGTAAACCAGCAAATGCCTGGCTGCTTTGTTAAGAAAAAATTTAGACATTGCAGGAAACCTGTACCATTGGAACCTTGCAGCATTTCTCTGAATTCAGTATCATGAGGAAGAAGGGAAATAAAGGATCTGCAAGAAAAGGCAAAACAAGTAGCATCTTGAGAAAGAAACACATCATTTATGATTGTTCTAATTGCATGCTGTTACTGTTATAAAACACAACATGCAGAAAGAAGGGATGTATTTGTCTTACAGGTTCAGGTCATGGTCCATCATTGAGGGATATCAAGACAGTAAGAATCTAGAGGCAGGAGGAAAGAGCTATAAAGAATGCTGCTTGCTGGTTCACTCATTGGCTTGTTCAGGCTCCTACTTAGCTAGCTTTCTTATGTAACATAGGACCACGGGGCCAGGAGATGGTACTACCCATGGTTGTCTGAGCCCTTCTACATCAATTAAGAAAAAATAGTCTCTCACAGACATGTTGACCATGCTGATAAAGACTGTTATTCAATTAATAATTAAAATAAAACAATATAAAAAGCTTTTTCTAAGCTCTGTCACTTTTGCAGTTAACTCTATCCAGAACAATGACTTCATACAGTGCTATTAATTGTCTAACTATGAATTTCAGAGATATTTTGGGATATCAATTTTATTTGAGTTTTATTTAGATCTAAGATCTTTTTTCAATAGTAAACAATTATTTCAGTAGGAGTAAAGTAGCAATGAAAGTCTAATACAGTCACAGCTTGGCTATAGCAATGGACAGACTTTTTTTTTAATAGGAAACTTTACTCACAGACCTTCCATTTAGAAGAGTAGTCTGGCTTATAAGTGCAAGACACACTCTGTGATTTGGGAGTGGCTTGAATAAAATCTACAATGTCAGAGCAACTCATTCTGCTGCAGCCTAAGAGTACATAGCCGGGGGGTGGGGGGAGGCAAAACAAAATTTAAAAAAAACAAAAAGACACTGTTCCCAAAGGAAACAACATTTTTTATCAGCATGGTGCCACAATCATGCTGGAGAAGTAGCCCAGTTTGTTTGTTTAGAAGGACGACTTTTGGAATTACTTTCTTCTACTGATGGGTCCATGGAACATGGAACATGTCAAGCAGTTTGTACATACTGAATATGTCAACAAACTAAAGTATATTACTACACAATTTAACAACAAAAGTAGCTAAAGAACTGAAGAACATTTGTAATCTATAACAGAATACCATTTTTATAACAGACAAGGGTTTCGGGGAGGGGATATGTTAACATTTATTGCACTTAAGTGACCACTTACTAATTTTTCAAAACTTAATAAAGAAAACACACTGGAAATTAAATCTATAACTTATTTAATAAAGTAGTGGTTGGCATCTCTAACTGTTCAGTTCAACTTACCAATTTCCAAAAATACTTATCTTGCCATTTTTACTATGTAATTTTACTCCTTATACATTGAAGGCAAACTTTGGAAAGGAAACAAGGAAGCTGACTCTGCCCCCATGCTTCTCTTTCATGATTTGCATATATTACTATTGCTTCCAATAAGGTTTGTCTGAAGTAACTATCGCAACATTAGATTAGAGGAAGGGACTGAAAGGATCCCTAGGCAAATGACCCATCTGTGTACTTCTGCAGCTTCTCCATGACCCTAAATCAGTTCTGTAGTTGCCTCCAGTGTGCCAGAATTTCAGCTTTGCTCTCTCTGCATGTAATAAAATAGTTTGTTACTACTTGTCTGTGATAGGATTGTTGGGCGTGTTGAAAAGTTGTTCAGCCTGTCACTACTGTTCAAATTCAAGATACTACTGTGTACTAATTAACTCTACTCTGGAACAAATTCTTTTCTATAAGGTACTTTCCAATGAGTTGAGAACATATCTCTAAGCAATGATATATAAATGCAGTACATTTTGAAAACTAACGGAATTAAAAGCAAAGTTTGAAATCACTAATATCATTGAAGGCAGTATGTTTTCATGGCATCAGAAGGGAGTCAAGAATATTTTAAATTTTGGCCTCTCAAGAACATATGGTGTAAAACCTAGTTCCCAGTATCACTTAATGTGACTTTTATAAGGTTGGGAAATTCAAGAAAACTTTTCTTGAAACAAAAGAACAGCAAAATAAGTGAAGGAGGGTGGGATGTGTAGCTCAGCAGGAGAGCACTTATGTAGCATGTGTAAGTATTTGAGTTAAATCCCAATACCACAAAATAAGTTCAACTTATTTGTAATACTATCTAACATGAGAACACTATGCATATTAATATTGTAACATGTATAAATTGTATGATATTCCAATCATATTTAAGATATTTAGCTTCTCTTTATTTGTCATTTCTTTATTTTTAACTTCTTTAGAATCCCTTCCTCTTCTTCTTCCTCTTCCTCTTCCTCTTCCTCTTCCTCTTCCTCTTCTTCTTCTTCTTTTTCTTCTTCTTCTTTCTTTTTCATTTTTATAATATATGGCACACTACTGTCATCTATAGTTACCCTGCTGTACTATAACAAAATGTGGGATTCCCTTCTGTATGCTGTGAATATATTTTATTATTATTGGTTAATAAAGAAGCTGCTTTGGCCTATAGCAGTACAGAATATAGTCAGGCTGGAAGAAATTTAGAGAGAGAGTAGGCAGAGTCAGGGAGATGCCATGTAGTTGCCAAAGGAGAAAGATGCTAGAAAACCATACCAGTAAAAGTCTCATGGCAATACATATATTAATAGAAATGAGTTATTTAAGATGTAAGAGTTAGTTAATAAGAAGCCTAAGCTATTGGTCAAGCAGTGTTGTAATTAAGATAGTTTCTGGGTGATTATTTCAGGTCTGGGCAGCTAGGAAATGAATGAGCAGTCTCCAACTACAATAACACACCAGCATTTCTTATTCCAACCTAATTGTAATGTATATATAACAATACATTAACCTTTTATCATACCCCTTTCCCATCCTAGCACTGGTAATGAGGTTATTACAAATTCCTATGGCATCAACTGTTTTTAGATTTTACAAATGAGATGAAGCAAGTCTTGTCTTTCTAAATGTGGCATACACCCTTTAACATAATGATGACTAATTCCAGCCATACTGTCATGAATAAAATAACTCTATTCATTGTTATCCATGAATAACTGCCAAATGTTTACACATACTACTTTTCCCCCATTCATCAGTTGATGGACTCTTAAGTTGCTTCTATTATTTGGCTAATCTGAATAGTGCTTGGGTGAATACAAGAGCACAGATATTTGTTTAACACATGGGCTTTATTTACTTAGACAAATAACCATACTGGAAATTGATGAATCACATGCATACTTTCAATGCATGTGTTTTGAGCTCTAGGCCTTTTGCTACATACCAGCATTTCTCCCAAACTCCTGGCTTCAAATCATTTTCTTGCCTTAGTCTTTGCCAGCTAGGAAATAGCAAGCACACACTGTCATAATTAACCTTAATTGTATGAGAATTTTTTCATATTCTTTTCCATAATGGATTTATTACTTTTCAAACCCAACAATAATATTTGAGAGTTTCTCTTTCTTCACATCCTCTGCAGTACTTATCTTTCATATCTTTTGCAATGGTAGTTCTCATGGAGGATTTGATGTATCATAATGACTCTTTTTATGAGTAAAATATTTTTTATTTCTCTAGTTATTTACAGAGTGACATAATTTTAATGTTATAAGCAATTCATAGGAGACTTTTCAAAATGTACTTTCCTTCTAGTTAAATTTGACCTGATTATGTCTTTCAATATGCAATTTTATGTAATACCACAAAGTAACTTAAAGAGAATAATTAATAACTTAACATCTAACTTGGTAGATATAATTACATTATTTTGTACTCATTTTAACCCAAAATACAGTTTTGTTACTTTTATTCCATTAAGATGAGCTTATGTGTAAAGTTCATTTTTAACTCAGTATTGAAATATTTATAAAACTGATAGACATGGAATATAGTGAGGTAAATTTGAAGGAAAAACCCAACACTGAAAATTCATAGTACTTTATTTTATAAAGCACGAATCATTTAAATTATGATGTATATTGCATTCCATACACCTGTGGTGGCAGAATGGGGTCTTTTTTTTCTTTGTTTCTTTTCTTTTTTTCTTTTTTTTTAGAAAAAAGAAAAGATCTCCTGAGAAAATTGTTAGCGTGGGGATCATGGGAAAGGGTAGAAGCAGAAAGGGGAGGAAGGGAGAGGAATGGAGAAAAATATATAGCTCAATTAAAAAAAACAAGCAAACAAAAAACATGATAACTTTTATTTGTATTTATCTGATGATTAGTGATGCTGAACAGTTTGTCTTATATCATTTGGTCTTTTGAATGTCTTTGAAAAATATTTGCTTGGTATTTGACAGATTTTTTTAAATGAAATACTTAGGATATTGATTATTGAGTTTCTACAATGCATATGCATTATTGTGTAGCTTGCATATCTTAAATGCATCATATAGATATGATGGATATCAACTTTCTTTCAGATATGTAACTCATAACTATTTTTTATTTATAGGTTTTCTCTGAACTCTGTTGATTTTTTTTTCCTTTGATATTCAGAGCTGTATTAGGTTTACGTAATTCTATATGTTTTATTTGATTTCTTTCTTGTACTGTGGGCCCTTATCCAGCTATTATTGCCTATTCCAGGATAACACAGCATTTATGCTATGTCTGTTTGCAATAATTTCTGGGTTTCCAGTCTTATGTTTATATCTGTAATATAGTTGAGTGGACATTTTTAAAGATGAGATTCCAACTGTACTCTACACTGGAATTTATTTCCTCAGAACACTCTAGGAAAAGACATTTTTAAGCTTGTGAGGTTCCCAGCTGAGTCAGACTCCTGATAACTTTTCTTCTCTGGTTGTGTACATAGCACCTTCCAGTGCAGTGAAAGCTAGCCACTAGTGACGAAGATTCCAGAAAGTACCGACTTGATTTTCCATGTTCTGTGACTCAGTTCCTTAGATACTGTTCTATTGCTGTGAAGAGACACTATGACCAAGGCAATTGTTTTGAAAGAATACATTTAATTAGGGGCGTGTTTAAATTTTAGAGGATTAGTCCGTGATCATTATGACAGGAAGCAGATAGGTGTGGTTCTGGAACAATAGTAGAGAGCTTTAAATCCTGATTGCAGAAAGCAGGCAGAGAAGGAAACAGTGGGCCTGGGATGGGATTTTGAAAACTCAAAGTTCATTCCCAGTGATACACCTCCTCTAAGAAGGTCAAACCTCCTCAACAAAACTAAACCTTCTAATCCTTAGCGAACAGTTCTACCAAATAAAAACAAACATTCAAACATATAGCCTATGTGTAGTAGTGTCTTCAGCATTAATATCTTTTCAACATGTTCTAGAGAGTAACCCCAAGAACTGACAATGGCCAGTAATGTTTGAGGGTCTACAAGACTTTACTGACCAACAACTTCAAAAGAGGTAACCCATTCCTATCACTGAGCCTCTTATTTGTTATCATGTGGTGTTAAGTAAGGACAATGTTGTCCCATTGTAGAGTGTTCTATCTTTATAGAAAATCAAATCATTATAGACACATAGATTTCATTTAAGGCTGTTTATTTTTTCTAGGCTATTAATATGTATATTAAACTTTGTAGAGTTGAAGTTATATAATACATAGATTCCTACTTTGTTCTTTTTTCTCAATATCCATGGCACAGAGCAATATGGGATTTCTTGTAGGTCCACTTATATTTTAGGATTGTCTTTCTGTTTTCCAAAGACTTATCGATAGAGGAAATATTTAATCTATCAATTTCTTTTCATAATGCAGACATTTTAATGAAACTAATTCTTCTTACCCATCAACATGGAATATTTTTCATTGTGTCCTCTTCAATTTATTGTATCAATCTTTATTAATTAGGTTAAATTATTCCTGGCATTATTTTTATTTTTATATTTCATAAAATAAACTGTTTTTGTCATTTAGGGTTGCAATTGTAGTACCGTGACATTACTGGGTTTTGTATGATTATCTGTTACCCTATTATACTATTGGCTAGTTATACATTTCTTTTATTTATTGCAAATTAAGTTATATTTTTAGTTAACTTATTCAGCATTTTATCATTGAGTGATATTGAACAATATCAAATTATTTTGCTTCTGGTACTTAGAGGATCATGGTGGCTTTGCTTTTTAATCTGTTTATGTGTGGTAACATTTATTAATTTATGTATTTCAAGCTCTCTTTGCATTGCTGGTATGATTCTTTGGAATGTGCTATTGGATTTGGTTTGTTATTATTTTATTATAGATTTTTACAATTAATTTCATTGGGGATATTAGTTTGCAATATTCTTTTTATGTCTTTGTCTCATTTGGATATAAGTGTAATGCACTGTGGAAGGTATATATCTATTTCCCATTTAGTTTTCATTTTACTTAAAGAGGATGATATTAGTTTTTTCTTTAATGGTTAGCAGAAGTTATCAGTGAAATAACCAAGTCCTGGGATTTTTTTTGAGATGGGAGATATTCATTAATAATTCAATCTCATTAGTCATTATTGGCTAGCTCTTCATTATAGATTTGTTCGGGTGTTCTCTTTCTTCTTAGCTCAGTCTTTATAAGCTGTTTGTGTCTAGGAAGTTGTCCAGTTTTTCTATCAACTTTATTGGTATAGTTCTTAAAAAAATTAAATGATTCTTCTCATTTCTGTATAGCCCATTGTTATGTCTCCCTTTTGATATTACATTTTTCTAAATTAAAATAGATTTTGACTATTTTTAAATTATTTTTGTTTATAAATATGAATGTCTATAAACCACATATCTTGTATAACTTGTGCCTGTGGTGGCCCAAAGAGGGCATTGGATCTCCTGGAGCTGGAGTTAACCAATGGTTGTGAGACATCTGTGTAAATTTTGGGAATTGAATCCCAGACCTCTGGGAGTGCAGCTGGGGCTCCAACTGCTGAACTATCTGCCCAGACCAGGTTTGTCTATTTTATAGTTTTAAACAAATGTTCCTTGTATTCGTTTCTGATCTTTCAGATTTGATATCTATCATCTATTTCTTTTATATATGATCTGAGCCTTATTATTTACTTCTGTAAATTCGTTTTGAAATTTGTTTGTTGTTAATTGTCTAGTTTCTTGAAATGTAGTTCTGGTTATTATTTAAGATATTTAGGATTATTACACTTTTTGATGCAGGGGTTGATTCTCTCTCTCTCTCTATCACCTGCCAGCCATAGTTTTACTTCCCTCCTCTCCTCCCAGTCCCTCCCTCACAAAATCCCTCTGTTCCCACCCCCAACAGCAATCCACTCCTCTTCCATTTCTGTTCAAGAAAGGATAGGTTTCCCATGGATAGCAACAAAACATGGCTTAGCAAGTCACAGTAAAACTAAGCATCACCCATGTCTTAAGGCTAGACAAGGTGGCTCAGTATGAGAAGAGCTTTAAAAAGCCAGCAAGAGAGTCAGTCAGTCCCTGCTCCCATTATTAGGGGTCCCATAAGAAGACCAAACTATATAACTGTAACATATATGCAAAGTGCCTAGGTCAGTCCCATGCTGGTTCCTTAGTTGTCTGTTCATTTTCTATGAACCCTTATGAGCCCAAGGTAGTTGATTCTGTGGGTTTTCTTGTGGTGTCTTTGACTCCTCTGGTTCCTACAATCCTTTCTGCTCTCATCAGCAAAATTACTTGCAAACAAACAAACAAAAAAAAAACAAACAAACAAAATTACTTGAGTTTAGCCTAATGTTTGACATCTGTTTCCATCATCTGCTTGATGAAGCCTCTCTGATGACAATTGTGGTAGGCACCAATCTATGAGTGTAGCAGAACATCATTTAGCATCATTACATTGACATTTTTCCCTCCAGTCTTGTTTGGTTCCAGGCAGGGTCTCTGGGTCATCCATCCTGTGGGTCCTGGTGCTCCAGGCAGTGTCAGGAGCAGCCTTCCTCTCCTGGCAAGGATTTTAGGCTAGAACAGTGATTGGTTAGCCACTCCTTTGATTCATATAAATTTACCTCATAGACCACTTACTGCATTGTGTTGTTCTTGGTATGTTTCAAGAAGATTAATTTTCTTCATTTTTTCTACTTTCATTGTTTTTTATTATTATTTTCTAATTTTGTGTGGTGGCTGTTTTGTTCACGTGTATCTTTACATTACATGCTGAAGTGGCTGGCCTTGAGGTCCAGGATAAGGCTCTGGCTCCCTTGGGACTGGTGTTACAGACAGTTGGGCTGTCATATGGTTGCTGGGAATTGAACTCAGGTCCTCTGAAAGAGCAGCAGTTGGTGCTCTTAACCTCTGACCATTTCTCCTTCCTCTCATCATTTAATTTGATTTTAATTAAATTAATTGCCACATACTTTTATCGTTTCTAAGTCACTTCTTATTGCTGTTAGTAGTTTTATTGCATTGTGGCTAGAAAGGATAGTCATCCAATGTTATTTTGATTATTTGAAGCTTGTTGACATTAGTCTTGGTGCCTAGCATACTTCTTCTGGAGAGGCTTTATAAACTAAAAATATGCATTAGGATGGGGTGACCTGGGCATGTTTATTAGGACTTTTTGATTTAGGGAATATTTTAGTTTCCCTGTATCTTTGTTGGTTTTCTGTCTGAATAAACTATTTCTAAAATTTCAATATTAAAATCACCTATTATTTTTGTGTTTTTCCACTTACCTCCCCACTTAGATCTGTGGGTTGTTCAGTATATACATATTTGGAATTACTTCCTTTTACACAACGGTTCCTTGTCATTTCATAATGATGTTCTTTGTCTCTTTTTACTTTTTATGACTTCACGTGCAGTATATATGATAGTGATGGCTACTTTTGTTGTCTTTTTGATTCAGTTTGTATAAAAACCTTATCCCATCCCTCTCCGTAATGTCTTTTTCCTGGGAGGTGAAGTGAATTTCTTTTTAAGAAATTTATTTGTTTTTCAATTTCATTTTACATTCCAACCACAGTTCTCCCTCCCTCACCTCCTCTCATCCCTCCTTGTCTCCCCACCACCACCCCTGCCGCTGTCAATCCTCAACTACTCCTCCCAACAGGCAAGGACTCCCATGGGAGTCAACCAAGTCTGACACATTAAGGTAGAGCAGGACCAAGCCCCTCATCACAGCTCTGAAGCTGAGCATGGCATCCTACCATAGGGAATGGGCTCCCACAAACCAGCTCATGCACCAGGGAGAGATTCTGATCCTACTGCCAGAAGCACTATATACTTGCATAAATTTTAATTCATTGAATTATTTTATGTCTCTTCATTGAAAAATTAATCATCTTATACAGAAGAAAAGGCTTTATTGCAAACACACTTTCCACATTTGATAGTTTCATTGGAGTTTATGGTTTAATTGAATAAGATTTAATAAATATTCTTTAGATTAATTTGCCAAATTATTAATTTTAAAAATAACATTTTCTTTAATTTGGGGGAGCATCTTGGGAGAAAAGAAAGAATATGATCAAAATATACTGTTTGGAAAAATTGTACGAAACTTTGAATTTTACTGAATTTTTTATATTCTTTCTCTTCCATTTGTCCCTTGTGATGTAGTAATGTATTTAGCAATGTAATTTGTTTCCTTGCTTATTAAGTTAGATTTGCTATTACAAGCTTCACTTTATGGTAAGCATGAGGACTGCAAAAAAAAACATCTTTTTATTGTGATAAGCTACCTTGAAATGATAACAATCTAAATTAATCATAAAAGAAAGAAGGATGAAAAAGCCTTTCTACACACCAATAACAAACACACCCAGAAAAAGATCTTGGACACAAACTAAGACACAATAGTGTCAAAGAAAAGAAGATGTGTTTGTATAATCCTAGCTAAGAAGAAAACTTAACACCTGAAGAAAGTGATGAAGGACAATACACTGAATGAGAATATCTTTTATGCTCATGAATTAGTGACTTAGTGTTATGTAAAGGACCATTCTACTGAAAGCTGTTTACAGATCCAATGAAATTTCAAAATACCCACAGTATTCTTCTCAGAAAAAGAAAAGAAATCTAAAATTCTTTTTTTTATTGAGAAAAGGAAAAAAAAGTTTTCGCCTCCTCCCAGCCTCCCATTTCCCTCCCCTTCCTCCCACCCTTCTCCCCCTCTCCCCATTCCTCTCCCCCTCCCTCTCCAGTCCAAAGAGCAGTCAGGGTTCCCTGCCCTGTGGAAAGTCCAAGGTCCTCCCCCCTCCATCCATGTCTAGGAAGGTGAACATCCAAACTGGCTAGGCTCCCACAAAGCCAGAACATGAAGTAGGATCAAAAACCCGTGCCATTGTCCTTGGCTTCTCATCAGCCCTCATTGTTCGCCATGTTCAGAGAGTCCACTTTAATCCCATGCTTTTTCAGTCACAGTTCAGCTGGCCTTGGTGAGCTCCCAATAGATCAGCCCCACTGTCTCAGTGGATGGGTGCACCCCTCATGGTCCTGACTTTCTTGCTTATGTTCTCCCTCCTTCTGCTCCTCATTGGGACCTTGGGAGCTCAGTCCAGTGCTCCAGTGTGGGTCTCTGTCTCTATCTCCATCCATCACCAGATTGAAATAGGAGCGTGGCAGGCTACGTTCCTGGCACCCGGCCACCCGCACGGCTAGCTTTATCTGAAATAATTACACAGAAACTGTATTCTTTTAAACACTGCTTGGCTCATTAGTTTTAACCTCTTATTGGCTAGCTCTTACATATTTATCTAACCCATTTCTAATATTCTGTGTAGCTGGCTTACCAGGAAAGGTCTTAACCTACGTCTGTCTGGAGTGGGAGAATCATGGCGACTGCCTGACTGGGCTTCTTTCTCGCAGCATTCTGTTCTGTCTACTCCGCCTACCTAAATTCTGCCCTATCAGGCGAAGCAGTTTTCTTTATTAGTTAACCAATGAAAGCAACAGATAAGATACAAGACCCACCTCCATCAGAGACCCAAAAGACACCAAATGGCCAAAACCATACTGAACAAAAAGACAAATGTTGGCAGAATTACCAGCTCAGATTTCAAGGTATATTATTGAGCTCTTCTAATAGGGACAGTATGGTACTGGCACAAAAACCGACTTGTCAACTAAAGGAACATAAGACTGTCCTCAAATATCAATACACATAACTACAGCCATCTGATGTGTGAGGGTGTCTATTAAACATACCAATCTAGACCTGGCTGCAAGGTTCTCCCTGCAGTCCCTTAGTCCCTAGCTATCACATTGGTCTCCTGGCTGGCATACCATGACTCCTACCATAAATTTTCTAGACCAGGGGCTAGGCTGTCCTTCCCACAACTTCTCTTCCCTATATAATCCAACCATTTTGGTTGTCTGACTTTTATATCTACTCTTTTGGATCCACTGGTTCCCCTCTCACCCCTCTTCTTTCCCCTCCCCCCCCATGACAGTTCAGTCTGTGTCCTGTCCACTCTGGATTCTCCCAGATGTCTCTGCTTCTGACTATTCTCTCCCACATATCTTTAATAAACTTTCTCCTCCACCAAACCTAGGAAGAGTCATGTCCATTTTTTCCTTTTTGTTTCTTTTTTTTTTTCATTCAGTGACAACAATGTCAAAAGCATACACTGGAGAAAACAACAGCATCACCAGCAAATGATGCCAGGAAAACTGGATGTCTACAGGCAGAACAACAAAATTTGATTCTTATCCTCCGCCTTGCACACAAATATCTCCACATGGACCAAAGGCCTAAATGGGAGGTTTGTGACACTGAAACTGCTGGGAGAAAACATAGCCAAGCAGTACTGAACAAAAAGACTGGAAGGATTACTCTCCCGGATTTCAGGATAACCTCTGAGAGATACAGGTTAACAAAGGGTTTTCTCAAGAGTATTTGCTTAGAGATAAAGACAAAGCATTGATGAACAGGATCTCATAAAACTGAAAACCTTCAGTGCAGCTAAGGAAACAATCAACTAGGTGAAGAACCCCACAGAGTAGGAGAGAATCTTTGCAGATTACACAGGATTAAGATCCACAACACATGAGGAACTCAAAAGACTTACTTGTCAAGAAAACAGTCCAATTGAAAACTGGACCTAAATGAAGCCTGAACATTTCATACAGCAGTTGGCACCCCAATGTAACTGGGGCCACACATCTAAGCAAAGGGCTACAAGTAATTACCAGCTTAGAAGAAAGGCAGACTTATTCTACTTCAGGAATGAGCCCTCTGACTGATTATCCAATACCGGTGGTAAGCTCTAGAAACATGCAACACTGGCTGACTCAGCAGGTTGTACTTCTAAGTTGATTGGCCTATACGAATATGTAAAAACACTGGTTAAAGAAGAGGAGGCTAAGATTGGGTTGTGAGACATGGAAATGTTAGAATAGAGGACATGGAAGGGAGAAATGACATTCTTATATTTAAATTAAATAAAATATATTGTAGAAAAATGCTTAAGTTTTTTATTTCTTACCAGCTATCAATTGTCCTTTGTGATTACATAATCTACTCTAGCAATGTGTTAAGATTTCTTGTTTAGTAAATTAGATCTGCTTATGACAAGCTTTCACTTTATGGGGAGCAGGAGGATACAAATGCATCTTTTTATTATGACAAACTACTCTGAAATGATAGCAGTCTAATGTGATGATAAAGACACGCATTAGGAAAGATAGAGGAAAAGTTCTAGGAAAATTCTGGACTTGTACTCTATTCCTTCTGATGTTTTGAATCCTTGTTATTTCCATTTCCATACTTATTATCTGGCATCATGCTTATATTCTTACCATTTCCTTGTTTTCATACTAAAGAGACAAGTAGTTTATACACCACAATTGTAGTATTAGAACATTGTAATCTTGAATAGCTGTCATTATCAGTTTATGACATCCAGTGGTTTTCCTATTATTGATTAATCTCTTCTTCCTGTCTCATCCATTTGCCTTGGCATTTCTTTTAGGACACGTATGTAAATAATGTGGGAAATGTCTTGTAGACATGATTGCATTGAATCTGCATTGAAAACATTTATTATCTTATTTACCTTTTCTTTAGATTTGGAAATTCTTTATTTTAGTTCTTTAAGCAAGTCTTTTATACCTTGGTCATTTTCAAATTTCTGTTTAAGTACATCGACTCAGGTACATAACTTTTTTTTCTGCTCTGATAAAATGCCAAGACCAAAGCAACTTGCAGAAGGAAGGGTTTATTTGGATTTCTGGTTCCAGAAGGGTAAGATTCCATTACCACCCTAGCAGGGAAGTGTGACTGTAGGCAAGCATGGTGGCAGGATTTGGGAACTGAGAGCTAAAAGCTTATATCTTGAACTGCAAAGAAGAAACAGAGAGAGGGAACTGGGAATAGTGTGAGCTTTTGACACCTCAAAGTCTTTTGTTGAAGTTGAGGTAGTGTTAACCCTACCAGTCAAGAATAAGACTACTACCACAGTTTAAAGCCAAATTTGAAGCATGCTTTAATTAAATCCTGGCTAGGTTGGTGGACTCTCTGGCCAAGGTCATCTCTGGGTTTCCAGAAAATGGCCACAAGCCATGCCTTGCAGAGGCTTATAAAAGAAACTCTACAAGGTCACCATATTTTCTATCAGGAGCAATCAGGGACAAGTATATATCCTGACATATTTTCTACCTTCAAACCTCCTGCCTACATCCAATCAGGAGCAAGCATACATCCTGACATGTTTCCACATACCTCCCACCCACATGTGATCAAGCACATCCAATGCATGTGCAGATGGTTCAAACAAATTTGTTTAGGAGAAGGGAAACATAAATAGCCTTCAACATTTAATTTTAATTCTCACAGTAGGCTAGCTGTCTTTTTACAATCAGTGAGGTAGAGTCAGGCACTGAGAATCTATCTACCCCTGAGAAACATCGCCATGGGTGGATCCCTCTTGAATTGTTATGCCTGCCGTGGTGGTTTGAAAGAAAATGGCCCCCAAAGTAAGTGACACTAATGGGTGGTGTGGCCTCTGAAAATGTAAGCCATCCCGAATTAAATGTCTTTTCTTTATGAGAGTTGCTGTGGTCATGTGTCTCTTCACAGCATTAGAAACCCTAAGTAGGACAGGTGTTGGTGCTGGGAGAAGGATATTGCTGTGAAAGACCCAACCATGCATTTGTTTAAAGAAATAAGGACTTTGGGAGTTTGAGTTAGGAAACCAGTGGAATGATTTAAGGTCTGCTTAATTGGCCATACCAGTAGGAACAAGGAAGACAGTGGTACTAATAGTTATTTGACCTGTAGGGGCCTGGCTCAAGAGATTTCAGAGGAGAAGAATATTAATATGTGGTAGAGATCATTCTTGAGATATTTTGATGAAGACTGTGGCTGTCTTTTGCCCTTGTCCAAAGAGTCTGTTTGAGGCTAATGCGAAGAATTTTAGATTAATTCTGTTGGCAGAGGAAATCTCTAAAGAGCCTAGTATAGACTCAGTCATGTGGTTATTAGTGGTAACGCTAATGAAGGTTTATTAATGAAAAGGAGCAAAATGAGCAGGGTAAATTACAAAATGTAAAATTTTAAGAAAAAAGGAAGACCAGGAAGTGAAATGGGGCTAAATCCTGCTTCACATAATTAAACAAATGAAGCAGAAACAATAGCAACACACCTTTATATCATTAAACAATGTTCCACAGCATAAACAAGAGTAACTCACCTTAAAATAATCTTCCCCAATACTTCACAGAAACAGAAATGCTAACTGCCAACTCCATCAAAATGTGTCATACTCAGTCCATGGCTAATCAAAAGTGGCATAGCACTGTGGTAAGAATTCTACCTATAGTTGTGGTGTATTTGTGCTTCACAGATGATATAAAACTGCCTAAAATAAAAGTCTGATAGACTGGGGTTGTGCATCAGCTCTTAGCATCTAGTCTGTTCCAGAGGTTCTGGAATGAGGAACCATATAAACTTAGCATTAAACACTTATAAACTTATATTATATAAACTTACATTATAAACTTAACATCTAATCTGTTCCACAGGTTCTGAGAATGAGGACCATTATAAACCTCACACATTTGGGTTTTATTTCTATGGCACTAAACTAGAGGTGAAACTCTAGTGTAGTATCCAGTTCTACCATCAATGGATGGGAGCTTTTTCCATGCTTGTATGCATGAAGTTAGGATACGTTGTGTGAAAGCAGTTCTTTGACCACTTTTGCTGTTGTTGAGCTGAAACTTACCTCAATATCATTGCTTTAGTGACCTACATTCCAGGGTTCACACTGCAAGGGGCTATTTTTCAAGATGTCCCAAAGATTCTTGACTGACTATATACTCTAGATAATTCTCTGTTATTAGGTCACAGGCAATTTTTTCCTTAATACATAAAATGGCACATTTATATAGTCTACACTATGAATTTTAATAAACATATACATTGTGCAATGTTCAAGTCAAAATAAGCATTTATTTGTGGTGAAACAGCCACATTTTTTTCTTTTGTCTACCCCCCACACACAAGTCAAATTATTTTCTTGAAATATATAGCACATAATCATTATTTACATCATACTACAATGGAATAGACTTCTAGAACTTCTCATATGTAACCAGCAACAGTATATTTTTTAAAACCTAGAACAGAACTAGAAATAGAAAAGCCATCTTCTCAGTGGACGAGAAATGAGTCACCGGAAGGTGGCAGCCAGCGGAATCGGATTAAAGGAGGAAATCACAGCTCAAGAGCTATGTACGAGAACACTTCTGATGAAAAGCTTAAGGTGATGTGGGGGACAGAGGAAGGGGTAGTTCCAAATTTAGATGTGATTCATGAGCTAAGGAGGAAGGACTGAGGTATCAACCAGTATAGGATTGACAGGTGGGGCTGCTCAGACACCTCTCCCCTGCTCATGGTTGGACAAGTGTTCAGGGTCAGGCCTGAGCAGTAACAATGAACATGTGGGTCAGAGTCTGGAAGCACCCAGAAGAATATGGAAAATTATGTGATTAGCAGTCCTTCCTACAGCCTTGTCAACCTGTATTCAGTAAAATGAAGGGAGAAAGGCATGCCTCCAGGCACAAAACCTCAGGAAAACAGGACTGAACATCAGTGAATGCTGTGTATACCCAAGGAAGGAGCAGTAAGAAAGTACAAAGAAAGTCCAGTTTAGTGGTGCATCTCTGTGAGTTCAAGGCCAGCCTAGTCTACACAGTGAGATCCAGGACAGTCAGAGCTATGTAGTGAGATTCTGTTTTTTCTTAAAAAAAAAAAAAAGAATGGAAGGAAGGAAGAAAGAGAGGAAGGAAGGAAGGAAGGAAGGAAGGAAGGAAGGAAGGAAGGAAGGAAGGAAGGAAGGGAAAACAACTTTAGAAAGTTGAATATAAAAAAAATAAGTAGCATCAGAGCAAAACAAGTGAACAAAAAAATCAAAACGTGCACTAACTCCAGAAGCACTGAAACACGTGTGTGTAAGTAAAATCCAGCAGAATGTGAAATCAGGGACTCACACAATGAGTATGTGATCGCGTTTTTAAACATCCTTTAAATTTAACCACAAATGAATGAAAATGGCAGCGTAGAAATGATGATGATATCGATGTTCTAAGACATTTCAAAATAGAAAGAGAGGAAATCATAATTTCTGTCAGAATTGAAGACAATTAAGGCATGTGTTAATCGGGTTAACTGGATGTTTACAACACGGTAGCAGAAGTTAGAGCAAACATTCACACCAAGATAGGCTGAGCTCAACTTTCAAAAGATTCCACATGTGATGAGAAACATTGGAAGTTATCGCATGAAAGAGAGTGGTGGTTTTAGAAGCCAATAATTGCCTTAAAATCAGAATTTTAGCTGAAAATGCTGAATGAAATGGGGCAGCACCTTTGCAACTTTATTAAAAATAACCACAACTTTATAGTTTTGGAACCCAAGTATGAAGTCTGTGTAAAATATTCTTAATAATTTAGCACTTTAAAAAGCCTTTGTTTGAAATACTCAATTAAATAGTATTATAGAATAGTATGAAATTCATTTCAAACATGGACAAGGAAAATCAGAATAAATGAAGAAACTATCCATTGTTGGATTAGACCAGAAAACTTAGGTTAGTTCAACGTGAAGCTTAACAAAATACTAGAAGTGTTGGACTGTATTTCAACCTAAAAGAAAAAACTGGCACACATAAAAATCTAGACCTGAATTTTATTTGTTTTAAACTACAGATTGGAAGGAAATACCTTTTGTGACTACCACATTGGATAGACATTGAAAGTTTTATGATATAGGAGAATCGGAGGACTTATAATACTAATGGAAGTTGGCAAAATTTCTGGCTATCAAGCTATATTAAAAGTTCAGTGTTCAATCTTTAAATCTAATATATTGATATACTCATAGAATTGTCTAGATGTCAGCAACAAAAACATGTGCAGGATCTTAAGTATAGATACATATATATGTACATGTATAGTTGATATTATTAATGATGGTTATAGTCTAAGTCACTGTAATATTTAGCAAATGTTGATCTTTTCTCAGGTCATAAAATATAGTAAGTTCTTCTTTATTGTCATAATATCTTCATCAATCCAAATGCCAAGAATATTATCTATGCCAAGAATATTATCTATGTTTGTTTGCTAACAATTTGGTAAAGCAAGTCATTTCCACAGTGTTGAAATTGTTCATTTCTATAGCCCTCTTTCTGTCTATCTGTTGGAACTTAATTTTCCATGACTTGTGCACTACTTTAGCGCTTTCAGTGTGGTCTTGCATTTTGACATAAGTAACTGGTGAAAGGTTGGAGTAAAAGAAAACAGACAAGAGGATACCTTAAAAGGGTGCAGGCTTTATTTGAAAGGGAAAAAAAGCCTTCAGGAGCAGAGGAGGATGCGGGAGGGTTTTGTTTCTGTAGGAATCAGGGTCTACTGTCCACATGCAATCTGCCCTAGTCATAGGGCATGCCAGGGAGGAGTGGAGAAGGATGTGGACAAGTTTCCCTTTGGGCCCCAAGTTTACCTTTACTAGAAGGGACAAAGAATGGTGAGCAATGCTGATAGACTTTAGATGATAGATAAGCATCTTTTATGGACAGCCATGATCAGAAATCTGCACCCAGACTTGGGTAGGAATGCAGGAAAACAAGTGACTTTAGTCCTGGAATACTGATTACTGTGGTTTGGAGACAAGGCAGAAACCTTTCATAGAGCAGGGCCATGGCGGCAACTAGGCTATCCTCTGGCAGATAAGAATACAGTCTCAAGGGACACCTCTGTCTCTTCATTGCCTATCCAACTTTAAGGAATGGACCCTAATAAATTAGAATGTCCCTAGGAATCTCCTTCTGGGAGAAACAGTAGTGAAAGCCTTGCAGCATCCAGAAGGGAAAACTTGTCTTCTAGAAAAAATATCAACATGTCAGATGGTCATGTAGGTGGAGACTTGGAGCTGAGACTTTGGTGGGCACCTATCTCTTGCTTAAATTTTACCCTCACATCAAACTTGAGGTCACTACATCTCTTGGCCCTTTCCCCAATGTTATCACATGGAATAAATTTCCTTTAATCTGCTTTTATCTATTAATTTGGCTACTCTAATTGGCTTAGTAAAGATGACAGGCCAGTCACATTTTCGTTAGGTATGGGATGAGAACCCATAGGTATGGTGACGATATGTGAGCCAGCCAGCACTGAGAATTGTGTAACATTTTGCTGACTTTAGAAGATGTGGCCATAAATATCTTTGGCTTCCGGATATACATCAATGCTAAGCATTCTGATTTTTTTGAAAAAAAATTATTATCTCATGAATCCACATGTGAATCACTTCCCATCATTTCCAGTTTCATCATGAGCTATTGATGTTAATCTAGTAACTCCTATAGCACCCCACATGCATATCAGCAAGCCTCTACACTGACCATAGTACCAGGAGCCCACCTCAACTCATCGACTACCAGAGACTATCCAAACTGATTACTCCCTAAGGAACTCTAGAGAGCACTTCACCATAATGTGTGTTACTGGAATTAGGGGTTTCAGGCTCTCCTGCAAAATTCGCTCATCGTTACATTAACAAAATGTATGTACATTTTAAATGGGCCAAAGCAAAAGTACCTCTACACAGGTCAAGCCTAAAATTAATCTTAATTGTACATTTTATATTTGCCTAGAAATAGGAGTTCAGAATTTCCCAAATATTTAAAATGTATTCTTAAAAACGTTTTTTATAATCAATCCGCTGCAGCAAAGTTTTCAAAATTAACATTTGAAAGGAGTAGACCTCAATCACTAAGAAACAAGCTCAAAATTACTATTTTAGCTAGAATTTTAGGTAATTTTGCCAGGCTAGAGCCCAGTAAAACCATGCCCTCCATATTAAAATTGTATCTAAATCTTAGCATTTATCTAGCTTCAAAAACAAAACAAAACAAAAAGGAGGCACGGAACCAATTGCCCTTAATAGTCCCCAAGTCATAAATAAATTCACACATATTTCCAAAGAGCCTTGTCAATCATAATTTTTAGTGTATAATGGATTTTACAAGGAAAAAATGCAAAAAAGAGGAAAGGCAGAGCTTTCTTACTCAGTGTCAGATTCTCCAGAGCCAAAGACTGGGATTCGACCCATTGCTAGCTTAGACACCAGTGTAAAAGACCAGAACACTATGCTTCTGCCTGGTGGGTAGCAATGCAATGAAGATGTTATATGCTTTTGGTTATGTAAATTGCAGAAGAAATCTCCTTATCACTCTTGTTTCTTTATCTCAGATGTTTCAATAAAGCCACAATGGCTCAAAAGAACTCCAAATCTTTTGAGTCATATATACATACATACATAATAGTTCAAAAAACACCACATTTGTTTGAACAGACTTTCAAATTGACAAGGTCTGTCCTACCAACATCATTATTGTTAGATCATAGGTTCTCTGCTTTTTTTTCCTTAAATATTTATTTGTACTTTATGCATGAGGGTGTTTCCTATGCATGTATGCCAACACACAGTATTTGTGTATGGTCCATGGAGGCCAGAAGAGGGTGCCAAATTCCCTTAAACTGGAGTTGCAGATGATTGTGAGCTGCTATGTAGGTCCTGGGAATTGAACCTGTGTCCTCTGCAAGTGTATTCAGTGTTCTCAACTACTGAGCCATTTTTCTAGCCCCAGGCCCGTCCATTTAGCTGGACTCTATTCAATGTCAGACCTCATAGCTTAAGAAAAGCACACCACGTTTTCCACTAGAACTGACAGGCTCCCTTGTATGAAGGTTAAAACGCACAGGTCTATGCAGGAAAAAAGAAAACCTTAGACAAAGGAGGCCTAACTTTGACTGGTGGAAGAAATGGAAGAGCATCATCTCCCTATCTCTGCAGTTTCTAACTTTGACTTATGGTCCTGTTTCCAGTACCTCTGAGAGTTCTGTCTCTTCTACTGCTGCAGCCACCATGTTGTTTACTTTACCAGTAATAGCCCAAAGAGTCCAGCTGAAGAACCCTAAAGCGCAAGGCCAGTCATCAAAGGACAGCTGCTCCAAATGATTCAGAACCCAAGTTACCAGAAGCGGCCCAAAAGTAAACAGGAAACCAAAGGCCATGGTATATATATTGGAGATAAACCAAGGGGTCAGACGTTTTCAAGAATCCAAAGCAAAGCGCAAATAATTCATTTTTCTGCTTCACCAAGTAGGTTAAAAAGAATTTGATTCCATCTGGAGTGGGAAAACAGGAAAAGGTCCCTAGAGTAAAATGACTTCAGAACTGGCTGTAAGCTTCGCTCTTTCCTTTCCTTCAATGTTCAACTTGCTGAGGGTAGCAGAAGCCTTAAAATGCACCTTTTGTTCTTTTTGTTCCTTTCTTGTTGCCATAAATATGAAACGTCTGCCTTGATTTTTTTTTTTCCAGTGCTGCTCTTCTTGAGACTCAAATTCTAGGAAGAACCATCTGATTGGTTTGATTAGGAAGTATGGCTCTCCTCATGTCAGGCACAGGCAGGGTATCTGGCGACAGTGCCATCAAGATAGACACAACAAGGACAGGACAATCAGGTTGCTATTGTTGAAATAAGGCACCACCAAGCTGAAGAATCTCCGTATTTCCATTTCCAGATGAACTCTTCAAGCTTATAAAAAAGCCAATGAAAAAGCCATGCACTTAAACTCATATAAAAATCACTTTATGCTGAAGTATTTAAGTATTTTAAGTTTCACCCATTTGATATTTATGTCATGACTTGAAAGGACAGACATAAATGGATTTATTTTCTGTAACGACACAGCAAATAACTACAGAGAGGATATTAACACCTTTATATATTCTTTCACAGTTTCCAGAGCCTGGAGTAATGGGGTGGCTTGACTTGACCCACTTCTCAATGTGTCTTAAGTCTATAGTTATGTATTTAGCCAGGGTGCATCTTATTGGTCCTCTTTTAAGTGCATGTGGCTGTTATCAGAACTCAGAGCATGGGTGTTTTCATGAATGAGAGCTCTGACTTTTTGCTGACTATCTACTAGTGTTTGCTTTCTGTTCCAGAGGACCTTGCTGTTCTTTCCCATGCAGCCCTGTCTCCACAACAACAGCACACTTGAAGAAGAGTGTCGTCTGTCAAGGCAGATGAAGGCCATTGCTTAGATGCTCACAGATCTCATCATACCTGCTATAGAGATTTTAATGGGTATAAATCTTGATTTATAGAAACAAATTTAAGGTCAATTTTGTTATAGTATATATATATATGCTCTTGATTAAGGTATTGTGATTATGTAGTTAATTTTAAAATGTAATGTATAATTAATAAATATAGGTTAGTAGATAATCATCTATAATAGTCAAGCTTGTAGTCCTGTTAGTTAGATTTTCTAGATATATAGAGATGTATTTCAGTTAAATAGGTATTCTTCAAATCTTTCAGAGACCTTCAGAATATGGCATTTAAAATGTTTAAGAGCTTAAGACTTTTCATGACAATGAGACACATCTGCATTTGGTAGCACCAATATACTCCAAGAGGAAGATGGGCATCAAAGAGGCTCCTTATGGAGTCTCTTAGCCATTTGGGCAAGAAATTACTCTTGCCTGAACTGCTTAACTGGACATGCAGGACCCACAGAGAAAGGACTGCTGAATTTGCATAATGGTGAGATGATCTTTCGGGGTTCTTGCTTCATGAAAAAGTCTGCCAAATATTCTGCAGGACACAGCAAAGGGTGACTGACAAATTGCCAATGTAGATGGAACTGTTTTGGAAATTTTCTGCTTCATGGAAAAGTCTGCTGGATACTATGAGCTTGTAGGCTGAAGATTGTATGCCCTATGTTACAGAAGAACTTTGGGTGACTGTCCAGGTAACAAGATGTCTCTGTCAATTTTAGAGTTATGGAAGTTGCTTACAATGAACTTATTGTTTACTTAGGTAATATTATATCCCTCTGGAGTCTTTGATAGAGTTGAAGAGTAGATAGTAATAATATAGTTTTCCTTAGTTATGATAAAAGATAAAGTAGATATAAATATTATAACCATAATTCTTACCTGATATCTGCTTTGTTATATGTAATTTTACTGTTTGAAAGTTAAAACCTTCCTTTTTATTTAAGCAGAAAAGGGGAAGTGATGTGAAATTACCATTGATAAATAAAAGAACTACTTTGGGCTTATAGCAAAGCTATAGGGGAACAGAGCTATATGGGGATAAGTAAGCTGAATGCTAGGAGAAGGAAGCCAGAGTCAGAGAGAAGCCATGTAGCCACGCCAGAGACAGATAGACAAAATTTTATCAGATAAGTCTCAGCCACATGCCGATACACAGATTAATAGAGATGGGTTAAATTAAAATGTAAGAGCTAGCTAATAAGAAGTTAGAGATAATAGGCCAGGCAGTGTTTTAAATAATATAGTTTCTGTGTGTTTATTTTGGTGCTGTGCAGCTGGGAATGAACAAGAGGCCTCTCACAACACATACCTATCCATAATAATGTTTCATGTAGTGAACACAAAGGATACTCACTACATTTTTAAAAAACCTACACCAATAATTTAAAATAATGAAATTATGGCACTGTAGCTCACTCGTTTTGCTTATTAGTTAGAATCAACTCACAATTTGTCCTTTCTCAAGGGAGATATTAATACCAGGCACAATACCAATGACTGAGATATCTTTTATTTCTGCCTACCACTTGCAAGAGTATGTATCATTTAAAGATAAAATTAAATATAAAACACTTAAGGCCAAAGAACAATATAGACTATTAAAACAGTGTATCTATTACAAAATAAACCAAAAAACCCATGATCTTCCCAAATTGTGTGCTTAAGAGTAGCTTTATTTTTCTATTGTAAGCTTATTACAGAGTTCATATTTTCTATACTTTTCAAGGGAGGCTTTTATAGTCCAAAAGACATTTATCTTGTTTATGATCATAGATAAGGCCAGGGGATTGAGCTTTCATGCAGATCTGCAGTTTAGGAACTGCATCAATGATCAGGATGACCTATGCGAACTAAACTGAGGTTTCCTCATGCAGCAAAGGCTCTCTGTTTCTGCTGCTTGGTAGCCCATCTGTTCTATTGAAAACCTTACTGTATGGGTAGCAAATGTTTCTATACCCTGGTCACATGAGTATGGCCTCATTTACTTTGTGTGGGGAGGCTTGATTCTCATTCTTCAGGGTATCTACAGCATTTGTTGGTGAAATGTGATTGATGATAAGATTTGGGTTAGTGAAAAACACGAGTTCGATAAGACATACAAAAGCAATTAAAATAGATCCTGTTAAATTGAGTATTTATTTTTAAAAAGGTGAACTGATGTTTTGGCTTGCTTTGATTTTTTTTAATATAAAGCTCTTTTATTTACATGAAACATAAGTTAAAACTTTCTCTTGTTAAATTGTTTTAACTGAGTGCCAGATAGACTTGCTAGAAGATATCATCCACTTTATGGACAGGAGCATAAACACCATCCCCTATGTTGCAGATCAAACTCAGGGCATCATACATGCTATATATGTACTCTAACACTGACGTAAACCCTGTTTACTTATTTATTAAGATACAGGGTATTTTACCCCAGAATGTTATATTAAATGAGTGTTTTTCAACAACACTTCGATACAACATTTCAAAGTAATATGATTTTACAATGCTCTACAATACCCGAGTAGTGTCCACTACTGGCAGGTTACCTAGGAATCCACTATTTATCTCATAAGTGGCATATTGTAAGACATTGTTATGCCATTAACTAATTTAACAGCTGTGTTTTCAAGAACTTCATGAGCCAAAATTTCAGGAAATCTAGTTTGAAAGGGTCAAGAAAAAGAATGGTTGAGACTGTTTTCAGTATAACTGGAGTCCTCACATCCTCACAAGTTGCTTAAATGGTAAACTTAGAGTGCAAAGGGAGTAGGTAGAGGACGTCCTTGAAGTAGATACTGAAGAAAATTAATAACCCTAGAAGCCTTGTTTTTGTTTTACTGCTTCATTGGAAGGACAGGGGCATTGCTCCTGGAGTCCACTTCAGGCAAAAACACTGGCACATGTCAACCTGTAGTAGGAAGGCCGCTTGTTTGTTCCCAGCTGCTCAGCCCTGAAATAACCATACAGAAACTGTATTGGTTAAATCAGCGCTTGTCCCATTAGCTCTAGTTTATTATTGGCTAACTCTTACATCTTAACCCATTTCTACTAATCTGTGTATCACCATGAGGCTATGGCTTACCAGGTAAAGTTCCAGCATCTTCGTCTGGCAGGGCTACATAGATTCTCACAGACTCCACCTCCTTTCTCCCAGCTTTCAGTTTAGTTTTCCCCACTTAACTATATTCTATCCTATCACAGGCCTAAGACAGTTTCTTTATTATAACCAACGGTATTCACAGCAAACAGAGGGGAATCCCACATCATCAACAAAGCCTCTTCTTTTGCTTAGGACCCAACCCACTTTTTTTTTCTAACAAATGTGAGTACGTGTGTGTGTGTGTGTGTGTGTGTACACACAATGCCATGACAGGATGATGGGTATGTGTATGTAGGTGAGAGGTCAGCTCTTGGAATTGGTTCTTGCCTTCCACCTGGCTTTTGAGGCATGGGTTCTCTTGCTGATTCTGTCAGTGTGTTATATACTCCAAGAAAAGCTACTTTATCAAGATTTTTGCTTGTCTTCATGCCTCTGTCTCCCATCTTTGTAGAGGAATACTGGGATTGCAGAAGCCTGCCACTACATCTGGCATCATTTTGTGGGTACTGGTGTTCAAACTTGTGTATTCTTAGCCTTGCCTAGCAAGCATGTTCATCACTGAACAATTTTCCCAACCCCCTGATATATGTGTTAAGGAAAATCCTGACCAGGCAAATTTATCAAATTTGTTCTCAAGATCGGGTGGAGAGGCACAAAATTTGGATGGCATTTCCTAGGAACACATATTGTGGGAAACAGCATACTTTGATAAAAATTTGAGATTAATTTTGTTAGAACATACTGTACACACATCCTTACTATACAACTTATTTAACAATATAATTTAAATTTCTAGTCCTTGAAAGTTATTGCCAATTGTTTGTGATAATAAGGAAACACAGGTTAGTTATTAGACATCTATTATAATTGAACTTGTAGTCATATTAGATATGTTTTCAAGGTCAAAAAAGAAATATTTTAGATAGACAGGTCATCTCCAAACACTTTAGAGATCTACAGAATATAGTATTTAATATATTTTAATAATATAGACTCTTTTATGACAATGAGGCTTGTCTGGTCTTAGCAGCACCACTCTACTTCAGAGAAGATAATGGGTATTAAAGAAACTCCATATGAACTTTACTTTCTTTGTGGCAATATTAAGTAACCAGACAAAATAAAGCTCTTGCTTCTACTGTTGACAGTATACTGTCCTAACTGGATAAGCAGGATACACAAAAATTGATTACCAAACATTGTCAAGGTGTGGAGGGACAGCCCTTCAGAATATTCTGCTTCACAGAAAAGTCTATAAGATATGCTCTGCCTGTAAGCCAATGATAAATGCCCCAATGTTGCAGAGGAATGTAATGTGGATGACTGTCCAGGCGTCCAGCTGTTTCTGTTATTTCTCACATTTTTTGAAAGTCACTTGCTCGTACTTCCTGCTTACTCGTTTAATATTATTTCTTTCTTGGGACTTTGATGGACTTGAAGACTAGATTTTTATAGTTTTCCTTTTTTACCTGATGCAGAAAGCAAGTTATGATAGAAAGTAAATTAGGTACAAGACTTTGGACTCATCAAGATAAGATAGATATGGAGTATTTTCTGAATATGCAAATGGACTAGATATTGTTGATATATTTATTGTAGGTATATATTGTATATAGTCATTGTATGATGTGGGATTCCCCTCTGTATGTTATGAGTATGTTTTATTACCATTGATTGTTAAAGAAACTCTTTTAGCCAATGACTTAGAATAATGCCATTTGAAATATCTGAACAGAGATATAGAGGAAAAAGGAGGCAGAGTCAGAGAGATGCCTTGTAGTTGCCAATGGAGAAAGATGCCAGTCATCAGCTAAAAACTTACCAGTAGACCACATCCTCATGGTGCTACATAGAATAATAGAAATGAGTTACTTTAAGATGTAAGAGTTAGCTAGAAATATGCCTAAAATATTGGCCAAATAGTGTTGTAATTAATATAGTTTCTGTACTAATATTTGGGTCTGAGCAGCTGAGAAATAAACAAGCAGTCTCCACCTACAAATGGCACCCAATGTGGACTGATTACATTCACATAAAACCTGAGAAATCTTGGGAAAGAATTCTAAACACAAAAATAGAGTTAAACATGTCTTCAGGGTAGCAGTATTTTCTCAGGTGGGTTCTGTTTGCCAGAAGCAAGAAAGGCATGATTCCTTTAAAAGAATGCTTCCTGACTCAGCAACAGCAGCAAAAATTAGATGACTCCTTTAAGAAGGCTTCCTGCTTTGTGCTAGTTGCATGAATAACTCAAGCTTTTTCAATTGAATGGGATTTGTGGGCAGCAGTTTGTAAGTTACTTGGTTACTTGGTGGCAGCATGGGACAACTGTTTCCCAGAGATGAGGTGGTAAGCCCAGCTCCCAGTTGTTTCGGAGCTAGCAATAAACTATCTCCACCTTGTTAGAAGGCCAAGAGAGTTAGAGCCAGCATCCAGGGTTGCCTGGACCACACTGCTTATGATTACAGATACACAATAAAGACAGATTCAGACAGAAATAAACCTCTGAAAGGGTCTCAGTATGTTTTTTAAAAATGTATGTAAGCTTGAGAGAGAGAAGAAAAAGAATATAGGCAGTTATAAAAATAGTTTTAAAAAAGAAAACAGTCTTAAAAGAGACAGTTTAAGACAGTCATAAATTAAAAGAGTAAAGAAAATTCAGCATCATAAAGATGGAAAATACACAGAGAGTCTGGATTATGTATATTATTGTGTTTTCTTTGATTTTTTGACTATGAATAAGCTAAGTACAGAAAGACAATTCATTGTACAGGCTTATAAGCCAAAATAGCATACATATTTTAAAGATCTTGACTTCAAAATTTTTGTCTAAGGATATGCTACTTTGGAAAAGAGGTTCTGCTTTTGTTTCCACAGAAGATAGAAAGCTGTGAAATTCTTACTGACTAATATGGTTTTATCAAGCTAGACCACCTGAAGTAATGGTCCAGGTAGTCCAACATTCATGACAGTTTCAAGACTGCTGGCTGAGATGGACCTACCACACAGGATACCCCATGAAAGACCTGATTAATAGCACCTCAAATCAGTGGGAAGTAATCTAAACAACAACAACTAAATTCCCTAAATGATTGTTTATAAATATTTGTTTATATTTAAAGGGAAATATGCTACAGAGATGAATACTTTACATTGGTACAGATCTCTGTGTCAATCCTTTCCACGCCTAAAACAGAGGTCAAGGAATCTTATCACACACTTCCAATGCAGCAGGTGTCACCCTTTTTATCTGTGTTTGCACTGTGTCTTGCTCCTGCCTCCAAAAGTGGAATTACTTCAGTCCTTTTATACTGAACTCTTTCTCTTTAGCACCTCTTTGCCAAATGCACTTGCTTAGCCAAGGTTGCTTTGAGAGCTTGAGAAGCCTTCCTCTGCTTCAGGAGACTTTCTAGAATCAAGCATCATTTCCCATCTCTTTTTTTTTTTGCCATATTTCTGGTACTGAATTTTGTTTATTCTAAAAGTTATCCATTGTTTTTTAAAAAGAACATTTGCACAAAGGACACGCTATAGGAAGATTTAAAAGGCCTCTAGAAATTTAAAGGCTGCATACTATAAATCAATTTAGAAAGATAATTCTTCTGAAAGTTTTCCCGATTTAAAGAAAATTTGGGTTATTTATTATATTTGAATTGTTTTGGTTCTTGGTTTTTAAATAACATTATGCAATTATGTATTAAGCATTTGTAATTAAAGTTATTGAATATTTCTGCTTCACTTAAATGAGAAAAAATAACATGTTTAAACATGGGGTAATACTATTCCTTTGTTATTTATAACTGGCTTCTGAGGCTTATTTATTTACAGAGACCTATTAAACTTCCTGTGCTTAGATGTTGAAGATTACGATGAAAGATATTAGAATGATGGCAAAGGTCATAGGAATCTTACCACAGTTTTACTCGAGTGTCAACCTTGGAAGTAACAAGGGTGTGGCACAATTGGTGAATAATAAAACCATGATACACCCAGGTGACAAAAATCTATTCTATGATAAAAGGATAGATATTTCATTCAGGAAAGGTAATCAGAAGCATGAGGTGCTCACTGCTAAATGAACGAACTCCACCTAAGAAGACTTGGGGGATCCTACCACGTGGCATCTGGGGAAGACAGTGCTGAAACCTAGAAAACTGTGGTTGTCTAGGGCTCAAATGAGGGTAAGTGAGAGTAAAAGGAAGCCTAGCAGTTTTCATGGGAGTGGACCTTATATTCTACGGGATATGGTTCAAAGAGTTCATTCCTTCCTCCATTGATACTGATACTGTCCTTGAAGCTCAGGAATGAGGTCTCCAGTTTCCAGGACTCACTCTGACCACTCCTCGTTCCTCTAAGGGACTTCAGTGCACTACAGTATGCAATGGATGGGTGCTACAAGTTTGTCAAAAGCAGGAAATGCAGAATAATTAAATTACAGATTCCAATATATAATGACAATAAAAGGCTCATTGTTTGTGATAATTTGTAACAATAATATAAAGTGTTACAAACATAAGACTTGATGAGAACTACTTTGCTCATTTTTTCTATAAATCTGAAACAGCTCAAAATAAAATGCTGTACTAGGATGTTTATTTATGGCATTATTCGTTAGTATTTTTCAAAGAGTTAATAAAGAATTATTCAAGCAATCTCATCATTGTATCAGCATCATACACTTTTATTACACATTTATTTTATGCACAACATTCATATTTTATGTTAATATTTCAGAATAGTCAATGAAATAGATTTCTTACATATTCTGGGTACGTGATTCACAATCGCATTATCCTTAGAAATAAATTCTCACAAATGCTCCCTTCATATGCTAAAGATTCTAAAATCATTAAACAAGCGAGAGGAACAGTGGGAGAGGTGTTTAAGCTGTAGTAAAAAGTGCAGCCAGAAAGAAAATCCACCCTTTCTTCAGTCATTGGCATGTACTGCTCTCTTGTGTAAAAGAAAGTCATTAAAATATCACAGTTATATTTAGACACAACTTTGCAGTAAAAGCACTTATCAGCTCCATGCAATATTGACTGTGTCCTTGAATTTCGTGAATGAGGTATTCTCTCTCCACAACGCACCATGCAAGTCTTCCTTCTTCCTCTAAATAATTTTAATACCAATAATTTGTTTCTAAATTAAGTTTTTCCTTGTCACAAACATGTTCATCATTACTTGGAGTTCACATAAGACCGTAGAAATATAAATATCTGATGGTGTCTACATACAACAGGGTGTATCAGAGAGTCTTGACCCCTAGGAAGGCTTCGCCTTTTATTCACTCTGTGCCTGATATACACGGAAATATGTGCTGGACCTACAGCATTAAGAGTTAGCTAGTACTTTCAGAGTGAAGCCAATTCAGTCTAAATTCCACTCGGTTGATTTTCTATTTATTTGATTTAGCTTGTGGATAAATGTACCACGGTTTCAAACTCAGTTTCTTCATCTATAAATGAGGATAATGCAGCTCAATCCTTGGAGTGGAAATTTGCTAGTATTAAAATGTACATTCCACCAAGGATAGGGTTCTATCTCATTTTATTAATGGCTATAGTCTTAGGACCTAAATATGATGAATGTGTGTTTGATATTTGATGCACACATTCGCATGTGGATAAGTTTAATGAATTGATTCCTAATGTTGTCCACTCAGTTAAAACAAATAACAAAACAAAACAAAAACTACTCAAATATTTTAACTTTCAATGTGTTCCCACAAGGATGTTGCTATTATTATTTATTTTCAAGGAAGAATTGAGACAAGGTGTTTTACTGTTTGCTAGAATATGGACTAGGGAGAATTTAAACCCAACTAGACAGATTTGAGGGTCCACACTTGAAATCTCAATGATGTATAGTACTAAACCAGGCTGAAATGGTGTTGCTGGAGAAAGGGCTGTGCTTACTACAAGAGAGTCACTGAAAGTAGAATTTCTTTTATCCCTCTGGTTATTATTTCTGTTGATTTTTTATTTAAGAATTATTTTTGAAGATCCGTTTGTAAAGATACTTGCTCCCAAGTCTGACATCCTCATCTTAGGATCCATATTCTGGAAAGAGAGAACTGACACCTGGAAACTTTTCTCTAACTTCATCTAAGCAATCACTCAACACAACTAACTAAATAAAATGTAATAAAATATTTATTAAAAAACAAAATTATTTTCCATAATGTTAGCACATGAAGCAATGCATTTCATTGTCATCGTACTTTGTTCTTGTTTATCACCTTATCTCCTTTGTTGGCACCCTTCTTCACAACAAATACTGTTGTCATCTCTTTTTACATCATATGTATTCCATTACCCTCTTTATCTCCATTCCCTTTCCTCAAGATTTGTTCCCATTCATAGTCTATTGTCTACTTTCGTGTCCTATGTATACATACATACATACACCTTTGAGCATACACACACATACATATATGTATATATACAAATATATTATATATATATATATATGTTATAGATGTGAAAGAAAAGTGCCACATTTATCCTTATGAGTTTAACAGATTTCAGTTAACATAATGTTCTCTTGTTCCATCCATTTTCTGCAACATCCATTATTTAAATATCCTTTATGGCTGAATAAAGTTCCATTGTGTGTATCTAGTTCATTTTTCATATAGTCATCTGTTCACTAATAGAATTATGTGGAATTGAAAACCTGCTGCGTAACAAAGACTCAGTATGATGAATAGACAGCTTACACAATGGGAGATAATATTTGCCAACTACCAATGAGATGGATGATTAATAACTTGACTCTATAAAGATTTCCAAAAGTTAAACATGAAAGTGAAATTTGTGAGTCAGTGTGGTGCCCACCTTCTAAAATGCCAGTGCAATGCCTCAGCGGCCCAGATGTTAAGTCCTATTTTAAAGGGCACTTCTGTTTGTGCACTTGAATATTTTATTTCGCTTTCTCCTAATGTCATTCTAAGTAAAGTTCTGAGTCATGCAAACATAACCCTGGGAAAAGAAACCAACTCAGAAAGATTTAATGAACCTATATATACTAGTGAATAATTTAAAAAAAAAACATGAGTTGTAAAATAAAATACTATGATCATAAGTTTTCAACTATTAAAGCACATTCTACTTTGCTTGCACAGTAAATACATGTATACAATGATTATATTGTGGGTAATTTCCTTCTGCTGGACCAAGTTCCAAAGATTTTCTTTTTCTGATAAGCTAAATCAATCCTAAATTTTACTGTTGAATTTGCAGTCATTCTCATTGCACCTGCCAACATTGGCTTCCAAAGTTCATTAGCTAAGAAAAAATAAATATATATTTATATTTATATATTTAATAAAGATATATAAACACTAACTTAAAATAATGAATACTATTTACAGGTTGTCTCTATAAAAAAACAGTACTTCACTCAAGTCCATGTTCTAGAAAGAGATAGAAAGCAGAAGGTTCTAGTCTGTAGCCAGGACCAAAGAGAAGACTGTTTGCAGGTTATACACGAGGGCAAGTACAGTGATCACGTGGATCTTCCTTCCTTCTCCAGACCCTGAACTAAACCTATAATGCTCCACTCATAGATTCTAATCCCCAGTATTCCTTAAGGCTAAATATGACCATGCACTCAGGTGGTTGAACTATATATTATGAATCAAAATAATTCATGCAGTTTCCCCTTTAAATAATTAACAGATACATGTACTCACTCACTGCCTTATTTTTATCTTTTAGAGCAGGATACAGATGTGAAGCTGCAGTGGATATGAGTATTAAAGGGTTCAGCATCTGAGAATGATAGTGCAAGGGGCTGGACAGTACCTTGGTCTTTGAAAGACTTCATGGAGTAGCTGCTTATTCTCTTAAAAATATTTATTTATTTTCTCTCTGAATTTGTGTTTTTGATAGCAAAAGTAACACCTCTTGTGTGACTCATGAAACACTGAGGCTTGTCAGCAGCTCACAACATTTTACAATTAATATAGTCCTTAGTGTGTGGCTAGTGGTATAATTTACCACGATCTATTGCAATAAGAATGTGAATTTATCGAGATTATTTTTCTGTATTTGACTGTGTACCATTTGTATTGGACACAATATTTTATTTGTACCTCAAAACAACATAATGGAGTGTGTATAAACTATTCTGAGACCAAGTTGAACATTTTCTTAAGCAAATTATTCTCTTCCATGAACAAGAAAGTAGGAAATCTATAATAGAAATTAAGCTTCATAACCCCTGTAAAACCTTACAAATTTTCAGTCAAATACTTATCCCAGTCTCAACCATTTTTCAGGTGCTTCATCATGAAGTGAGCTTTTTACCAAAGCTCCACATGACATCAGTGAAATTCTACTGAACCAATGTTAAATGTGAACTACTTTTGCTGATATTTTTTTGTTTTGCTTACTTACAAAGTTCCTATTACTACTCTGTACAGGCATTTGATACTCTAGTCTACTGTAGCAACATTCATATGTAGGAGGACTTTGCTTTCCCACCCACCAATTCCCAAATAACTGACCCAGAGACTTACTATTGTTTATAGGTGTTTGGCCAATAGCTCAGGCTTATTACTTATTAGCTCTTACAGCTTAAAGTAATCCATTTCTATTAACTTATATTCTGCCATATGGTGTTACCTCTATTTTATCTTACACCTCCTGTTTCCTCTCTATGTCTCTCTGGCAACTCCTCTAGCTTTGCTCTTCTTCCCAGTATCCTTAATGTTGCTGTCTGTCTAAACTTATCCTGTCCAGTTATCAGCCAGTCAGACTTTTTACTAAATCAACCATAATGTAATTTACACGGTGTACAGAAGGATTATCCCACACCAGTCATAGTTCATTGCATTGACATCACTACTGGTCCAGTGAAGCAGGGAAGAGAGATGTGCAAGGGAACCACTGATTTACTCTACCCAAAGTCCAATCAGACAACTACTGGGCAGGGAATTTAGGTATGCTGGAGTAAAATAAAATACTTAGGGAGTAGGGAAATTTCTTTATTCATTTGTTTTTAATTCGACACATAAAATAACCACACCTATGGAGAACTCTAAGATATTTCAAAACATGAGCTCATTGGGTAAGAGTACAGAACTTGTAATGATTTGGAAAGAATATTAAATCTGAAGCATTTCAAGTGGAAAGGAAGCAGAATGAACATGATTTGAAGCTAAGACAGCCTGATATACTACAGAAATTCTCAGAAACCAACTTAATGGAAGTGGAGATTTGCTGAGAGAAGCACAATAAAGGGCAATCAATACAGGCTGCAGCTTGCAGGCACCACCAGCATGTCAATACAGAGCACTTGATTTTCAAAAGGTCTCAAGTAAGGGTGGCATCAGGATTACAAGACCAAATTGGTATTTTAGAAAGACTTATCTGATTTATGCTTTGTGATCAGGGAAAACAGGAAAAAGAGCCAAGCTGTTTGAATAACCCAGAAATGAGATGGACACACTACTACTGCTTGTAGGTGGGATGAAAACAAAATCAAAACAGGTATTTCCACACTATAAAGAAAGACTCTACCAGACTTGAAAATAATAAGAAAAATGACTTTGCAATGTCATCTCCAGATCAAGATTTGTTATTTCTGTTTCAAGGTCACAGGTGTCTGTGTAGCTATCACTGCTTGCCATAATTATTCAATGGTCTCATTCTTTTTGACAAGTATTAGTTGACATAGAAACAATAATTTTAGAATCTGGACATTCAGTGAGTGACACTGAATTTTGTAATTATAATAGCTTGATTGATCAACATGACTAAAGAAGTAAATATATAATGTAATACAAAGAGCTAAGTGAATATTAACATGGATAAGAGAACCAGATGCAAAGACCAAACAAAGGACACTGGAACAGCAAACCAGCAGAGGATAATGCAATCCTAAAATGCTTGCAAGCAGCCCCCAACAAACACCACATTCTGCTGAGAACAACAGATATAAGTGTGCTCAAAGCAAATGAGAATATTGATAGCTGTGAGTTCATGATATCAGGTGGGCAAAGACTTGTAAGAAACCAAGGTTATCGCATAACACACACACACACACACACAAATAAGGTAGCATAAATTGGAGGTTCTTTTTCTAGATGCTTTAGTGTGGAGGACTTAGTGATTAAAAGTTCACAGTGATCTGTTCGTGGGCATTTGGTTAGTGCCCATATGTTTTGCTTGGTTTTGGTTTTTTTAGACAGGGTTTCTCTGTAGTTTTGGATCTTGTCCTAGAACTAGCTCTTTGTGGGACAATTCTGTATTTTGTCAATTATGTTTTAAATAAATGCTGATTGGCCATTAGCTAGGCAGGAAGTATAGGCAGGACAAACAGACAAGAAGTAGAGGCGGGTCAATGAGAACAGGAGAATTCTGTGAAGGAGGAAGCCCCTTCCTCTCCAGTCCTTTCTGTCCAGACACGGAAGAAGGAAGATATGACCTACCCCACTGATAAAGGTACCAAGCCATGTAGCTAACATAGATAAGAATAATGGGTTAATATAAGTTATAAGAGCTAATATGAAGCCTGAGCTAATGGGTCAATCAGTTTATCATTAATATAGACCTCTGTATAACGACTGCGGGAACTGGGCAGAACAGAAACCCCAACAAGCAGGACCTCATGTAACACTCTTGCAGTCCAGGCTGGCCTCAAAGTCACAGAGATATGCCTATCTTTGCTGGGATTAAAGGTGTGTGCCAGCACTGCCTGGCTAGTTAGTGCACATATGTTTATGAGTAATGCTTTACACAAAAATACAGATTATTTTCATTTAACGTATTTGTTTCTGGTTTTTAATAAGTGTAGCTTAATAACACATCTGGTCTTATAACTGAGACAAGTCCACATGAATTTAGCAAGTAGCCATTTGATCACTACCCTGCGATGAAGCAGCAACTATTTCATAAGGATTTTCTGAATAACTACCTGCACTGAGCAGACCCATACAGACCTAAGGTACTTAGAAACTAGTTCAGCTCAATTATCATGAAGCAACTAGGTCCTGTGTGTGACTATGAATTGGAAAATAGAGATTATCTGCTATTTTGTTGAGTCTCCTCTAGGATATAACTTTTCCATATAAGTTATTCAATTGATTTGATGCTTCATCCTCAAGAAGCATAAATTATTCAAGGAATACATTGCAAGAATGTCAAAGATGAAAGGTAAGGCTGTGCATTGCATATAGAAAAAGATAAAGAGAGGGTGTTGCATATTTTTTACCTGTTACCTCAAGAAAGATGTCTGCCCCATTGTTTTAGTGATCCTGCGTAGCTATAAGAAAAGATTATGACTTGGGTGCTAAAACTCAGATTCTTTTCTTACAATATTGAAGACTAAAATATTCAAGGTTCAAGTTTGGACAGCCCCAGTTATTCATGAACAACACTTGCTTCCCGGTTGTAGAGGGTCGCCTTCTTGCTGTGTTCCTCCAGGGTCTTCCCTTAGTGTTTGTGGGGATGGGTCATTCTGTTAGTTTTTGATTTCTCTTTTGGTTCCTCCTAAAAAAAACATTTCTGGGATCATAAGGGAGGGCTATCACGAATATGATAATTTTTCCCCCAAAGAAACACTTTCAAATAGCATTACAATGGGAACTAATTTTGGAGTGTACTAACATTCCCTGATTTTTTAAAACTTTTTCCAGTTCTTTATTCCCATCATTGCTTTTTCTTATACATGGATCATTTACCATGCCAAAATCTTGAAAAAATAGGGAGATACAGATTTTGACTTTATTTTAAATTCAGAGCCTAGGTTCTAATTTTTAACTAGAAATATTCCCTCTCCTGTTCCCTCACTTCTCATCATTATTTGTTTAAAGAGACTTACCATAATAATTTACAGAAACCTGTCCTAATTCCTTTCTGAAGGAAAGTCTCCCAGACTGAATTAGACTAATACTCTTTGCACAATTGTGCAGGGAACTTTTAATAAGTTAAAACATGTTTCTCCTTAAAATTTCCCTTTAAAGTTTTAGTGTAAAACTGCTGTGGTTCTCCTTGGGAAATCATTATGGAAAAAGTCAGTCTTGCACACTCATTACAGATAACTATTTAGTCCAAAATACCCCCCATCTAAGTACGACAATTTGGTCCTATTTGTTTGTGTGTTCTTTCAGTTCAGGAATGCCGTTGGCTGGAGTCATCACTGTCAGAAAGACAGACTACTTAACTAGACCATTTAGAGTGGCTCCATACAGGCCTCCATGGGCCTCACCTCTAAGCTACACAGGTAACTATGTGCCTCAAACTTCCCCAGAAAAGAATAGGCTCTAGCTGTCCATAGTAGGAATGGATTAGGTAATGTCCTTTTCCCTTTTCGTGTTTCAGTTTCTTTGTCTCTCTATTTTACATGGATGCCTTCCTTCTTAAAGAAAAAAGAAATGCTTCGACCCAAATCCAGTATTCTAAGTCTGGTAAAATTTACCTAACAGAGGGGATGGGAGTGTCTCATAACTATTATTTGCAGAAATGATAAAATAATGCCTTTATATGGTACTAAAAATAAAATTTCAAAGTAAGAAAATTGTTTTCTCTGAAACCATGCAAAAGCAAGGCTATTCATTATCTATTATTGTCAATTCAGTTTAAAGGCAAAAGTAAAAGAAAAATGTCTTTATTTAGGTGACTTCCAGGAATTCCTTCATTCTATTGACAACTTATTTTCCTTCAGATTATTTTATCTCATTTTAAATGTATATTTAAACCTAAAAAAATCGACAACATCCAAATGAAAATGGACACAAGTCACTTCCCTTGAAGAGCCCATAGAGAAGTCAAAATATGTTCTGTTGAACAAAATTAACCAGCATTGCCTATCATACCAAGCATTTGAGAACATTACAATTACACAAAATATAATAGGAATATGAAGAAATTCTGCATAATGGACTTTCTCTCAGGATCAATTCACTTCTCAACACTGGGTCCCATGGTTCCAATTGCCATTGAATTTTTAGTGTCTCCTAATTTATTTCTCTTTGCTTGACTACTCTTCTCAATTTTAGAGATGTTTATCTAGTTTATTATTTTAATTTTTAACAGCCATGTCAAATTTGTTATGTTTATATTGAAATTCTTGTTTTTATACTCCCTCTAAATCATTGTATTCTCTGATTGTTTTACCACATGTTGAAGAACATAAGTGTTATTAAATCTGGCGGCTAGCCATATCCAGCTTATGTTGCTAATGGCCTATTCTGTCTTCAATGTTCTCTGACAATTTACGTCTGCATTATTTCTCCTTTGTGGTTGTTATTCATGCATCCTTGTTTCCATAGAAGACATAGTCTACTTAGCAGCTAGAATAATCGTTCTCAAAGAGAAATTGGATCATATTTCTTCCCCTCTGAAAAATATGTATCAACAATAATAGTCAAAAAAAAGGAGAATGTCAACTTCAGAGTGCAGGCTCTGGGAGAGGTTGGAGGTACCTGGGAGGGCCTGGGGGGAAGGAAAAGGGGAGGTGATGTAATTCTACTTCAATTAAATATATTTAAAAATAAAAACTCCTTTATTGACTCTCAGTGCAATTAATACAAAATCTCATGATCATCACCTCTGACTTAAGTTCCACCTTCTACTATGGTTTTCCCCATGTGCCATGTCTAGCCGTAAGTGCTTCTGGGCCTCTTAATGGATTTTAATCAGCAAATTTCCTCTTTTATAATTTATTTTATAATTATATTTGCAGTAGGTTTTCTTGTGTCTATACACACTGACTTGTTTTTGTTGTTTAACTCTAAAAGTTCTTTCTTTATTAAGATTTTTCTCAGCACTCAGTAAAAAGTAGTCCTTTGGATATTCTTTGTGGCCATGGATTTAGGTAATGCATTAAATATAAAGTCTGAAGTTCACAGGGTTCTTTAAGGTGATACTTGGTATTGCATTTTCTAGAGCTCTGACACTAACAAATGCCAAGTAGGTGCACAGTGAACACACAGAACAAGCGCATTAAGGGATAAATAAAGTAAATGAATGTGTGTGTGTGTGCTTGTACGTGCACGTGTGTGTATGCACGTGTGCACATGCACCTCTGTGTTTGCAATCTTCAGAAATACTAAAAGAAAAAAACAAAAAACTAGACAGTTATGAGCTAGTTAGTCAGCTATAGCATCTCAAGGGATCTGTGTAACATAGGCATGTCCTTGAATGAGAACCATGATTCAAGAAGCAGACCCAATTAAAAAAAAAAAAAAGAGTCCAGACTTAGACTTAAACAGAGAACTCTCAACAGAGGAATCTAAAATGGCTGAAAGACACTTAAGGAAATGTTCAACATCTTTAGTAATTAGAGAAATACAAATCAAAATAACTCTGAGATTCCATCTTACACCGTAAGAATGACCAAGATCAAAAATACTGATGATAATTTATGCTGAAGAGGTTTTGGGATAATGGGAACACTCCTGAATTTTTGGTGGGAATGCAAGCTGGTCCAGCCCCTTTGGATGTCAGTGTGGCGATTTCTCAGAAACTTAGGAAACAACCCTCCTCAAGACCTAGGAATAACACTTTTATTATTATCCAAAGGATCCTCAACCATGCCACAAGGACATGTGCTCAACTATGTTCATAGCAGCTTTGTTTGTCATAGCCAGAACCTAGAAACAACCTAAATGCCCCTAGACCAAAGAATGGATAAGAAAATGTGGTACATTTACACAGTGGAGTACTACACAACAGAAAAAAATAACATCTTGAATTTTGCAGGCAAAATTGTTGGATAAGAGCCAACAATAACAGTTTCATTTCACCTTATTAAGAAGCTGTGTAAGGGTGCAAATATAGTCATATTCTGAGGTATTGTGGGATAAGGCTACAACACATAAGTTTGGAGGTATACACCAAACTTCAGAGTGTAGCTAACTGCTTAACTGTGCCATGTAGATGCTGTTCAAGCTCTCCCTTTTCCTTACTGATATTCAGTTTGGAACCGAGAACTGACTTAGCCTGTTCTTTAACGTTGTCGTATCTAACCTTCCTTCATACTCCTTCAGAAACTTTCTTAGCGCAGCCCATCCCTTTCTCCTACACTCTTTCAAGGTTCCTTCACCTCATGCAGCCTCCCCTTCCTCTATGCTGTCCACACTTTATTAGTAGGATGAGCTCCTTAGTTGTCACCCTAAAGACCTTTATGATTTCCGAGTCTCATATGCTTAGAGGAACTGTGGTTAGCACCATTTCACCCAAGGGGTTTCAGGAGGCTCTTTTGACAGTCTCTGTAATTTCTTTTCAATGTACAGATCTCTTCTCAGTTATACAATTCCCAGAATCCCTGAAATGCTCTCTGTAAAAGTTTCTTCTCTGAAGTCTCCCTCAGCAGTTCTCTGTGCTGCAGATATTCTGAAATCGTACTTTTCTTAGTTTGCTGTTGCTGGGAATTCTCTCCTACACTGAGCTGGGGTGGTTGAGCTCAGACAATTTGGCTCCTTCCCTCAGGGATAAAAGTTTTACTTTTTTTCTGTGGTATTTGGAAACTATTGCTTCGTATGTTTTTTTTTTCCTTCTTCTTCACTTTTTTCTTTAGCTGCTTCAAAGATAGTAGGGTAGATATAGTTCCCATTATTTTATCATAGCCAGCACAAAAATTCAACACAATAAAATCTGACAAAACTTCTTATGTTTTTATCTATATTCACAAGTTAAATTTTGGAATAAAATGGTGTCTTGATTTCCAAAATGTACATGTAGGTATACATAAATTGAACCTGAGTGTTTCAAGAACAGTTATTCAAAACAAGGAAGTAAGGCATGTGGTGGATTGCTTTTATCTCAATACTTAGAAGAAGAGGAGGAGGAAGACTCTCAAGTTTGTGGCTATCTTACAACAAAGCAAAACCCTATTTCAAAAAAAAAGCAGACAAAAAGTAAAACAGAATAACCTAAATGAACTAATAAACCCAACAACCTGGGTTATATATGGTAGCAAAATCCAGGCTCTGGGTTCCATCCCAAGCTCTGGGGAGGAAGAAGAAGAAGATAGCAACGCGTTCCTCACTGAGTTGTTCTGTCCTTATATTCATAATATATATAATATGAAATTAATATATATAATTTTCTGCCCATTGTTTTATTGTAAAACTTTCCAGTAACTCTTGCATCTTTTTATTTGTTTGTTTTTACTCTGTTCTGCTTATTTTTTCTATTTATTTATGAGTAGCACATCATTTCAGTTAGATATCTTGTTTATATGCGCTTAAAGATTATCAATTTTAACCATTGGTATATTTTTATAAATTAGGATATATAAAATGGTAGTATTGCCAATTTATAAAGAAGTCAATATTACACACACACATACACACACAAAACAGTTTTTTTCTGGGCTGGCTGACGGCATCCACAGACTTGCCCGACACTGGTGGGTAGAGTAGGTGTCATTAGGATAAGTGATGTGTGGTGGAGAAATCGGGGAGAGAGAAAGGTAGAAGGAACGAGTACTGTAGAGAGAAGTGAAGGTGATGGGGAGGCAGTTGATGTGGGTGGCCTGCTTGCCACCTGGAGCCAGAGTGGTGGCTTGGCCGAAAGTGAGCTGAGAGCCCTATCTGGCTTCGTAGTTCTATCACAGCCAAGGTCTCTGTTGACTTCCATGACAATGTTGCCACCAAAGGCCACAGGGATGACCAGGGTCTGGGCCACCACCTGTGGCCTAGTTGGTGTTCTAGGGCCACCTCGCTACTGGTGTCATGCTGGTGAGTGGTTTGTCATACCGCCCTGGGCTATGATGACGTAAGGCCTGAACTGTTGTCAAGATCAGTGAGTGTCTGGATCCCTGGCCCTACTGCGGCCAGCGTCTGAGTTGAAGTCCACGGCTTCAGTAACCACTGAAGGCCATGCAAATAACGGGGGCCCAGTCAGCCACCTGAGTCCATGTTGGTGTCTGAGAGTCGCTCTGCCTCCTGGGCCATGGTTATGTCTGGCCTCGGGACGCAGCATGGGGCCACTTCTGGGTCCATGGCGCTACCTCAACAGGGATTTGTGTTGATGTCCCTGGCTCCTTTTACTACCAAAGGTCGTACAAATGTCCAAAGACTGGGCCATCACTTGAGGCTAGGTGGGTGTCTGATGATCACGCTGCATCCAGGACTATACAGATCTGAGTGACCCATGATGCTGTCTGGTACTTGGTGACATTCAGGCCCAGACTGCTGCCAAGGGCCATGTCTGTGTCCATGGTCCTACCAGTCTGGATCTGTGTTGATGATCTGTGGCCAGTGTTGCCTCCAAGAGCCATACAGATGCCTCGGGTCTGGGCTGTAGCCTGTGGTTGTGCTGGTGTCTGAGGACTATACCACTGCTGGGGGCCTAATGATCTCGGTGCCCTGCACTGCCACCCAGGCCCATGGTATCTTCTGGGCCTGGACTGCCGCTGAAGGACATGTCTGGGTTTGTGTGCCTGTTGTAACTGGGGTCTGTGTCGATGTCCAAGTACCATGTTACCGCAGTGGGTCATAGGCACTATGCATGTTGAAATCTGAGGGCTATGCTGCCCTTTATTGACCCTGGGAAGGCTGCCCCTGCCCCTCAAGGGACACTGCAGCCAAAAAGCTGGCCCTGACCTTCATGGGGGAGCTACTCACTTTCTGTACTCAAGAGAGGCAGCCACACCAGTGAGAGAATTGGCCTTGATGGCATGGGCCATCTCTGGCCCTGTCCCTCTCCTGAGGAAAGTGCTTCCAGTAACCTAGACTGATCAGCTCAAGTACCAACCACACTCATATCCTGGGTCTTGGGTTGACCCACCCTAACATCTGCTCCATCTTTGACTTGCTGGAATTTGTGAAGGGACTGGTCCTGTGGAAACGATAACCACAAAATCTCCATGACCCAGGACCATGGCAGGGTATCCAAGAGGAGTTTCAGTGAGCGTCCAGTGATGACAGTGTGCCAGAGGCCAGAGGCTTTGAATCAGACAGATGGCTCATGGCAGTAAACATCTGTGGCTGGGGTTGATTGGGTGAAGGGGTACACTGTGTGATACACTGCAGTTCCCAGTGCCACTAGGATGGATGAAGGGGTGTTGGGGAGATGAGAAAGATGGAAGAGTAAGGAGAGTTTTTTGGTTTTTTTATTTTTAAGTAATTTCTTTTAGAGGTTTTCTTTTAGGGAGCACTGCAGGGTGAGGTAGATATGGAGGGACTAGGAGGTAAATGTTGTGAAGTTTTCATAGAATCAATAAAAAAAATACTTTTTAAAAATAGGTTTTCTTTCTGGAAGAAATTGCCCTTTCCACTTCCTTAATACATAGTAACAAGTGATTCTCAACACTGTATTGGTGTATTATTCATCTCTCTTCTACATTTAACTTAAAAATCCTGATAGCCTAACTTAAATACATGTATTTAAATTATAGATTACTTTAAGAGAGTTTACAGGAAAATGCATACATATTTTGTACTGTATAAGAAAGTAGTAAAGACTCAGAGAATATTCTCTATGCACTAAGTTGAATAAAGACAGTATTATTACCTTGAGTTTGGTTGAGGATTGCCTCATAACACCTTTGGAAGGTACAGTAAGAAAGTCTATTCAAGATGCTACCATTACAGCATGGTTCCTCCACAGAACAAAGCTGAAAGAACACCTATCTCTACATCAGCCTTACAGCTGCTGTTGATAGCTATTTATGTTGTATAGCGCCTTTCGATTACTAAAAGCCAATCATCATATTTACGATGCTAGAAGGTTCCAAAAAATGCCAAAAGTACAAATATGCTTAGCCATGAACAGTACTGGGGGCACACATGACTGATTTGGTTTTTTTTTTTTTTTTTTGTGTGGTGTATCGTGAAACAAAGTTTTAACTGCGCGTGTTGAAGTTATTTATATTTTAGCCTGCCTGAAGCAAGCACGGCAGCATTTGAAATGCAGAGCCTGCCCCTGGTTGTCTCCTCCATAACCCTAGCCAGACTGAAATTTACAAAGTTTAGATGATTGTACTTTGGAAATTTTATGTCATGTCACGTTCATTTTTTAATACTTCTGTGTATTTTCTCTCTTTGACGTTCAGCAATAAAAACGTGCCAGCTGCAAGCCTTTACTGTTTCTCTGCTCCAATGGAAAGTATCGTGGACAGAGCAGTATGGAAAGGGTCTATTCGTCCAGCTAGAGCAATTAAAGGCTGCTGTAGGGAATGTAATCGTGGGTAGTAAAGTGACAGCGGATCCATCCATAAATGGCAAGCTCCATGTCACCGGGGGATGGGAGGAGAGGCAAGGAAAGCCTAATAAAAGACATAGAAGAATATGTTAAATGACACTCTTGCCCTGCGTGTCATCTCTTCCCTGTGCGGTGTGGCACCTTCTGTTCCTGGGGTAGGCTTGAATATCACTACCTTGCTTGGGGATTTTGTCAGGAGTCACCAAGGTGACAAGACTGCAGATGAAATGAATGAGCAATTACAGAGCTTCTCCGTGGCAAACTCTTTCCCCTCTGCCTCTGGGGAAGAGGAAGTTTAGTCAGAGCAAAATCCTGAATTCAGGCAGAGAGATGTCAGCTAGATAGTGACTGCATCTGTCTCTGATCCTCACTTCCGTGAGTGCTCACGTCAGGAGCTCTGTTCTTTTTGCCCTCTGGCATGAAATAGAAACTTAATAAAAAAAAAATCTCTGGGCTTTGTTGTACTTTCTTTTACCTTGATGCAAAAGTATTTTATCGGCTATTTTGTTGTTACTGAGAAATATTAAAAAAAAAAAACATTGAGTGCTTTGTAAATATTGAATCGTCCAGGTTGTCTATTCAGTGTGAGTGTACTGCCATCCAGGACACAGCATATTAAAGACAGTTATTACAAAAGAAAAAGCGAGATTACTCCCTGAGTGTGATCTCTCAAACCCCTATTTAAAAAAAAAATAAAAAAGAAAACTCATGCACAGTGGTAGGCATTTGTAATCCCAGCCATGGGAAAGCAAAGCCTGACAAATTATCAAGTCAGTGAGCATCAGACCAATGAGAGGCACGGTCTCATTAGCATGATGGGGAGCACCTGAAGAATGCTAGCAGAGGCTGACGTTTGACTGCTACACAGGCACACACAGATGCACATACGCAATTCTAAAAAATAAAATGCCATTACAGTGTGAGATTTGGAAACTTTTTAATGGCTTACATGGAAGTATAAACATAAAAATATCCGATACCCACTGTTGTGGAACATTACTTTACACTGTGTGAAGATGTGTCGCTGTGGTTGGCTTAATATGAGCTGACTGGCCATTAGAGAGAGAAGAAGAGGTTAGGTCTATTAGCTAGAGTGGAAGAGATTAGGTGGGACTTCTGAGGGCAAAGAGCTCTGGGAGGAAAAAGGCAGAGTCACCAGCAAGACCCAGAGTAACAGGTTGGGCATAACGGAGATGAAGTAGAGCATGAAGAAACATAGATTAAAAAATATGGGTTAAAAAAAGCCTAAGCTAAGTAAGGCCGAGAATTCATAATTAATATGTCTCCTTGTCATATTTTGAACCTGCCCCAAAAGAAAAGTCTACAACTCACTTATCATAGCAGTTCCATTTGTGATCTTTAATTTGTCCTGAGATGCGCCCTCTAAAGGCACTGGAGACTGACAGTTACAAGTTAAAGTTTGCTGGCCAAGCATTAAAAGTAACAGTAGACACCGTGACTCTCATGCCTGAGTCTCCCCATTCACGTATTTCTCAGTGTCAGAATTGCATCCGCAGACTGGGACGTTTCCTAATCTGCACTTTGAGAATCTCCTTGGCACTGAGGATTTAACATCTTCAGTCCACGTAGCCTCATATTTTCCAACTTTCTTCAGCTTTCCAGCTCCCCAACAATACTTGAGAGCAGCTCCACCCTTTCAGGTGGTTCAGTTGGAAGGTCCCGAACGTGGGGGTTATTCAAGATACCTTTCTCTCATACCACACACCTGGCACCTTCAGTATCCCTTTGATATGCCAGTCACTTGTATGTTCTGATAGCCTACCAACTGATCCTGTCCATTTAATACCCCCCCCCCGACAGTCTTTCTCTAGCCAACAGTTAGAATGACTCTTTTGTTTCTAAATTACTCTGTTACATCGTGCTTCTATTTGAATTGAAGACATTTCACTAACTACCGTAGAATCTTAAATGGCAAATTCCTTATAATGGCCATAAATTTTAGCAAAGGGCACTCCACATTTCTTCTCCCCCTTTTAGAAGAATGCAAAAAGGGTTTCCATCTGCCTGGCACTCAGGTTTTGCTTTTTTAAACCTGGTATTTCATGACACCATTGTCACAGTTAATTTACCAGCAATAATATTGGTGTTTCCTGTGTGGGTTGTACTCAGGTGTCCTCGCTTTTAACCTTGCCCTCTTTCTCTGCTTGAGCGTCTCCTTCTGTATATTGTATTGCATCAGTGTCTTCTATGAGTCTCGTTCTCATATCAGATATTTTCTCCTCCTAAATATTTTGGGGATTATAATGAACCCGATATAAGAATTTGCATACAGATTATGTGTGGATACTAGTTTTCATATTAGTGAAATAACTAGTAGCCTCAGTGCTCAGTGTTCGATCACATTGTGAAACTGTTCAGAAAGAAACTGCCAAATTCCTTTCCAAATTGTCTTTGACTTTTCATGCTACCATCAATGCAAATTGAGGCTCCTTATTGTTACCTTCACGCAAGTGGTTGAAAGTTACAAACTGTTTGGTTTGTTGATGTTTTGGTTTGATTCTTTGGTTTGTTTGTTTTTGGTTATTTTAGTAGGTGTGTCGTGGTACATTATTTTAATTTGTTTTCTCTTACTATTCTGTGTTGATGTTTTCAGTGTTTATCATTTTTAGTAAGATACCTATTTAGGTTCTTCCTCAACTTTCAAGATTGTCTTTCTCATTTCTCGGTGACTTAGTAGATTATTTTTTATAGCTTAGATACAAGCAAATTTATTAAATTAAATTTGAAGATATTTCCCCCAGTTTATGGTGTAGTTTTTGTTGTTTTAAAATTGCTGTTTGCAGAATGAGTATTTTTTATTCTAATGATGAATTAATTTAATAAGTGTTTTGTTCACGTGTTATGTTTTTAGTTTGGATCTGAAAATTAATTCTCAAATCCTAGCGCACATAACTTTTCTTCATGTTTCATCTGTGAGTTTTATGTGTTTTGCACTTAGACATTTCCATCAGTGACACAACTCAGAGAGGTGTATCCACATCCTCCAAAGTAGCTATTAGGTTTATTGTGTCCTGATATATGGTGTTGCAAACACTATGATAGAAGTTCTTACACATTTCCACTTTCATGAGTGTTAGTGATGATGTAATAAAATGTAATATCTCCTTGGAGTTTTATGTATTTTCCTTATTAAGGGGATCTGCATGCATAATTATAATCTGGAAACTATGATCCTAAGATTCAAATCTCTTCATTTAGAAGCCTTTTTTGTTGTCAATCAGGTGTGTTTCTAAAGACTTCTCTCAATTTTCCACAAGCTAACAGAAAGTCAAGGAACTGTTTTAATTTGGAGTTTATTCTGTCACCCATAGAGGCCACTCTTCTCCTTGACTCTCCATTTCCTTCTTTCTGGTCCTTGTAGTTTACCAATGACTGTAATGATAGGGGGGATGCAGGGGGGCATCATCAAGGGTGAGAGGAGTGAAAGATGGGTGCACTAGTAAGAAGTTCTCCCAGTTCCTACTTACGAACACACTCCTGTGCAAATGGTTTAATGGATAGCACAGAACCCAGCAACAAAAGACACCTTTATCTTCATGTTTTTAGTCAGTCAAGATATCTCCTTTTATATAAATGCTTTTCTTATCAATTTTAGCTATAGATTTCCTATATGTTTAGGTGAAAAAAATTTACTATAAGTTATTTTTATAGCAACCACATAAATGAATTCCTATGTGTGTATAACTCCAAATTGAAAGACATTTGAATAGGATGGCAGGGGAAACTTTTAGGGAAAGGTTAGACTATATGCTAATTCTATGAAAACACAAACCCACGCATAAAAAAATTTTCATATAAAATGAAGGGCCAGAGTTCTAATATTTGTATAAGAATATCCAAAATTCCTAAAAATGTATTCCATTGGCCTGAAATGATTAAGAAAATGATGAAGAAAAATGAAGATATGTTGTCAAAAACAAAAGATAGGAATTGATTTCTAGGAAGATCTAGGAACACATGGAAACTGTTCCTAAACAATGGCTTTATCACCTGAAGTTTTATTTTGGTATTTGAACTTCTTTTCATTTAACATAAAACTGTGCAAAGTAACATAATGGTTTCATGGTAAAATAATAACCATCTAACAATAAACAATGACCACATATTGAATGCACAATAATTATAGATGTCTGTGTAGGAGCTTAGTTGGGAGGCTAGTCATAAGCTGGGGATAGAATGATTATGTGGATACAGCCTGATTACCGATCGCTGTTGTAACTTTTATAGATTATTCTTTTTCTGGAGAATAAATTGTGAAAGCTTTAGCTCTCTCAAGTGGCACGGAGTTATTCTGTGTAATCCAGCTACATTGGCCTTTGTCTCAGACAGACTCAGAAGCACACGAAATTGGCTTCACTCCATTGCTTAGAGATTAAGCTGGTGGTCTTGAGTAGAAATGCTCACCTCCACCACACGAACTTTTAACTGAACCTTCACCTACTTCTCAACCAGCTTCCTGAACAAATATTGATTCTTGAAGCATGTGTACATTTAGTCAGTGAAAAGAAGAGGCCATTGTGATCTGGAGATACACACATTCATGGGTCCCTGATGTTACCAACCATAATGTTGAATGATAAGGCCCACATTGGGTCCCCTACTGCAGCCCTAGTGAATCAGCTAGGAAGTGCAAGAGTCCTTCCTCCAGTACCTGTGAAAAAAAAAACATTTCGAGTCTATGCCTTTCTTTAAACTCTTTTATTAAAAATTAAAATGTAATTATTTCTCTCCATTCCCTGTCTTCAAACTTTTCCCTCACCCTTCTCAAATTCCTGGCCTCCTTTTTAATTGCTTAAAGCACCCCAGAAGAGGAGCCAACTTCCACTCCCTATCTTATTTTCTCACACCCAATGCTATTTTTTGGTTGCTTTTAATTAAATTTGTTATTTTTTAAAAGCTTGCAAATAAAAAAGACCACACCCTGAAATTTACCCAAAGTCTATACATCTCTGTATAATTAGAATAGCTATTCTGAAGCTATGGAACTTTTTGTTGGATTTTGCACTTTCTTTATTGAATGTAATTCTATGAACTTATCCACTGTCAGCAAATGAGAACTCTATGAGAGAGTTAGAACTAAAAAATCTATTATCTTTATATCCTTCTTCATAACTCATACCCATTACCTACATGCAGTCCTTCCTTATCCCCTAGTATTTAACCTTCCTTCCTCTCTTTTCCACATGTTACATTTATTTGCTTAGAATCAACTTCATGGGATAACATATAGTTTTTATTTTTCTGATATTGTGTGACTTTGCTTAATATTATACATTCTCAGTCCATCCATTTTTTTGAAATTTTTGTGACCGTATTTTTCTCCCAAGGTAAATATATGTATGAGATTTCCATCATCTATTCATCTGTTGATAGAAAGCAGGCTGTCTCTTATTTCTTTGTGTAGTGAATAAAGCAGCAATAAACATGGGGGTGCAAATATCTCTCTGGCAGGATCTGAAGTTCTCTAGGTAATTTCCCAGGAGCGAAATAGCAGAGTCATGTGGTTGCTCTAGTTTTAAGTTTTTGAGAAATCTCCAAACTGACTTCTATAATTGTTGTATTAATTGGTTTCCTACCAGCAGTGAATAAGAGTTCCCTTTCTTTCCATACCCTTTTCAACGTTTGTTGTCAAATATGTTAATAAGAGCCATTTTCACTATCGTGAGATTGTATCTCAAAATAGTTTTAATTTACATTTCCCTGAAGATTACGAATATTGAACACTTTTTAAATAGTTATTAGTCTTTGTGTTTTTTATTTGAAATCTATCTATTCAATTCATCTAACAACTTGTTGATTGACAGTTTTGTTTCCTTGGCATTTAGTTTCTGCAATTCTTTTTAAATCCTAGATATTAGCCTTTTGTTTGAAGTACAAAAGGTAAAGATTTTTTTCCCACTCTGTGGACTGTTTGTTTGCTCTAATGATTGATTCTTTTGCCGTACAGATGTTTTTATTTTCATGTGGTCCCATGTGTTTATCTTTGGGGTTAGTTTCTATGGCACTGGTGTTCTATTTAAAAAGTTCTTTCCAATGTCTTGAAGGCTATCCCTTACGTTTTCTTATAGAAGTCTTTAGACTTCTAGAGTTAAGTTTTGTTGATCCATTAAATCTTAAGACTTTTGATCCACTTAAAATTTGTTTTTGTACAAGGTGAGCGATATGAATCTGATTTCATTCTCCAGCAGGAAGAAACCCAGTTTTACTGGCACCATTTGTTGAATAAGTCATCTTTCTTTCTTCCAATGTATGTTTTGTCTCCTTTGTAAAAAATTAAGCAGGCATAGTTTTGTTGTTGCATTTCTGGGTTCTCTATTCTATTCTATTCTATTCTATTGGTCTTCCTGTTAGTTTTTATACCAGTAACAAGTTCTAGTCTATTGGTCTTCCTGTCAGTTTTTATACCAGTAACAAGTTCTTTTTATCACTATAGCACTGTAGTATAATTTGAGTTGGAATATTATAATACTTCCAATTTTGTTCTTACTCTTTAGGGTTGCTTTGGCTATTTGTGAGGTTTGTTTTATTTTTCTTTCTGTGTTTCCACATAAATTTTTGTCATTTTTTTCTAGGTCTGTAAATTACGGCATTGGAATTTTGACACATATTGCTTAAATCTGTAAATTAATTTTGGTAGCATATCTATTTTCACAATATTCTTACTGCCAATTCAGGAACATAGAATATCTCTCCATCATCTAGTATCTTCTGTATTTTCTCTCTACAGTATATAGAAGATTCTGTAGAAATCTTTACTTATTTTATTAGATATATTCCTAAATACTTAAATTTATTTAGGCTTTATTCGCTTAGCTTGGCAGTGATGGGGACTAAACTCAGAGCCTCATGCATACAAGGCATGAAGTTTACCACAAAACTACATTCCTAGCCCTTAGAGTTATTTTGAGTGGGATACTTTGCTCATTCTTTCTCTGAAAGGACATAGTTGGCACGTATGGAGGCTACTTATTTTTTTAAATATTAATTTAGTATCTTGCAGATTGACTGTGTTTATTGGGTCCAAGAGTTTTCTAATAGACTCAAGATTGTCTTTTTAAGCTATTCTATTTTAAGTGTGTGGGTGTTTTTGCTCCGTGATTGTTTGTGTGCCATGTGCATGCAGTATCCATGGATACCAAAGAGGGCATTCGATCTACTTGGACTGGAGTTCCAGATTTTTGTGAACCACCATGTGGCTACTGGGAACTGATCATGGGTTATCAGGAAGAGCAGCAACTGTTTTTTACCACTGAACCATATTTATTGTCATTTTGTAAAAAAGTCCAGGTGAAGAGTGGGAGGAGTGAGAATATGAGCAAAGGGGTCAAGACCATGATGAGTATATCCAATGAAACAGTCTACCTGAGCTAATGGGAGCTCACGAACTCCAGTCAGATGGAAAAGAAACAAACATTGGTCTAAACTAGTCTCTCTGAATGTGGGTAACATTTGCATAGATGGGGCACCAGGATTTATCCCTACTGCTTGTACTGTTTTTTTGGGAACCTGTTACATCTTTGGATGTATACCTTCCTCAGCATAGACATTGTAGGGAGGGTCTTGAACCTTCTCCAAAACAATGTGCCTTATTCTTTCTGAGGATTGGATGGGGTGGGGTGGGAGGGTGTATAGAGAGAATAGGAGAAGGGGGATGAGTGGGAACTTGGATTGATATGTATAATGAAAAAAGTTTGTTTTCTTTAAAAAATGAAATAAAAAGATCCGAGAATGCTGAGAATGCTCAAGGAATAGCAGGCAGTGCACTAAGGATATTAACTCAAATGAGGTGTTTCTGAATGTGAACTCTGTTCCTTAGGAAATAAGACTAACTCTTGACAATGGTACTTTGGAAAAATAAAGAGGGTTTTTTTTTTTTTTTTTACTATAAGGAAGCTGTCTACTGAACATTCTGGAGAACATTCTGCCAAATCTATGTCTTGTAGAAGACCAGTGTCTAGAATTTACAAAGAGCACACGAAGGTAAACATGGAGAGGACAAAACCTCTGGAACTGAATGAAGAGTTCTCAAAAGCGCAAATGCAAATGGCTAATAAATAGTTTTTAAAGTGTTCAATACCCTTAACCACCAGGGAAATACAAATCAAACTAGTTTGAGATTCCATCTCACTCTAGTAGGGGCGACTTTTATAAGGAAAACAAATCACAGCAAATTCTTGCAAGAATGTGGGAAATAGAGAACCTTTAGATACTCTTGATGAACTTGTAAACTAGTACAGTCATTATGGAAAGAATATCGCACATTTCTCAAAAAGCTAGAAGTCAGTCCTTCATATAATCGATATATATCACTCAATAGACCCAAAGCACTCAATAGTCCCTTTATTAAAGATTCCTGCATATTCATATTCATTTCTACCTATTAACAATAGCTAGTATGCAGGATCAAGTTATATGTCCATCAATAAATTATAGTGATAAATTATAATGAAAATGCAATATATTTACACAATGGCATTCTATTCAGTAAGTAACCAAACATAAACTATGAAATTTACAGCATATAAAAGTAGAAAAAACTATACTGGGTGGAGTGATCCAGACCCAGAAAGACAATACCATATGGTCTCTCTACTGAGCAAATAGTACAATGGAATCTTCAGATAGCTCTGTTTAAATTGGATTGATTGTTAGTATAGCGTAGGTATGCAGAGAATAGCTGTGAGTGGTGGGATCAGGGAAAAGGTCTGAAGGGAAGGTGATGGCAAATCAAATGTAATATTAAAGTGAAATAAGTAAATCTATGGGGAGCAATGTTTCAAGGGAGATGGAGTATGGATGATAGAGAGAATGAGGGGAAATATAGATGGTTAACCCAAACTAAGGATTATGAAAAGACCATATAGAAATCTACTATTTTATAAACTATATAAGATCTCTATTTCTGTGGGTGGCTTATTTCATTCATTACAAAATGCCACCCAAGATTACACACCTTGTCACAAATTATGAGATGCTCCTCTTTCATGTAGATGAAAGACATATGTACTCAAATTTTGTTCTTCATTCATATTAATAAACACCCATATCTAGCACACTGTGAAAGTTACTCAGTAAGTTGGGGAACAAAGATATTTCTTCAACATGTGATTTAACTTCTACCAGCAATAAAGCCGATAGGGGGATTCATGGATGGTATAATGCTTCTATTATTAATTTTTCTTTAAAAAAACGCTAGATCATATTCCAAAGTGAATACATGAACTTTCATTCACATAAAATTTCTGTGTGGAGTCCTTTCTTAATATCTTCACAAATGTTGCTCATTTGCACTGGCTATCTTCTCCATGACAGCCAAACTAACAGGTTGTTTAGTTTGCATTTCTCCAGCCAGTGATTAATTATACTGGGAATCTTTTCCTGCATCTCTTAGCCATTCATACATATTATTTTGATAAATGTATAATCAGAACACTTTAAAAACTATTTATTAGCCATTTGCATTTGCGCTTTTGAGAACTCTTCATTCAGTTCCAGAGGTTTTGTCCTCTCCATGTTTACCTTCGTGTGCTCTTTGTAAATTCTAGACACTGGTCTTCTACAAGACATAGATTTGGCAGAATGTTCTCCAGAATGTTCAGTAGGATGTGGATAGGGCCACTGAGTTAAGTCCCATGGAGTGTGTGGGCTTGGTGAATTTTCATGGCAGGGAAAAGTTAATAGCAACACCTGTTGCAACCCTCGGCACCTGTGGAGCAGCAGAGCTGGCCACTGCTAGAAGACACTATAGAAAGTTATCAGCACATCAGCATGAGGCCCAAACACCAGGAGTCTTAGTTATTTACCAACTTGTGGACAAGTAGTCTCAGTGACAGAATTAGCTTAGGTGTATTTTGGCAGAGACTAATGTTTTCCAATATGTTCCTATATGAAAATGAGACGTTTGTCCACATCAGAAGTAAGCAGGCCTATACCATGCTATACCATGGTATGAAATGGGAGGGCTTTTTGTAAAAAAAAAAAAAATTCAATACAAGTAAAACAGCATTTCATCCAAATTCAAGTGAATTTTTAAAATAAATCTAGTTAAGCCAATGGCTTTTAAACTTTATTTTTGCAGATTCTAGGTATACATGAATGCGTTATCTCCTTTTGTAATGATTGAAATATGTAGTCTCTGTGCAATCCTTTTCAACTCACACCTAGTACAAAGTGTATTTGCCATTTCAAACATATTAACTGAAGTTAGAAATTTAAAGTATAGAAAGGTAATCATTTTTCAGTTTCAGAACAATAAATTTACTATTGCCCAAAATACTCTAAGAGAAATTGCTAAAAATAATTTGTTTTCTCTTCTTCACTAACATTAAAAAATAATTGCTAGTTAATAGTTGATTTATTATAATATAACTATGTAATCTAAACATTTTCCATATGAAGTATAACTACAGATAGGAAATTAAATCTAAACAGACCTTAGCTTTGTTTTCAATAGGCTTAGTGACAGGGAACAGAACAGATTTCCAAGGCAGTGTTAGCTGGTGCAGATGGGTGATGAAACTGGTGGATCTAGAATTATTTTAGTTCTTCATTCATTTTGGTATTTCACTCCCTTATTGACTCTACATCTGGGTGATAAAGGCAGTTGCCATGGGATGTGGATCAAATAGAATATCTAAACTACAGAACAAATTCTTGCGAGAAACTCGGTCATAAGCTAATGGGCATTCTAGTTTCCAGGCTTCCCTATGAAGACTGCAATGCAAGCAAAATCTAATATACGCTAGATTCTCCCTTTATAATTAATTATTCTTCCTCTTCTTCTATCCCACTTTCCTTCCCTTGCTTCTTTTCTTCTTTCCTTCCCTTTTCTCTTTGCCTCCCTTATCAGTTGCTTTATCCATTGCTATGACAATGAGCCCCACAAAAGCAATGTAAGAAGTTGGAGTTCAGGCTCAGTTTGAGAGATGGTCCATCTAGAAAGGAAGCCAAGGCAAGGGGAGCTTGAAATGTGTGATCACACTGAATCCACAATCAGGAAGCAAGGAGGGATAATATCTTCTGCCCAGCTCCCCTTCTTTTTGTTCCATCCAGGATCCTATCCCATATATGATATGGGAGAGTCTTCTGTTTTGTGTTGATTTCATTGGTTAAATAAAGAGACTGCCTTGGCCCGTTAATAGGACAGAAAATTAGGCAGGCGGAGTAGACTGAACAGAATGCTGGGAGAAAGAAGCCGAGTCAGGCAGTCACCATGATTCTCCCACCCGAGACAGATGCAGGTTAAGATCTTTCCTGGTAAGCCACACCTCTTGGTGCTACACACATTATTAAATATGGGTGAAAGCAAGATGTGAGAATTAGCCAATAAGAGGCTATAGATAACGGGCTAGGCAATATTTAAAAGAATACAGTTTCCATGTAATTATTTTGGGTAAAGCTAGCAGGCGGCCAAAAACTGGGTGGCAGGAAGCGGCCCGCTGCTCCAACTACACATATGGTGATTCTGCTTAACTAGGGTTAGTCTTCCTACTTCAGCTAACCTAATTAAAAAAAAATCTCCCACACACATGCCAAAAGATTGTTTCCATAGTGATTCTAAATCCTGTGAGGTTGACAGTCAAAGTTAACCATCATGATTTCTCTCCTCTCTTTCTTCCTGCATCTGTAATAATTACTGATGGATAGCAATAAGTAAATTAGATGTTTGGAGAGGTTATATTGGCTGAAGATGTACTCACACTGTGTATTCTGCTCCAATGATTTAAAAAATTACAGACTTGTCAAGTATTCATATTAAGTGTTGATGAAGAATATTTTTCAGATGGATGAAATGGATACATTACAAATGTAAAGTTTTCTCTGTAAAAATTATGTGCAGTGTTCTGCACATTATTGATTCTCATCTAGCATATTTTACCAAGCTATAGATCAGTTTTCTGAATTATTCTTTTTTTTTAAGTTTTTCGAGACAGGGTTTCTCTGTAGCTTTGGAGCCTTTCCTGGCACTAGCTCTTATAGACCAGGCTGGCCTAGAACTCACAGAGATCCGCCTGCCTCTGCCTCCCGAGTGCTGGGATTAAAGGCGTGCGCCACCATCGCCCGGCCTAGTTTTCTGAATTATTAAAACTAGTTATTTGCCTTATAATTCTTGAATTGTCATGTCAGCAATATCATGATTAAAAAATATATCAAAAGAAAGCATAGAGCTGGTAAGATGACTTAGGGGATAAAAGTGTTATTATGTACCTTGAGGACTGGAACTCAATCCATAGTAAGCATGTTTTAAAAAATCTGAGTGTGATTGCACTTTCAATTTCAGAATTCCTAAAGCAATATGGAGGTGGTGGTGAGAAAGGATAAACTTCAGAAGCTTGAGGACCAGCTGGAGTACACAGTATAGCAGCAACAAGAGGAACCCTGCCTCAACAATGTGGAAGGAGAGAATGGACCCCTGAATAATGCTCTCTGATCTCACCCTGCAGACTGAGATATTTACTTCCTACTCACTCATCATACGCACACCAATAAAAGAAAGCATATATAAAATGACTATAGTTATCTCTGAAATCTACTGCATTATTTTGCATCTGAACTGCCTATTTTAACTTATAATAGAATCCTCTCTTACACAAAATATAGAGCCTTAGCTCTTTCTTTCTCACATTTTCCCTTCTGCTAGAATACATTTCCATTACTGAGTTTATCAGTCCTATACCATTACTGTATCCTGTGAAATAGTCAATTTACCTATGTTATTAAGTTTAATGTCTGCTTTTTATCACCAGGATGTTGGTTCCGTAGTCTTCATACAGTGAATCAGAGAATAACCTTGGAATGTTATAGAAACTGTACAGATGTTTTTAAACTATATTATTTTACTACTTGAGAAATTTAGATTTTCATAGAAAACTGTTGGTATACAAAAGAATTCCACAATATCCCAGAATGAAGTATAACAGAAGCTTATTTATCCAGGGAGAAACTCACTGAAAGGGTAGCACTGTGTGTGCACTGGGAACTAGAACGAAATCCAGCAGCCAAGAGGCTTGTGCACGCTTTTCATCTGCATTTATAGTACATGAGACCATGACCAAAGTAAGACAATATCTTAAAGGCTATTGGCTTAAGGAGTTTCTACAAAACCTCCCCATTTTGTCTAAATAAGAGAGGTCTAAGCCTAATGCAAAATAATATACAATAAGAACAAATATCAAATATTATCCAGGGAAAAGAAGAGGCAAAAGCATACTTAAAGGTTTAGAAATACAACCAGTATGAATAACATCAGACAATAAACATATGCTAAATGTTTCAATAGTTACCCTATTCTAAGGAGTCAAAGTCTTATGTTAAAAATTGCTTATCATGAGAGGAAAGAAACTATGACTATCTAGTCTTTACTCCATCAAAAACCTTTTTGCTTGAGTTAACAGGAAGTGCAATCAAGCAACTTCCAAAAGGTGCAAAAAATGACAGATAACCTGCTACCTGAACAATCACCCAAAAATCTCATTTGCAACTTTGGGGCAACGAACTTTGGCTAAGGCCTAGAGTTTGTTGACAGACTATTTTCAGAGAAAGGAGAATTTGAAAAACCATATTACCTTGTCTTGGCAAGATTTAGCAATCTTTTTGCTTGTATCCTGCTTGTCCAGTCTGGACACTGTATATTTTGTCAGTGATGGAGGCAGGAACAGTTCTTTGCCCAAAGGCCAGTTTTGACAAAAAGAAAACAAGCTCCAAATGTCTTTGGATCCCAACATTCTCTCAGGAATAGATCATTGCTGCCAGGAGCAATCATGTCTCACGTTGACAGAATCCTAAATTATTTAAATGCCATATTCTACAGTTCTTTGAAGTGTTTGGTTACCTGTCTATGTGGAATACAATCTCTACGCATTTAACAAACCTGATTAGTCTAGCTTTAAGTATGTCAAATATGGATGACTATTTACCTGCAATTCTTAATACCTATATACTCTAAAGAATAAGGCTTCATATTAAAAAATTAAACAATCTTTAAACAACTGAACAGCAGATGAAGACAATGACCTCAAAGTGTAAACAAAGTAGAATTGTATAATACAATATGATAAATATATACTCCAATTGCATTAATATACAAAATATCTTAAGCAGAAGTAGAAACATGTATGCATACAATATGACAAAATAACTTTGCATAGGTGCACAAATATTGTAACCAAAAATAGGAACATATTCAATATAGAAAATATAATTTGAATTTGTATCAATATACAAGAATCTGTACTTATGTAAATTGTCTATAAATAATAGTTCATAAGTAATCTCACTGTTACTCACTATGATTATTAGTGTAAATTCACACTAATCTGCCAATTATCCTATCCCATTCATTTCCCTTTATTTTTTTTTCAAGAAAGTTCCTGAGCCTAATTCATTTCTACCCGCAAGCCTATGCCTAAAAGATGTCCCTAACTCTGAGGAAAAACTTTGTTGGGAGAGGAACTTTGACTTTTAGAAATACTTCCAGATATCGTGGGGGGGTGATGTTATTTCTATGGGATTCTGTAAAAACTAAAATAATAATTAAGTTTCAAGATTACTATACAGCATAATTACAAATAGTCTCTGAGTAGTTGGTAGTGCTTTTCTGAAGTTCTTATTTGAAGTTATGGCCAGAACTTTGTAAGAAGGTGCACCATCTCAGCTATCCAAGTTGGAATCACCATGGCAGTTCGTAACCCAAAACCAATCTTAAAGTAGTGCTATCAGCATAATGAAATCATATCTACCAGGTGGAATAGTTGTTGGGGGGGCATCTTTTTCTTCAAAACTTCAAAGATTACAGCAGGAAAATTTATTGTTCATTGTGGAAAACTTAAACATTTATTCATATAGACATATATTCAGTGAAAGGTACCATAAATATAAAAATAGGTATATGGAGAAGTAAAAAATTTTTGAAAGCAAAGTTTTGATAACAGTAGTCCCTAAATTTTTTTTCTTTTTTTTAATTTTATTTTTTTTATTAAAGATTTCTGTCTCTTCCCTACCTCTGCCTCCCCTTTCCCTCCCCCTCCCCCAATCAAGTCCCCCTCCCTCGTCAGCCCAAAGAGCAGTCAGGGTTCCCTGCCCTGTGGGAAGTCCAAGGACCACCCACCTCCATCCAGGTCTAGTAAGGTGAGCATCCAAACTGCCTAGGTTCCCACAAAGCCAGTATGTGCAGTAGGATCAAAAACCCATTGCCATTGTTCTTGAGTTCTCAGTAGTCCTCATTGTCCGCTATGTTCAGCGAGACCGGTTTTATCCCAGGCTTTTTCAGACCCAGGCCAGCTGGCCTTGGTGAGTTCCCGATAGAACATCCCCATTGTCTCAGTGTGTGGGTGCACCCCTCGCGGTCCTGAGTTCCTTGCTCATGCTCTCTCTCCTTCTGCTCCTGATTTGGACCTTGAGATTTCAGTCCAGTGCTCCAATGTGGGTCTCTGGTCTCTGTCCTACCCCTGGACCCAGCAATACCACTCTTGGGAATATACCCAAGAGAGGCCCTATCATACAACAAAAGTATTTGCTCTACTATGTTCATAGCAGCATTGTTTGTAATAGCCAGAACCTGGAAACAACCTAGATGCCCTTCAATTGAAGAATGGATGAAGAAAGTATGGAATATATACATATTAGAGTACTACTCAGCAATAAAAAACAAGGACTTCTTGAAGTTTGCAGGCAAATGGATGGAAATAGAAAACACTATCCTGAGTGAGGTAAGCCAGACCCAAAAAGAGGAACATGGGATGTACTCACTCATATTTGGTTTCTAGCCATAAATAAAGGACATAGAGCCTATAACTCAGGTTCTTAGAGAAGCTAAATAAGGAGAACCCAAAGAAAAACATATAGGCATCCTCCTGAATATTAACCTTCATCAGGGGATGAAAGGAGTAGTCCCTAAATTTTATCTTTCTTCTGTGCCATACCAGGTGGATCCTGACATGAGACAGAAACTCTGAATGTTTCTTTTAACAACATGCTTGGATTTAGAGGACAGCCACAGCCCAACTCCACAGCCAGCTTTGATTTTTAAAAAATGGCAACTACTATTATACGTATGTCAGTAAGATCATACCCTGCAAAGGAAATGGATATCATAAATCAGATTTCTCTTTGTTTGATGATTCTTTCTGATAGCTATCTTTAGGCATCTAGAAATCCAAGGTCTCTTGACTTTTCAAAGATGGGTATTTTCCTGCAAAGACAAGAACAGAACTTTGGTCCAACCATTATAAGGTTCCCTTACAACCTGTAGGATTGTCACCTCTGTGCATAAGCTGCCATTTCTCTTTGCCAAGAGGTTTTCCTTTTCAAACCAAATCTTTATTAATTTTGATGGTATTCATGGCTTTTCTTCTCCCATGGAAACAAAAGTGAAACCCCTTCCCCAATGTCACACATCTCCTGCTTTCCTTTCTGAGGTCAATATGTCCTTTGTAATACATGGACTGATTTAATTCAGAAATAATTTTTTTATTATTATCCAATGTCTCTTTGCAGCCATTGTTCATTTCTCGTTAGTGTTAAGAAAATTCAAGATAAATAAAGCATTATGCAATCTTTTTCTGGGGGTATTTTTAATCAATTTTTGTTTATTTGTTTATTCTGCCCTATTATAGGCTGACACAGCTTCTTTTATTAACCAATGGTAGTAAAACTTGTTCACAGCATATGGAGGGAATTCCACATCAGAAAACATTTTGAGTAATCTCTCCTCCATTCTGTTCCCTCCAATTCCTTTGCTATCTCTTTTTACTTCCAATGCCATGCGCTCTGTTTTGGTTTGTTTCTTTTCCAGTTGTCAGAACTTTATGACCTTTTGATCTAAATGGCTATGCCATTTCCTTTTTCTTTTTTCCTTTTTATTTTCCTTTTTAGAGAAGGGCTTACTATGCAAACTTGGCAAGCCTAAAACTTGCTATGTAGAGCAGGCTTCTTGAACTCACAAAGAGTTGCCTGCCTCTGTCTCCCAAGTGTTGTGATTAATGGCATGTACCATCACATCTTGGTTTCAATAACTAAAATTAACTTTTTCAGTGCCGTGTACCATTTTTATTTTCAAAACTGTCAAGCACATTTGCTTACATAGCGTTCTCTTTTCAAACTTCTCTAACTATTCTTTGGTATATGCTTAATTAGATGTTAGTTCACCTATAATGAAAATAATATAAAATATATCTCACAATTTTACTTTGTATAGATTTTCATTAAATGATAATTATATTCCCATTCTCAAGCTTTTATAGTTTCCCGTATGTACTTGGCATTATGAAGGAATATGATTCCTTGGGAAAACAGCCGTAGAACTCATGAAATAAAGATTGTTCTTAAAATTCCAATTTGGCATTATTGTTTTGTTTATATTAGAATTAAATTGGTAAGCTACAAACAAAAAGGTCTCTTAATAACCCTTAAAGAGGGAGAAAATGAGGAGGAGAATCCCAAGAACAGAGCTGGGACTAGGCACACTAGCTAAGAAAATAACTCCTCAATGTAGCATCTTACATGAAAGTACCAAGAGATATCATGAGCTATTTGAACCAGTACTCAGGTTCAGTTGTTAGTAATAGAGTTAGAAACTGCACTGCTATTGGAGTTACTATCATCTGAGGGTGATGAACTATCCACCACGCTGTAAGAATAATAGTTGCCAATGTGGGCTTGATATATGTTTACTTTAGGTACATGATGGGTGAGTGCCTATAGAGGGCCATTCTCAATCACACTGCAGTGATGTGGTTCTCTCTGCTTTTAATGAGCTCTTTCAGACCTTCCTTTTGTTGTTGTTTTCAGTAAATCCTTAATAGTCTCGAATTCTGGGTTCAGACAGCTCTTCTCTTTATTATTTTTCATTACGGCAATCATCACAGCATGTGGACAAGATTGAGTTGCAGGAATATTTCAACTTTCGCTAAGGCCCCTCCATTAACCAGTAGAGCATCAGTTTTAATGTAGATGCAATGCATCCTCCTAGGAGGGATTCGCTGAGTCCCACTCGGAGTCAGGAAGATAAGACAGAAAATGCAATCCACATCTGGGTTTACGGTACTGAGTATGGAAATTCCTTCATAGTAGGCTCAGACAATCTAAACAGTTGATGAGGGGAGTTTTCAAAAAATGTTCACTTCTGTGCAATATTGATCTACAAAGACAGTCTTCCTCCATGACTGGATACCTTTGCAGTTGACTCCACAAGGCTTGCTTTTTTGAGGGAAGTCCCTTACAGCATAATTGAGGGGGATTGTATTTATTTTGGCTTAAAGAATGAAACTTTGCCCTCCTTTTTTTTCCAAGGTTTGTGTGAATAAAATTTAGTTTTCCAGAACATGAGCTACTACTTGAAAAAACATGGATAGTACATTATAAAATAATTTTAATGTTTTAATTTTATTTTGAGAACGTCATATATGTGTACTACATCTATATTGCCCCCAGTTCTTCTATGATCCTCCAACTATTCCTGTGCCACCCCTTCTCCTTCCCCAATTCACACATTCTTCTTTCATTATTTTACTATTATATAGGTATGTACACACACACACACACATACATAATGTACTGAGTCCATTTAACTTTGCTCCTATGCCCATATGTATTCAGAGCTGACAACCTAGGTTTGGACAATGATTGTGATTGTGAGAGCTTACATTGGAGAAAACAAATTCTACCTCTCTCAGCAGCTCTGCGTCTAGAGGTAGGAATTTGTGGAATCCACTCACCATGTTTACATGCGTTCTGTTTCTCAGGCAACCAAGTCCACTTAATGTTGCAGGTACATGCATGGGTGTAGGCCATCCAGAGAGCATGAGTAACCTCTCAGAGAGCACACCCCTACTCTAATAATACCTTAGTCAGTGGTAGAACTTGATAAATGCCCCCTTCATTGGTGTTGGAGGGTTTGGCTGGCATGATGTTGCCCAGGTCTTTTGCCTGCCATCACAGGCACTGTGAGTCCATGTGTACAGTGACTTTGTAATGTCTGACAAAACTCTATTTTTCTGCAGCGTACCACTAACTCTGACTCTTACAGACTTTCTGTTCTTTATTTTGAGATGATCCCTATGCCTTGGAAGCAAGGGTGTGTGACATAAATGTCTCATTTAGAGCGCGGGGCTCATTGAGAGGTCCTAAGGGCTCATGGTAGCTAGCCACACTCTGCACCACTAAGCTGTACTCATTGCACATGGTGTTGGGTGTTACATGTCATAGATTATAGTTTTCAAACATCGGAGAAAGCAATCCTATGACAACTAAAATGCCTTTTGTCAGTAAGTCACCTATATGGGATTGAGCAAGTAGCCAGGCCATGAAGAGCATGTACTGTTCTTGCAGGTGATCCAGGTTAGATTCCCGTATGCAAGTCAGGTATTCACAATCACCTGTAACTATAGTCTAGGGGATCTGATCCTCTCTTTCGTTGTCTGTATGTACTTACATGTATGTATACAGTGTACATAAACTCACAAGCAGTCAAGGAGACTACAGACACACACACACATACATGCACACGCACAGCATAAATCTTCTAAAAATAATAAGGAATTTAAATCTCAAAAGAATTATAAATATTGTGTTATTTTATGATTAGAAAATAGAGTATCATAAGGAATTTTTTAATTTTCATGAAATATTTTGAATGCTGTCACTGTTTTTTTTTTCCTTTATTCTGAGTTCATCCTGGTTGTTATACCAGTGGCCAGACTATAATAACCGAGATGCTAACTTTGATCTCATTTGTCTAAAAGGTATATGATTTAAGATACTTAAGACTTGAAATAAAAAATCAAATCTTGATGTTTTACCATATGTTATGTCTATAGGTAAGATACTTAAGACTTGAAATAAAAAAATCAAATCTTGATGTTTTACCATATGTTCTGTCTGTAGGTAAGATACTTATGACTTGAAATAAAAAATCAGATCTTGATGTTTTACCATATGTTCTGTCTGTAGGTCCTCTGAAATGACGTTTACTCTAAGCTCATTGTCCATTGCACTGTTTTCAAGAGTGTGGAAAAAAACTCTGAAATTATGGCTGTTTTCAAATGAGCTTATATATTTGACAGCCTGCCACAGTGGAGTTTTCTATAACACACAAGATACAGGAGAAGGGGCCCTCCAGACCTGTACAGACAGACATAAGCACAAACCTGACAGCCAGGTGTAAGTCCACACTTAGTTAAAAACATAGGGAGATGGAAAATAGTCTTCCCACCTTTTCTTATCTCAAAGAGCTTTTCAAAGGCCCTTTAGGTAAATAGAGTCACACCGGGGGATAATCCTTCAGCCTATGAAACTAGAGGGCACAACTCAGTCCATTAGCAGTTCTGGACATAGCTCCCATTGGGAGAAATAAACTCATGTCTCAAAAGTTTCCACAGATTTACAACGGAAATTTGGATAAACTTTTTTGTATCATACATTTTAAAAATAATCGTTAATCAAATTAATTATTATTGAAAAATAAAATCCTTCTATATTTTTGTAAGAGCGCCTAGAAAAATGTCCTTATGATCTTGTATAGTAAGTAGAGTGCCAAGGACATGGTGTTCCAGAGATGCTTATCATGATCAGAGGAAAAAATCCAAAGACAGACAGAAGAAAAAACAGGAACAAGTTTATTATAGCGACAGCCATGGCACATTCTGAACAGGTGGATGATGACAGCCTAAGGGAGCCCCTGAGTGACACAGACTGAAAGGAAGTTTTACATCGCAGGGCGTTCTGGGAACTGAAAAAAACAGTTCCCAAAACTGAATTAAAAGGGTGAGTTTGATCAACTATGATCAAAACTGGTGACTTTGGAGGTGTGCACATGAATTGGTAGCTTTAATGAGATACTGACAAGGGTCCTTGAGTTCCCCTGGAGACCACAGACATCCACAGAAACAGCTCCATGCAGTTACTACACAGGCATGACCACAGCTACCGAGTTTAATTTTTACTATGTGGCTTCTTGTCTTTCACTATCCTACCTCAAAGACATGAAAGAAAAATTTTTTAAAGACCTCCATAAACAAAGAATTTATATGAATGAATTATAGCTGTTCATAATTGCATTACCTGCAGTAGCCTCCAAACAGAAAGATGACAATAAATGAGTTACGGTATCTTATGTATTATAATATTATGCAGCCATAAAAACAAATGTGGGAGAATTTCATGAGCATAACCTCACAAATGTAATAAACTGCAATTTGCAGAAGAGCACAGAATCTATAATTCATCTATAATAATTGAAAATTTTCAAAGCTATAGAATATTTTACTTATAATACAAGTTTATGTAGAAAGCAAATAAATAAATGATAGCAATAATGATTTTGTGTCAGTGGAAGTAGGACTAAGGTTATGAAAGGAAAACAGAGAAATTTTCATCTATAATGCCCAGTCTTATACTGTTATGCTTTGAAAGATCTTCTTAATTTCATAACTTTAAACAGTCTATGCAAACGAGACTAACAACTTCTGATCTACATAAAATGCCAATAATTGCATAGTATGGTTGTGAATTCTCAGAGGAGATATTCTCTTGATAACTTCATTTCTTTGCTTTCTCTTCCATTCAACAAATATTTATTGGGTACTCATTATGTATGTGATATAGAACTGGGTATTAAGATCCTTGTCTTAAAGAAAATAGGCATTCATGATGCATTGATTTTCTCAAGTCTATCTATGAGTCTAACTATGTTTGGTAAATTTGGTCCAAATCTGAAATAGTTCCAACACTGTACCCCATTCCCTTTTGGGTATTTTCTCTGAGAGTATCACATACAGGATACTCTTCTCAGCTTTGTTCTTTTGAGTGAGTTGACCACAAGCTGAAAGTTTTCTTATAGACTGTAATTTTAAGACCTAGTTTTACTTAATGCCCTCTTGCCTCAGTCCTTCTCTTGATTTACATTTCTAGAAAAAAAAGTTCTCTCTTCTTGTGTTACATCATCACTTATAGTTTAACTTTCATAAAAAAACCAAGGCTAATGTGCACCTGGTTGTTTGTGATGACTTTCCCATGTTCTTTGGCACACAGCAAAGGTCAGCTGAGAGTGTCAGTCTCTTTGAACTTCTTACATGCTCTCAATGTTTTTAAGTTCTAAATATTTGCAAATTTTAGAAAACCAAATAACTAAAATCCATACTCTTCATATTTGGCTTTTAATTTTTGGAGATGAATCCACTTTGATCATGCTTGTCCCAGGGTGAAGACTGAAAACGACCCTGGCAGACACATCTATTTTCTTGCAAGTCTTTCAGTAATTTTCTCACACAGTGTTGGTCTTGCAAGTCTTCTTCGTTTCCTTTAGCACTTGGCTCAGAAGGAGATCATTCACTGGTCATGAGAAAAAGTTAAGTAGTTGAGGTAATATAGACTTGTCATTTATGCAAAGTCTCTAAAATGTACAACTTTCTGTGATTTTTCTAATTTTCAGCCACAAAGCAGTGGTTCTGCTTAATTTACCGTATGAATGCAGAACATTGCATTCGCCTTCTAAGTGTGTACTGCCAATGTTTTTGCATATTGCATCCTAAAACGACTGAACAAACTGTAAGGTAATGAGGTCCTGGAGCTGTCAATCTGTTCTCTCTGGCATCTGCGGTAGTTCTCTGGGTCTTGTATTAACATTGAGAGGACTTTGTCAGCCACTGGTGGCTGTGTGCCATGGAGAGTGGACTGAGGGACTGGTGCTGTATAGGGGTGTGGACCATCACCCTAGGGAAGTTCTATAAGAGACACTAATATAAAAGATATTGTAATAGCAACATGTGGGCGAAATACACTGGATTAAAACTTATATTCTATCCATGGGCAACAATTCAAAATCACGAAGTGCTACAGATTTGCAGTGATCTCCACCACGTTCTGCCAAAATTGAATAGAGGGCCCTGTGATAAGTAAGGTAGAGAGAATCTCTAATTCTTTAGCTTATGAATATGAAAACAGTATCTTGAAGTGTGTTTATATGTACGCTTGAATGTGTTCCTTGTATAGCTGACTCTATTTCTCAAATAATTTAGACAATGATCATACCCAAGGTGAAACTCACTCATCAGAGATCAAAGCATTGTCATGTGGATTGACAGTCACTTAAGACTACCCTATTTGTTTTTAATTCATTTACACTTGTACATGCAACATTCCTTTCTTCCAATCAAACAAATCTGAAGAAATGTCTGCTGCAGCTTTTTGGTTGAATGCTGCAAGTCACCTCCTGAATAGGCAAACAAGGGAAAGGGTCGGACAAAAAAAGCAGCATCTAATATTCTAGACTTGGCAGCAGGCAGGGGGACAGGTGGTAGAAATCTCCCATGCTGAAAGGTACTCAGAAAGGTGACACTGAAAATGGGTAATAGAGAAAAGTTTAACTACCCACTTCTCCAATTTAGAAATGCTACTGAGAACCCAATGTTCTATAGACGAAGGATCAAAATCCTCAGTTAATGGTGATTTGTATGTAGAAAGGAAAAGTGCATGCTGTAAATGTCAGGTAGTTTATTTCATGCCGTGCCAGAGGGAAGACAATAAAGGTAGGACTATATTCTGCAAGGTTGAAAATGAATCTGCCATAAACATCTCCTCTCAAACCCACAGGCATGAATGATAAAATATAAATGTGGTGTCTGTAACACTGGAGAGGTGAAATAAACTTTAAAATTCAGACTGCTTAGTACTGATAATAGGAATGCTTAACAATGAGGAAAGATGGGGTGGTTTTGAGACACTGTCAGTCATAGTCTTGGTTTCCGTTGGGTGGTTGAATTATTCAAGGATGTTGAAACAGCTACCAAGAACTAAGACACAAGGATAATTGGGAAAAATCAAAAGTCATCTGAAACAGGAAAAAAGACATGGTAGAATTCAAAATATGGTCAACTGCCAACCGAAAAGGTCCTTCTAATAAACTACTGAAGGACAAACATCCTGTGATGTGTAGAGAGAGAAAGGGAAGAAAAAGAAATAAGGCTTTAGCTATGAGTATACATTCCAGATATCAGGCTGGACCCTCCTTGCCCAGCCCAGAAGCATTAGACACAGCAGCTTTTAGACACTGACAGTAGCCATTCACTGCAGGAATGGTGTTCTTCAGCCTGGCTCTTCCCCCGTGCCTTGTTCTACTCTACTGTACCCTCAGCTCGAGACTATTTGGGTTTCGTTTACATCTCCCTCTTTTGCCCACTGTGGCCATTCCTGCTTCTTCGCTTTCCTTTTTAGTCAGTCTTTGAGTTTCCAAGCAAGACATTTAAAGATTTATTTTTGGTATGTGATATTTTAGCATCTTACAAATCCTGTGATTCATTCTATTTCTACTGAAAGATATTAATTTTATTTGTTTTATTTTTGATGTGCAGCTTGCTAAAAATGGCCAGTGTGATATATTTGATAAAAGTATAAATAATGATATAATTAGTGTTAATATATTCATCACTTCATGCTCTTATCTTCTTCAAATTGTGTTTAAAACTTACTCTCTTGGCAAGTTGACAGTAAATACAATATAATTAATATTATTATTATTATTTTGTTTTGTTTTTCAAGACAGAGTTTTTCTGTATCCATGACAGTCCTTAAACTCTTTCTGTAGACCAGGCTAGCCTTGAACTCACAGAGATTGGCCTGCCTCTGCCTCCCAAATGCTGGGATTTAACGTGTGTGCTACCACCACCCAGCTAACATCATATTGAGTGAGGTCAACCAGACCCAGAAAGACAATATATAATATGTACTCACTCATAAGTGGCTTTTAAAAATAAAACAAAGAGAACCGGCCTACAATTTACAATCCCAGACTCTAGACAAAAAAGAGGACCCTAAGAGAGACATACATGGCTCTAATCTACATGGTAAGTAAAAGAGACAAGATCTCCTATAAATTGGGAGCATGGGCATCATGGAAAAGAGTAGAAGGGGAGGGGAAAGAAAAAGAGGAGAGAGGAGAAAAACATATAGCTCAATAAAAACAATGAAAAAGACTTTGTATAAAAGGAAAAAACCAATGTAATTAACTAAATCCTCAATTTTTGCATTCGCTATCTATATTTATTCTTTTTACATAACTACAAGTTTGCATTACTCTTTATTTTTACCTATATATCCCCCTGTGTCAACCGTTCTAGCTTTGTGTCCATGTACTTGATTGCTGTTTTTAAATAACACAGGGAACTCAGATTATAAGGTATTTTTATTTCCCTCTGTCCTCCCCTCTGTATATCACAATTAATTAATTAATTAATGGCTAATCCAATCACTTACTAATATCTTGGTTGTATCCATAATTTTCTACTGTGAATAATATTTCAATTAAAATGAGAATGCAAATATCTTTATGAAGTGATCATTTTATGCCCTCTGAATATATAGTCATGAAACATATCAATAGATGTATAGTAGTTATGTTTTTAATTTTGGGGGGAAACTTCCATATTTTGTAGAAAGGTTATATCAATCTACATTCCTACCAACAATGTTCAAGCTTTACCCTACCTCCTGCCTTCATCAATATTTGCTTTTAATATTTCTTTCTTTTCTTTTTTTGGTTAAAGTCATCTGAACTCATGTGAGATGACATCTCACTGTGATTTCCATTTGCATTTTCAAGATTAGTGACAGTCGTGAGCATCTATATGTATGATTAGTGTCCATTTCTAGGCATTCTTTACAAAAAAATTATCTTGACTATTTTAAAATCATGTTATCTAGTCAATGGTATGGAATTGTCTGAGATTTTTATCACATACTTGAATATTAGTCTCTCTGTGTGTCTCTATCTCTCTGTCTCTCTGCTCTCTCTCTCTCAATCTTTCTCTTTCTCCCTCCCTCCCTTCCTCTCTCCCTCCCTCTCTCTCTCACACACATATAATATTTTCTCCCTGTCTGTATTGTGTGCTTCCACGTTTAATGGCTATTGCCTGTGTTGTGCAGAGTTTTGATTTTATGTCATTGTATTTATTTTGTTGTCTATGCTTTTGACATCATGCTTTTAAAATGATCAGCAAGGTGTTTCTTCCATGCTTTGTACTTTTATAGTTTCATATTTTTTGTTTAAGTCTTTGTTGTGTTTAAGTCCATGTTGAGTAGATTTTAGGACATGCTGTGAAATTAGTGTCTAATGTTTTGTTTTCCCAATGCTTTAAAGACTTTATTTATTCTTTCTACATGGTGTCTCATTGCTATCTTTATTTACTTTAAAGATGGTTGGTCCTGAGTCATCTGGACTGGTTTCTGGATTTTTTGTTTTGTTCTGTTGGTCCGTATTACTGCTTTTATACCTGAATCATATGTTTTCATTACCTCGGTGGATTTTGAAAACAAATAGTGTAATGTCTTTCTTTAGTTTTGTTCTTCTGTCAAGACTCACTCAGGCTATTTGAGTGTTGTTTTCATAAACTTCTGGTTATCTTTTCAGCTTCTGAGAAATAAATGAGATTTGTGCTTTAGCAAAGACTGTTTGAGTTCGTGAACAACTCGGCAAAGATGGACATCGTAATATTTACTCTCCTATCCACGAGACCAAGACACTTTTTCTTTAATTTGTAACTTCAGGTCCTTCCACCAGATTTTTGCATTTTCTACTATTTTCCTGAGTTAAGTATATCTTCAAGCATTTTATTTCATTCTATCTCAAATAACAATGAACTATATGAAATAGAAATTGAGACATTGCTTTTTTTTTGTTATATTATCAGTGTTCTTTTTTTATTTTTTTTTATTGAGAAAAAGAAAAAAGTTTCCACCTCCCCCCAGCCTCCCATTTCCCTCCCCCTCCTCCCACCCCTCTCCCCCTCCCCCCACTCCTCTCCCCCTCCCTCTCCAGTCCAAAGAGTAGTCAGGGTTCCCTTCCCTGTGGAAAGTCCAAGGTCCACCCCCCTCCATCCATGTCTAGGAAGGTGAACATCCAAACTGGCTAGGCTCCCACAAAGCCAGAACTTGAAGTAGGATCAAAACCCAGGGCCATTGTCCTTGGCTTCTCATCCGCCCCCATTGTTCGCCATGTTCAGAGAGTCCTGTTTTATCCCATGCTTCTTCCATCACAGTCCAGCTGGCCTTGGTGAGCTCCCAATAGATCAGCCACACTGTCTCAGTGGTTGGGTGCACCCCTCGCGGTCCTGACCTCCTCGCTCATGTTCTCCCTCCTTCTGCTCCTCACTGGGAACTTGGGAGCTCAGTCCGGTGCTCCTGTGTGGGTCTCTGTGACTATCTCCATCCATCACCTGATGAAGGTTCTATGGTGATATGCAAGATAATCATCAGTATGGCTATAGGATAGAGTCATTTCAGGTTCCCTATCCTCAGCTGCCCAAGGAACTAACTGGGGACCTCGCCTTGGGCTCCTGGGAGCCATTAGCCAGAACCTGGAAACAACCTAGATGCCCTTCAATGGAAGAATGGATGAAGAAAGTATGGAATATATACACATTAGAGTACTACGCTGCGGTGAAAAACAATGACTTCTCGAATTTTGCATGCAAATGGATGGAAATAGAAAACACTATCCTGAGTGAGGTATCCCAGACCCAAAAAGATGAACATGGGATGTACTCACTCATAATTGGTTTCTAGCCATAAATAATGGTCACGGAGTATATAATTGGTGAACCTAAAGAAGCTAAATTAGAAGGTGAACCCAAGGAAAAACATATAATTATTCTCTTGACTGGGGGAGGTGGACAAAATTGCCGGGGAGAAATTTTGGGATCTTAGGGGGGGTGGGAGTATCGGGGGAAGGGGAGAGAGAAGTGAGAAGGGGAGGATGAGGGAAACTTGGGGAAACAGGAGGATTGGGATAAAGGAAGGTTGGATGGGGGAGCACGGAAGCACAATTTTTAGTTAAGGGAGTCACCTTAGGGTTGGCAAGAGACTTGAACCTAGAGACATTGCTTTTTTAAATACCCAAAGGGTCACTCAGTACACTCTCTGACAGAGACTTGCAGACCTTTCCAACATTCCTCTCCTTTATGCAGAGTCCAGGGCTCTCTTCCACCCAAGTGCGGGTTTCACAGCCAGCGGACTTCTGTTCTACTCCCACTGACAATGATGACCTTGCGCCCGAGTGCTGTTCCACCATCTGTTGTTACTGCCACCTACTGGTAACCTTAGTCCTCCTTTTTTCTCATCTAGTTTCTTCCAGTCATGAGACAACAATGATAGTAAACAAACAGTATAGATTGTCAAATAACTATAAACAAAGTATATGGAAGTCTCAGATTTTATGCCATTGACACCAAACAACAAACAAAAAGAACCTCCATGATGGTTTATGCCTTTAATCTCAGATTTGGGGAAGCTGAGGCAGGAGAATGATTTTTCATAGTGGTTTCTAGGAGAGTTACAAATCTGTACCAGCACTTTCCTCAAAGAGAAATTAGAATAATGTAAGTGGAAATGCAGGTCACATTAGTGATAACTGCTAACAAGAACAGAAGTAAGTGGGGAAGAGTTTGAGAACTCTGAAACTTAAAGTTTATGATGGATAGCTAGAGTCAGCCCTCCCACATCAATTGGATTGTCTTAATGGCAAAGGATTGATTACCCACAAACCAAGTTAGGAGAAACATTTTCTTAATTGAGATTCCTGCTTCTGTACTCTAGCTTGTCTCAAGTTCACAAAGAACTAAGTGGTACATGAAGGATAACCAACTGTTTTTTGATTGAAGGTGAGGCATGTGTAGTGGTTTGAATAGGAATGTCTCCTTAAGCTCTGATGTTTGGTCTCCATGTTAGAAGGTGTGGCCTTGCTGAAGGAAGTATGTTGCTGGCAGGCAGGCTTTCGGATTAAATGTCTCACATCACTTCCACTCTATTCTTCCTGCTTGGTACTTCTGGTTAAGATGTGAGCTCTCAGCTTCCATCTCCTGTCACCATGACTACCATACCTCTCATGTTTCCCCATGATAGACTATTATCCCTTGGAGGCTGTAAGCAAAAGTAAATCCTTTCTTCCATATGTTGCCTTGGTCATGATATTTCAATGATGCACCAGGAAAATCACTCAAACAGTGTGGTCCTGTAAATTTGACCAAGAACCCATGGTTGGGAGCTCATAGGCACCAAAGATGAACTCACTAATATTTTTCTAAATGGGTATAGTATCAAACTGCCCTCTAAATTTCTATCTCTGGACCCATATATTACTACAGCTTTCAGGCCTCACCAGGGAAATTTCTTTATGCAATGAATGGTGGTTAGCACAGAAATTCACAGCTGGTCAAAATGCACAGAGTAAGTGGAGTATTCATCCACACAGGGGGCATCTCTACCACACTCTGTTCTAGTTTCTTTTCTGTTGCTTTGCTGAACACCTTGATCAAAGGCAACTTGGGGAGGAAAGGGTTTATTTTAGCTTCCAGTTTATAGTCCATCATAGAAGGACACCAGCGGAGGAACCCAGAGGCAGGAAGAAAAACAGAGACAGCAGAAAAACAACACACACACACACACATTTTATCTGGTAGTCTCAGGTCCGGGGAACTGTACCCCTGATACTGTCCTTGGTAGTTGTCACATGTTCACAGAATCTATAAAACTCATGTTTCCACTGCAGCTGGGACTGTACCTTCCTAGACTCTTGAGTTCTTTATATATTCTAGATACTCACCTGTCAGACTGTCAGATGTATAGCTGGTAAAGATTTTCCCCATTCTGTAGGCTGCCTTATTGCTTGATCTATTTTGTGCTATACAGAAACTTTGTAGTTTAATGACACCCCACTTATTAATTGTTGACTTTTTTCCTGTATAATCAGAGTCCTGCTAAAAAGTCCTTTCCTGTGCCAGTAAGTTCAGTCTTAATTATTACTCTCTTAGATTCTTCTGGAAGACAATGCTAGCTGATAGAGTTCACAGTCTACCTTGGCCTGGTAGCCTTCTCTAGGCTGGGAAATATGGAAACCTCCTCCCCCTACAAGCAAAACTTCTTGTTCTCTGTTTAATCTTATCCTGGACTTAGAGACATCCTTCAGATAAGATTAAGCAGAGAACAAGAAGCTTTGCTGGCACTGTTACCTGCAAAGACCCTTCCCCTGACAACCCACATGGTAACTGGAGAGATAGGACACCTTATTGCCACATACAAAGGCTTGTGATAGGAGTGTGCCACTTAATGAAAATTAAAATTTGTCCCAAAATTCCCTAATCTTATATATTCCTATATTCTGGAATAAAGTTGAGTTGATTCACTGAAGTTTGTCTCCTTGAAGACTGTCTCCATTTGTGATCATGGGCTGTGTACAAAGCTTTCTGTTGGAACTTCTGTCTCTTTCCCCTCTCAGATTGATGGATCATGGGCCTAGAAGGGAAGGGGATCTCCCACACAAGATTCAGGATATTGAGTCTTATACTGAAGTCCTGAATTTATTTGGAATTGAGTTTTGTTTGAAGTGTGAGATTAGGAAGGAGTTTCATTCTATGTGTATCTATCCAGTCTGACCAGCTCTATTTGTTGAAGGTGCTGTCTTTTTGCAAATGTGTGTTATTGGGTTCTTTGTCAAAATTCAGATGGCTATAGGAGTGTTGGGTTATATTGCGATCTTCTGCTCTATTCCATTGATTCATTTCTTTTTATGTTAGTATCCTGCTAGTCTCATACTCTGTAGTACTGAAATCTGTGATGGTAATACCTCTAGCAGTTCTTGTTGTTTAGGATTGTTTTAGATATCTGGGCCTCTTCTTTTTTCTTGCTAAGTATTAAAGTACTATGTTGAGCAGTAGCTTGGGAGTGGAACTTTTTATCTTGTTCCTGATTTTAGTGGAGATATTTGTTGTTTATTTTTTCCTTTAAGATTATGTTAGCTGAGGGCTTTCTGTATATTGCCTTTATTATTTCAAGATATGTCACCTGTATCTCTACTTTCTCCAGGACTTTAATCATGAATGAATGTTGCAATTTTTGTCAAAGACCCTTTCTACATCTCATGAAATGATTGTATCGTGAATAATAAAAACCCAGAGACAGATATTGGGATTCATTTTGAAGATCAGAAAAGCAAAGCAGCTAGCCACTAGAGAGTTCTTACCTCTATCCTCAGTGTGACTGCATATTGCAATGTTCTCCACCAAACTTCAGATTTCAGACTGAGCCCTGAGCTCCTTTCTCTTCCCATTTTATATTCCTCTCTAGTGCTGAGATTAAAGGCATACATCACCACCACCTGGCCTCTATGGCTAACTAATGTGGATACTTGTATTAAAGGCATGTGCCACCACTGCCGGGCCTATATGGTAGACTAGTATGGCTAGCTTTACACTCTGATCTTCAAGCAAACTTTATTGATTAAAACACAAATAAAACATTACTATATTTCCCCTTTTGTGTAAAATTAAATAAGAAAGCTCTAACTAATATAGCAAAAACTATATTATACTATATAATAATTGTATACAATAAGTACATCAACAATGTCTAGTATATTTTTATTTGACAAATTCATATAACATAGTCCATTATCCCATCTTGGTGAATCTAAAGTCTTGTACCTACTTTACTTTCTATCATATTACCACCCAAAACAATCTTTTGATATCTCTCAACCTTTTACACTTTACACTTCTTTAGTGAATTTCTTTTCTGAATGTCATAAACGGGAAAACTACAACTATGACTATCTAGTCTTCAACTATCTCAAAGACCCAAGAAAGAAATAATATTAACTAAGTAGGAAGTGCAAGCAAGTGACTTCCAAAAAAAATGTGAGAAATGACAGAAACAACTGACTGCAAAGTTCCTCTGCAACTTTGGAGCATCCATCATCAGCCTAAAGGCCTAGAATATTCAACAGACTTTTCTATGAAGCATCATTTTTGAAGTACTGCCCCACCTTGTCTTGGCAAGTTGTGGCACTCACTCTCTTTTATGCCCTGCTTGTCCAATTAGGATAGCATACTGTCAGCAGTTGAAGCACAGGCATTTTCTTGCCCAATGGCTTACTTTTGCCACAGAGAAAGTAAACTCCATGTGGGGTTTCTTCAATATTCATTATCTTCTCTGAAATAGATTGATGCTGCCAGTAGCATCAATTGTCATTAAAAAACTGTGTTTTTAAATCATCTTAAATGCCATATTCTGTAGCTCTCTGAAGTGTTTGAAGATGTTATGTTTATCTAAAATATATCTCTGTTTAACCTTGAAAGCATACCTAATATGACTACAAGTTTAATTTTAATAGGTGACTAATTACTAACACGCATTGACTTTTTTCCTAAGCAGTTAGTGATAATAGTTTTCAAGAACTAGAAATTTGCATTACATTGTTAAATAAGCTGTATAAATACAATATGTTTAATGTTTTAATAACTTAGGACTTTTCATGACAATGAGACACGTCTGCTCCTGGCAGCACCAATTTACTTCAAGAGGAAGATGGGCATCGAAGAGGCTACTTATGGAGTTGGTTAGCCATTTGGGCAAGAAACTGCTCTTGCCTGGACTGTTGCATAAACTGGACACAGAGAACCCACATAGAGAGGACTGCTGAACTTGCCTAAAGGTGAGATGGTCTTTTGGGGTTACTGATTCATGAAAGAATCTGCGAGACATTCTGCAGGACACAGCAGATAGTGACTGAACTGTCTTTGAAATTTCCTGCTTCATGGAAATGTCTGCTGGATACTATGGCCTGTAGGCTGAAGATGGATGCCCCAACAGTACAAAAGAACTTTGGGTGACTGACTGTACAGGCAGCGAGATGTCTCTGTCATTTCTAGAGTTTGGAAGTTGCTTACTTCTTGTTTGCTTAGGTAATATCATATCCTTCTGGAGTCTTTGATGGAGTTGAAGAATAGATAGATAGTTATAGTTTTCCTTAGTTATGATAAAAGATAAAATAGATATAAATATTGTAACTGTAATTCTTACTTGATAACTGTTTTGTTATATGTAATTTTATTATGTTAAAGTTAAAGCCTTTCTTTTTTGTTTAAACAGAAAAAAGGGGAAATGATGGGGAGAGTCTTCTGTTTTGTGTTAATTTCATTGGTTAAATAAAGAGACTGCCTTGGCCCTTTAAGAGGACAGAAAATTAGGTAGGTAGAGTAGACAGAATGCTGGGAGAAAGAAGCCAAGTCAGGCAGTCGCCATGATTCTCCTCTCCGACACAGACGCAAGTTAAGAATCTCTCTGGTAAGCTACCACTTCGTGGTGCTACATAGATTATTAGAAATGGGTTAATCAAGATGTGAGAATTAGCCAGTAAGAGGCTAGAGCTAATGGGCTAAGCAGTATTTAAAAGAATACAGTTTCCGTGTAATTATTTCGGGTAAAGCTAGCCGTGCAGGAGCCGGGTGGCGGGATGCAGCCCCGCTCCTCACTACATATGTTAAACAAGATTAGAAATATATGCATAGTTTGTTTTAACAAAATTAATCTAAAATTTGTACCAATATACAAAACTTACATACCGCATACAAAGTCCAAGTCAATGTAAAATATTTAAAACTAGTAGTTTTTTTAAGTAGACTCAATAATCTACCCTTTATCTTTTCATATCTATATCCTCCCTTTTATCATTTCAGAACAAGAACTCTGAATCTAATCCCCTTTGTTCAACTTTCCTCCTGACTATACCAAAAACAGCTTGTGGCCAACCACCCTAAACAATGACCAATATCCATAACCCATGGAATGACCAAAAACTACCCACCCAACCTCTTGGGAATGTGGGCATCATATTCTTAAATTTACTTCCTGCTGTCTTGGGGAAACAGCATTTTATGGATATTCTGAAAAGAAAATTTGGGGTTAATTGTTAACTCCTTGGGCAGGTAGTTTTATCATTTGTTGTCCAGTCTCTGGGTAATGGAAAAGTACAAGGCTTGTCTCAGGCCCAAGCTAGACTAGTCTGTGAGAATGAATCATCTCAGCAAGCTACCTCAAAATTGTTCTGAGCAATTTACAGTTCAAAAGCCAATCTCTAGGTAGTGTTTTTCAGTTTAGCAGTGTTATCATAATCCTGGAAGAACTGTCGTTGTGGGGCCGCTTTCTCCCTTTTGGAGAATTCAAAGGTCACTATTAAGCATGCTCATGGTTCACTGCAGAAAACTAATAGAAGCTCAAACCCAAAATCATGTAAAAGTAGGCATATGAAACTTTTTTCTAGAATTAGTACTCAATATGACCATTAATATCATGACAAAAAGTTTAATATATATTAATCTTATAAATTATGAAATAATATTTACACCTTAAGAAAAGCTGTTAAAGATTCGATATAAAACCAAAAGAATATGATATTAGTGGCAGTAGAATATACATATTTGTTTTTCTTCTGTCTCATATCAGTTGGTTATTCTGACATGAGACAGAGAGTTAAAAATTTTACTTTAATAAGCATGCTTGGATTTAGAGAAGGAGAGAGCCAGAATCCAACCCCAAAGCAAGCATGAATCTTTAATTGTACTGGGAATATAGAAAGGCAATTTGCATTATATGTCTGTAGAAAATAGCAGAAACAAACATTTGGGAAGATTTATGAAATTTTATTCTGTTGGAAATGTGATATACCAATAGGACAATTTATTCTTTTTCCTGGAACATTTTTTTCTGGATGATTTGTCTTTTTCTTCAAATGTCTTATTTGTCCAATGGTCTTTGGTTTTCTTAGCTGGATCCCTTTATTCTCCTGAAAAGACAAAACCCTTCACCAACACTAATTTGGGGAGGTTCTCTTTTGATAAGTTATTTCTGATCAAATGAAAAGCATTTATTGGTTTTGTAGGTTAGTTAGATTAAACAGCCATGCTGCTTGATGAACTATCATCTCTTCTATTTAAGAGGTGTCTCTTGTTCAAATAGAATTTTTATCAATGTTGATGGCATTCATAACTTTTCTTTTCCTGTGGAAACAGAACCAAAACCTCTTTCCCAACATAATACATGTCCTGGTTTCTATTCTGAGGTCAGTACATCTTAAAAGTATACCAATTAATTTATTTCTGTAGTTTTTTTCTACCCTCCAATGTCTCTTTATAGCTGTTGTTCCTTTCTCATTAGCATTTAGAAAATTCAAAGTTAATAAAGCATGATGCAATGTATTGTTGAGATATTTATCCTCATTTTCTGTTTATTTAACATATCCTTTAGAGTTCAAGTTGATCTTCCTATAACTACGTGGGCTGTAGGATTGTGTGGTATACCTGTAATATGCTTTATATTATAATAAGAAAAACACTGCTTCATTTTCTTAAAGCCGTATGCTGGAGCATTGTCTGTCTTTATTTGCACAGGTATACCCATGATGGCCATAACTTCTAGCAAATGTATAATTACCGAATGAGCCTTTTCCAAACTTTTGCAAAGCTGTTGCCCATTGAAAACCTGAATAGGTACCAATGGTGTAGTGTACATATTTTAGTTTTCCAAATTCTACAAAATGGAACACATACATCTGCCAGATTTCATTCCTTTGAGTACCACTTGAGTTACTCTCTGCAAGTACTGATATTTGGTTGTATAAAGAAAAAGTGCATTTCCGTATAATTTCCTTGGCTTGTTGACATGTAATGAAAGACTCTTTTTTTTAAACCTTTGCTAATGACATGAGTTTTTATGAAATTTGGGGCCTCAAGCATATTTCCAATCAATAATTGATTGATTTCTCCATTACCTTCTGCTAGAGGACCTGGCAGACCTGTATGGGATTAGATGTGTTTTATATATATGGGATGATTCCTATTCTTGATTAAATCTTGTACCTGAATAAATAATAAAGTCAATTCTGTATTATCTGGTATAAAATCAGCAGTTTCAATATAAAAAAAACATCTTTTTATGCATATTGAAAATCAATAACTATGTTGAGTATGTTTTCTTATAATAGGCATTATGCTCTTTAATTGATCTTGGGAGATTTCCATACCTCTAGTTTTATTCTGTTGTTCAATAATCTTAACTTCTTCTATGAGCCAGGTACGCCATTGTAATTACAAACTGAAAATAAGTTTGACATTTGTTTCACAAAAAGCCAATACATGCCACATGAGACTATTATTTCCTTGAATCTCCTTAAATCTAACATTGGCATAGGAGTCAAACTATCTCCTTCAGAGGCTCTATCATTTGACATTTCCTGTAAAGTTACTGGATTTATTACGGTTGGTTGTTTGAAAACCTTAGGTTGTTCCTCTCTAGCCTTATAATGCCATGCTAAAATTGTTTCTCTATTAAATTCTTCTGTCTGGACCTGAATTTCTCTATGATTTGTTTTATTACGTTTTTCTAAGGTCTCTCTTGGCAGTCAAACCAAACAACATTTTAAGAAATAAACCAAGAATTATCAACACAACAAGGATTATCAAAATGATAATAAGTAGTATGTCAACCCCTGTTGATTATCCCTTTATTTAGTTGTTTCATTTTTAAATCATGTATTACATAATTAAGCAGAGGCCTGACTTTCTCTATTTTAATTATGTTTCTCATTATTTTAATGTCGGGAAAACTCTCCCTTTTAACTAATTCCTTCCTTAAGAATTTCCAATTTTCTTACCAAATTGGCCACTAATGGTGATAAAGATGTGAGGCTGATTGCTGCTGTGTAAAACAGTAAAAGTCTGACTGGATTTCAAGATAGCTACCTAGTTTGGCAGCAGCTTGAGAAGGGGGTTCAGGGAAAACCCACCAGGAGAAAAGAAAGGAAAACCTAACCGGTAGGGCAGTGACTCCAGCCAGGTGTATATGTTGGTGGTTACAAAGCCACAGGCAAATGACACTCTCGTGAATTCATACCTCAGATGTTGGATGACAGATGTAGCGTGAGTAATAAAAAAACAAAGGACAGATATTGGGGTTCAAACTGAAGACCAAAAAAGCAAAGCAGCCAATCCACTGGAGAGATCTTTCCTCTATCCTCAGCATGACTGCAGACCACGAAGCTCTCCACCAAATCTCAGACTACAAACTGAGACCCTGATGTGCACCACCACCACCTACAGTGATATTTCATTTGTATTTTAATAAATAAAGCTTGCCTGAAAATCAGAGAGTAAAACAGCCACATTGATTAACCATACAGACCAGGTAATGGTGGCACACACCTTTAATCCAAATAGCCACACTAGTTTGCCATAGAAATTTGCGTGATAGTGGTGCACGTCTTTAATCCCAGAACTAGAGAGGAATATAAGAAGGGAGGAGACAGGTTTGAGGCCCAGTTTCATTCTGAGGATGCCTGGAGGCAGGATTGCCATTTTTGGACTGAGGTAGCAATAAAGACCAGCCAGCCACTGGTCTTCAGATTGAACCCCAATATCTGTTTCTGTGTTTTTTTTATTAATCATGCTACAACTGCCTGACCTCTGTGACTAACTAGTGTGGCTGCTGGGATTAAACGTGTGTGTCACAACTACCTGGCCTGTATGGTAGACTAGTGTGGCTAGCTTTACAATCTGATCTTCAAGCAAGCTTTATTTATTAAAACACAAATAAAATATCACCATAAATGATTATGTGTTTTTCTCCACTAGAATATAATATAAATATAACAGGTGATATTTATTGATTTATGTATTTTTGAACACCTTTGTATCTTTTGGATAAAATCCATTGATTATGATGGATGGTCCATTTTCTATGTTCTTGAATTCAGTTTGCAAATCTTTTATTGAGAATTTTTGTATCTATATTCATCAAACATATTAGCTGATAATTTCCTTTCCGGTTGAATCTTTTTCTGGTTTTGGTATCAGGGTAACATTGGTTTTGTAAAATGATTTTGGAGATGATTTCTATTTTGTGGACTAATTTGAAGAGTATTAGTTTTTCTTTGAAGTTCTGGTATAATTTTGCACTGAATCCTTCCATCCCTGAACTCTTTGCTTTAGTTGGGAGATTATCAGTTGTTGCCTCCACCTAACAGGATGATATGGTTCTATTTACTTCATCTTGACTTAGCTTTGTTAGATTGAATATATAGAGACATTCATCCATTTCTTTTAGATTTTTCATTTAGTAGCATATAGAATTTTTTAAGTATATTCTTATGACTCTCTGAATTTCTTCAATATTTTTTGCAATATCTCTTTTTATCTCTAGTTTTATTAATTGGATTCTTTTTCTCTTTCCTTTGGTTAGTTTGGCCTCAAGTTTGTTCACCATATTAACCTTTTCCAAATCTCAGCCATTTGTGTAATTCGTTTCTTATATTTTTGTTTTATTAATTTCAGTTCCTGTTTTGATTATCTCTTCCAACTTGCTCTGAGTGTTGAATATTCTTGTTTTTATAAAGCCTTTGGGTCTATCATAAATTATTAACTTGAGGTCTTTCAATACTTTTGATGTAGGCACACAATGGTACAAACTTTCCCCTTATGACTGCTTTAAAAATGTCCTATACTATTTGAGTTGTTCTGTTTGTGCTTTTACTCACTTCTAGTCATTTTCAGTTTTATGTTTGATTATTTCCTAAAACCACTTTTGATTTGGTAGCATTTTTGTTGTTGTTGTTGTTGTTAATTTTTTTTAATATCATGAATTTATGCACTTTCTTCTGCTATATTTGATATCAATATGGAATCAAATGCTGGAATTTTTCCATTTAGTGAGAGTTAAATGACCCTCCTTATCTCTTTTAATTACTTATCTTAAAAGTCAATTTTGTCATGAATCAATAATCTATTAAAGAAAGCTTAGACACATGAAAATACACTTATGGCACATTGAGAAATGAATAAAAGAGACTTCCTCTTGAAGTCATTTAGATCAAGAGTGATCCCTAAGTTGAATTCTTCACTTCTTTTCCTGTCTCTTTTGTTTTTCTATAGTTTGTGTTCTGTTGTCTATTTCTTTTCTGTTGCCTGTTTATTGTGTTTTTCTGATCTGCCTGTTCTTATTGCCTGACAGTTGTTCCTGCCTCCAATAAAAGGCTTTGCTTTTTTTTTTCTTGGCTTTTTCTACAGAAATCTTTAACAGAATTTATAAAGGAAGAAGTGACTTTGTTGAATCCAACTGACACAGAATAGCATGCAAAGTCACAAAAATATGTCATCAACCTATATCCACATGTTGCTTCTAACATTTATGGAATATTTGTTGTTTAAGGTTGCTTTCAACCTTTTGGCTGTTTCAACAAATGATTGCCATTTTATCTCTCTCTCTCTCTCTCTCTCCCTTTCTCTTCTGGGTTGGGCATTGAAGCATAAATAGTAGAATATTAAAGTTGCTTATTTATCATGGGTTATTAAAGATGATTGCATATGAAGTTCAGGGCATAATACGTTTACTTCTATTTTTAATTAAAGGTAGGTTAAACTTAAAACAGGTTGAGTGCACAGTAAATTGGTGATTGGGTATCATCTTAACTGAATTCTAGCCACATTATTAACTTAACTACAAGGTATGGCAAAAGTTCAAAATCTCTGAAGGGCCTAGAAATATTTTCAAAAAAGACATTGCCACATTGCTAGGTATTAAAATGGTTATGCCTGTTCAGTTCTTGGCTCTATTGTTTTAGGGTACCTTTTCCATCCTTTTATCTATAATAGTGTAAATAACTGAATTGAGGTATGTTTCTTGGAGGCATAATAAAGATTGATCCTGGTTTCTGATGGAATCAGTTAGTCTGTATTTCTCTAATGGGGAGTTGAAACCATTAATGTTATTATTGAACAACATGTACTAATTCCTGTCACTATGTTGCTTTTGTGGTGCTCAGTGTTCTAGATTAATGTTTTGTTGTGTCATTTGGGTGTATTTAACTTTTACTTCAAACTTAACTGTTCCTTCCATTATCTTCTGTTTTACTGTCATGATGTTCACAAATTCCTTAAAATTTTCTTTAAAAATCCTGTATTCTCCTTTGATTATGACCAACCATGTTGGTGGCAAGAAATAATAAAAAACAGAGCTGAACTAAAGAAAACAGAGACAAAGAAAACAATACTAAGAACGGATGAATCTAAGAGCTAATTCTTTGAGAAGATAAAGTTTAATAGTCTCTTGGAACTACTAATCAAAGAAAGAAAGAAAGGATGCAAATTAACAAGAAAACATTACAACAGACACCAGAGATATTCAAAATATTTTAAGGGAATACTTTGAAACCTGTACTCTTTTAAGCTAGAAAGCTTAAAAGAACTGGATAACTAAATTTTAGACTTAGCCAAATCACCAAAATCAAAACAAGAAGCAGACCTATAACAAATAAGGAGATCTAAATAGCAAATTTAAAAAGTCATTTCAGAAAAAAATTAAAAAATAAAAAACAGAGCCCAGGGCCAGATGGATTCACAGTAGAATTATACCTGACTTCCTGACTTTCAAAAGAAAATATATAGCTAGGAGAGGTAGAAAGAGGGGAAGAAAGTACACTCCCAAAATCTCATACTAAAACCAAGCAAAGACACAGAAAAAAAAGAAAGAAAACTAATATCCCAAATCAATATGGACTCAAAATTACTCAATAAAATATTGCAGACATAATACAGATATATAGCAAAAAGATTATTCACCATAACCAAGTTGACATTGTCTCTGAAATGCAGAGATAGTTCAACATACACAGGTTAATAAACGCATAAGCAACATAAAGAACTTAAAGAAAAAAATCACATGATTACTCAAAAGAAACTGAAAAAGCCTTTGAGAAAATTCAACATGACTTTATGATAAAGGTCATAGAAATGTAGGACTAGATAGATCATAACTCAACCTAGAAGAAAACATGTATGAGACACTCACAGCCAATATCATCATAAATAGAGAAAAGCTTGAAGTAATCCTTCTAAAGCTAGGAGGAAGACAGGGTTGTCCACTATTGCCACACATTTTCAACATTGTGTTTGAAGTACTAGCAAGAGAAGAAAACTAAAGAAATTCAAGTAGGGAAAGATGAAGTCCAATTATTTATATTTGCAGATGACATGATACTATACATTACAGCTCTCAAAAATTCTACCAGGAAACTTGGAGAAATCATCAAGGTCAGCAATGTGGCAATACACAAAATCAACTTGCACAAATCAAAAAGTCTTTCTATACACCAACAACAAACATAGAGAGAAAGAGATCATATATACACTCCCATTTCAAGAACCCCAAAGAAAATAAAGTATCCAGAAGGAAGTGAAGGATTTCTACAATGAAAATTTAAACCTCTGAAGAAAGTGATAGAGAAAGACACTGCTGAAAAGCATTGATATTTTAGGTTTGTAAGGCAACTAAAAGCAGGTTAGCATTCTGGGATTTTCATTTCTCTCTTTTCTGTCTCTTATTTTAGACTCACTTGTGTACATTTCTAGTAACATTTTTGATCATTGATTAAGTATTTTAACTAAATTATTTTATATTCTTCAGTCTAGAGGCATAGAGTTAAGTTTTTGCTAAAAGTACATTGAAAACAATTAGAGCATAATATAAATCACATTTATGATGAAGTAAATCATAAGGACCTCCTTGTAAGCCTTTAAACAGACTAAGCAGGTTTTAATAAACCTTGCTTTTTTTTTTTCTTAATCTCAGATTTTTGGAGCTGTATCCTATCCAGACTTAACTAAAATGGGACCTTGTCTTATTTTTTTTTGTGTTTTTTAAATTTTTTCAAAAGCGTTTGTAACAGTCAAAATCTCATCCTAAAATATTTATATATACAGATTCACTCAGACATTAAATTAAACATGTGAAGAGTAGTTAATTTTAGCATGCAGAGAGGTTAAAAATAGAGCAAAGTGGTCACCGATTGTGTTCTTTGGTTATTTGATGAAAGTTAGGAACAAATTGAGTTTTGCGACACAAGAAACCAATTACACAAAGGTCGTTATTACTAACCCACGCAATGCAGTCAGGATGTATGTCTCAGCAAAACAAAGCAACCAATGCCCATTTGTGTTTCTTTCAGATGTAAGAAAGAGGTAATCAAAGGGAAAAGGTCAAAGGTCAAACTCATTATGCTGAATTAGATTCCTATCCTTTCCCATTTAACTAACCATCACAGAGGGAGACAAATGTATAAATGGTAATTTTTAATACTGTAGATTTTATCTTAAAATGGCCCTTCATAGGACCCTATCCTATAGAAACACTGACGAATATCTTGCATATCACCATAGAACCTTCATCTGGTGATGGTTGGAGATAGAGACAGAGACCCACACTGGAGCACCGGACTGAGCTCCCAAGTTCCCAATGAGGAGCAGAAGGAGGGAGAACATGAGCAAGGAAGTCAGGACCACGAGGGGTGCACCCACCCACTGAGACAGTGGGGCTGATCTATTGGGAGCTCACCAAGGCCAGCTGGTCTGTGACTGAAAAAGCAAGGGATAAAACCGGACTCTCTGATCATGGCGAACAATGAGGGCTGATGAGAAGCCAAGGACAATGGCATGGGGTTTTGATCCTACTTCATGTTCTGGCTTTGTGGGAACCTAGCCAGTTTGGATGTTCACCTTCCTAGACCTGGATGGAGGGGAGAGGACCTTGGCCTTTCCACAGGGCAGGGAACCCTGACTGCTCTTTGGACTGGAGAGGGAGGGGGAGAGGAGTGGGGGGAGGGGGAGAAGGGTGGGAGGAGGGGGAGGGAAATGGGAGGCTGGGAGGAGGCGGGAACTTTTTTTTTCTTTTTCTCAATAAAAAATTTAAAAAAAATGGCCCTTCATAATCTTCTTTAATTCGACTGAGTATTTTGTTTTGTTTGGAGATAAGGAGGGAAGAGGCAAAGTCAGAACAGGGCTGGGGATACTGGGATATTTTACTATTTATCTTTAGTTCTGACATGACCTCTAAAAATGCATTCACTTTCCATTTCTTTTTACATCTTTTTTAAAAACCTACTTTACATCTCTGCTTCCTAATTGTGATCAGCTGTCCCACATTCCTGCCTCCAAAGCTTCGCCAGCACCATGGGCTGTACTGTCAAGCTTCAGCAGAAACAAGCCTCTCCCCCCCAAGTTACTTCCTGCCAGGTATTTTCTCACAACAATGAAAGTACCAACTAGACTTAAATTTCAGTCCATTGACCAGGTTCCTTGGTGTTTACTCAAACTGAAAATTCATGACCCCATAAAATGTACAAACTTACTTATAACAGTTTGCTCAATAAGTTTTTAAAATTGGAAACAATCAAGATACACGAAAATGAATAAACTTTTTCAACTGTAGACACCATAACATTATCCAATGTTAACAAAGAAATACTGAGGCATAAAATACTGTTAAAACTGAACTGTATATTAATACGTGAAAGAAGCTAACAAGAAAGGTCATATTCTGTAAAATTTCACTTGCTTGGTGTTCTGGAAAATGTAAAATTATAAAAATAATTTTAAAATATCAGTGGTTACTCTAATTGTGAAGGAGGAATAGAGGCAGATCAAAGACAACTTTGAGGGCAGTGAAAGCTTTGTCTAATCGCATTGTGCCAAACACTTACATGTTCTTCTAAGCCCCACAGACTACACACCAAGGTGGAACCAACCTTATTGCAAACTATGGATTTAGAATGGTGATGACATGTCAGATTCATCAGCTGTAACAAGCACACTGTGCTAACCAAGTATGTAGAGCATGTTGCATGCTAAATGTGCGTACAATATTAGAAGTCTTTGCACCTTCCTTTCAGCTAATGCAAAAGTAGAATGAATATTTTAAAAAAGAAATTGTAACGTTCTGCACTGAACGTTATGGTATTCTCTTTCTGTGTCACGCAGTCCCCATTGTAAACAATATGGGCTTTGATTATTCAAGTGCTAGCCTGCTGTCTTTGTACCTCAAAACTGACTTCCTTCCACATTCATCTCTGTCAGGTACAGGGACCTTTCTTGCTCACTTCACTAATAAATTAAATGAACTTGAGCAAAGAGCTCCAAGAAAGGTCTCAGAAGCCTCAGATGACAAGACCAGAGAGTCATTCTTCTTTTCACATCACTAGGAGGGCACTGTTGTGGATCAGAGGACTTGACAGTCTCTGTGCTCTCTGATCGATCACAGCATCTCTGTCCTTTCACCCAAAACTTTCCGACTTTTCTATTCCCCATAGTTCTGTGGAGATTCAGTACATGTTTAAAAGTCTCCAATTCTCTTATCATATAGATGGCTGGAGAATCCATTCAGATAAATTGTAAGAAAAAAATTAGTTTTGGGAAGCTAGTTTAAAGAATGAGGGTAGGTCTCCAGATGAAGGTTTAGAGTTTAGATGCCATCCTCCAAGTACTCTGAGGATTAGAAAATTGATTGTATGTTCTCACAAAATATCTGACTACCTTAAATGTACCAAGCAAATATTAGCATCTCTTAATACATGGGGAATGTGTGAATACTTAGTTAGGAAATTGATTTCTGTAGTCTTTTTAATGTATATTCTCATAGACCAAACATTTTCATCCAAAATAGGTAAAAGTAGTTAAGCATCTTGGAGACTGTAGAGAATCTTAGCACTCTTGGGTTTTGAGACCTGGGTTGTTTGTCCTCATACAACTTCTTAAGTTGGAGGGATGCCAACCATACATGCAATAAATTCAGAAAAATCTCTACAGTCTACCTACACTGATTGAATCTAGAGATAGATATGAAACCCAAACAATAAAGGATATGACAGAACCTAAATATATTTGTCATAATAATTTTAGTATATCTACTTTTGATGAATCTTATGGCCTCTGGCTTTAATTCTCATGATAGAATTTAGATAATCAGATATCATTATTTCATATCCATCAGAGAAATAAGACAAAACAATACCAAAATGTTATAGGATAGCAATGTTGGAAAAATCTAGACATCTATCTAAAAGATTACACCTGGAGACTGATTACATACTTCATTCCAATAATACATAAGAAAGCAGTTCTTTAAAGGGAATTTTAAAGCCTGGTGATAACAAAGTTTTCTCTGATTAAAACTATTTCCAGGAATATGAACAGAATGGGAATTCAGTAAGTTAAACTATTTGTGAAAATTGATTCGATTTTATTATAGTGTTCTCCTTCTGTGTGATAACTTTTCTCATTGTTCATTTTTCTATCATCCATTCACTGATTATTCTGGCCACAAAGCCATAGTTTTCTTTTCTAGTCTAGCATTTCCTTAAGAAAGAAGTTTTGATTTTCTCTACATGTTCAAGCTCACGTACCTGTAGGATTTGTGCTCTAAAATTTATTAGCAATGATACTATGAAATACAAAGACAAAAATACCCATGTATCATTAATAGTTTGGGGTTTCAAGGTCTCAGGGTGCCAAGACTTTAAAGACAAACTGGTCATTTTGTGATTGTAGAAAGGAGAGAGCAGTTTCCAGTAAGTATTTCCACGGCTTTGGGTCATTATGATATTTATCTCTGGTGCAAAGTGATATATATTTTTCCAGTCATATAGCATAAGGACTATTTCAATATGATCTCATAAGTGTGATAGATGGAAAATAATGCTGATGTAATGCAGTGGTTAATCTTGGCATCCATTTGGTGGGATTTATAATCACCGTGGAAATGTTCCTCTGAGTAGGTCTGTGAGGGTGATTCCAGATTACCATGAATGTAGGTAACATCTCACACTTCCTGAAAGTAGGTGCATTGTGACCTCACACTCCCACTATCACGACTTTCCTGCTCGGATGGGTGTGAGCCAAAATAAACCTCCCCTTCTTTAAGTTGCTTTGTCTAGTGGTTTTGTTCACAGCAACAAGAAAAGGGACGAATGCAAGCATGTCACTTAAGATTCTGGACATTTTGTATCATTTTGCTTTAAAGATTAGAAATAGCTTACTCCTAGATAAAATCAGTAATTCTGCTTATGAGACATTTTTTTGGGTGATACCTTTATGTATATGTTCAATGTTTAAGATGCATTTTGTAGCAGAGAAAGCTTCTAGTACTAAAATGTCAGAGCAGTTAACATGTATAATGTTCAAAGTGTCATTCCACTAGTACATTCATAAGGAAATTTCACAGAGCACTGAACATTTTCCCTGTCCTTTCTTTTATTGTTGTTTAGGCTTTAGCATGGTAAGTCTAGATGCTTCTGGGCTGTAAAATACTTTTAGAGTCAAACATAATAGGGTTTTAAAATATTTCCTATTGTAGTTTACATACCTCTACTCAACTTTTCCTTTAAAGTTATAGGGGAAAATGGCTCACCCAATTTTGAAGCTTCTTCACTACGTGGCCAGTGTTTCCAGTAGTTACTCTTTGCAGTTCAATTTCTTCTGGAAGTTCTATACATTTTGGTATATGTACAGTGAGAAAGTGTTGTTTTTAATATAAGTGAGGAGATAAGAACCTGCAATGTAAGCTTCTTTATCTATTAGTTTATTAATCAAGCATGCATTCAAAGTATACTTTACAACCTGCAATGAGTTAAAACTTGAATTTTTAAGTGTGACCTCAGTTTAAGGGGCAGGTACCCTACAGAAGGAAGAGAAAAGAGAGGCTTTGTTTTTAAAAGAGTAAACTCCTGATTTGTTGGTTTCCATGATGTAGGAATGTAACGCATAACTTCTTAACAAATATTCTCTTATCAAAGAAGTTTCCAAAGAAAGTACTTATTTGGCTGAAATAATTGAAGAGTCTGAAGAAACAAAAAATAACATACATGGATGAAACTTAAATATCCAAAATTTTAAATTTCTTTTCTTCTCTTAGCAAAAAAAAAGAATCAGTTGAAAACAGGCAACAATAGTAGACATTTACTAGGTTCCAATCACCATACTAAGAACTATCCATTTTTTTATGAACTGAATAGTCTTCCTTCCATAAGCATTGAAGCTCTGTTGCCCGATTTGACTTTATTTGGACAAAGGGTTTTTAAGGAGATGATCAATAGATCACAAGAGTCCCAATCCCACAGGGCTTATGTGTAACCAGAGGAGGGGGAGAAGCACAGAAGCATTAAATAACTTCACAGCAACAGAGTGCTCCCCCCCCCACCCCGCCACTTCTTCCTTCCCTCCTCGGCCATTCCCCCTCCTCCTTATTTGGCGGTGTAAGGTCCATCTCAGGTTCCTTGCATATACCAGGCAAGCACTCTGCCACTCAGCTACAGCCCTAGCTCCCTGTGTTGGCGCCTCAGTATCTGACTTAGGCCTCTAGAATTGTAAGAAATTAATTTGTGTTTTTCAATTCAGCCAGTCTTGGACAATTTGTTACAGTACTGCTAGTAGACTGCTACAGAGCTTAGAATATTGGCAAGAAACTTTTAGATGGCCAAGTCATTCTGTGCTGTCACTATTCTCATCCTCACTATCCAACATTGTTATTTGCTGGAGGGCAGCTTGCCATCACTGGTCAGTTGGGCCAGAAAATGTGAATTCATCAAGTGCACTGGAACTGACCAGATCTTTTGTACTTCATCTACTAGATGCCAGCTTTATTATGTTGTGACCAAGTTATGTGATTTGAATGATTCCCTCTTTGAGAACAATTTGATATGTTTTACTTTGTCAATCTGTCACTGTTATCAAGCATTTATGTGAAGAAGTTTGTTAATCATATCAAATCTTCTCTACCCATTTCTGAGTTTCCTTTACCTTGTTTGGTATGCTCCATGAGCTTTGATGCTTCCTTTGTTGGATGCATACAGACCCATGTTGGTTCTCTTAATGTGTTGTATAAATGTCAACATTAAAATCTTGTTCTCTTTACTGTTTTCTGTCACAAGTTTAATTTTTCTTATAATAATACCATGGTAGAATTTTTAAAAGCATTTGCATCTCTCTCTATTTCTGTGCAACCCCTTGACTTCATGCTCAGATTCATTTGTGAAGATTTACTTACAGGTCATATTATCTGATTTTATCTGTTTAACCAATGTGGATTCTTTTTTTTAATCTTAGCAAGTTTCAATTATTTATCTTCATTGATTTGAGAAATACCTCTGGTTTTAGCTTGTTTAACTTTGCTTAGGGATTGCTGCTTTTAAAATTCCCTTGCTAGACCTTGGCAGTAGGACCAGGTCTATCCCTTTATAAAGCCCATTCCCTATGATAAAATGTCTTGCTCAGCTTTGATGCAGCAGGGCGGGGCTTGGTCCAGCCTCAACTTAAAGTGCCAGGTTTTGTTGACTTCCCATGGGAGGCCTTACCCTTTGTGGGGAGTAGATGGGGGATGGGCTGGTGGAGAAGCAGGGGGCAGGAGGAGAGATGGGAGGGAAAACTGTGGATGGAAGGTAAAATTAATAAAAAATTAAAAAATTCCCTACTTTAAAACCGTTTATATACATAGTGATGTATGTATTATTGATTATATTTTTTTAATGTTTATTTAGAACGCTCAGAACTGTTTTCACACTTCAGATGATTAACTTTAAATACTTCATAATACGTTTTTCATGAATATTTGACTTAACAACTATAAGGCTATCTTGGGTTTCTGTAATAAAGATTTAAAAAATCAGCTAAATTCCACAGAAGACATCTTCTTGCTCATGTTATATTAAAAACATGATTATTTCTATATTATTAAACTTTGTAGCATTTATATTCTTTCCTATGACCACAATTTGCATAATTATGTTCTCATTACCAGTCTCATTAGCATAGTGTTATATTTCTCTGCTACTGTCTTTTATGTGGTTAGAATTCAGCATGAAATAACTTTTTCAGAAAGGATTTGTAGACCTCCAAACTCCTTTGGTTCTTATATATCTGAAAGATTCTCACTCCACTTTTAAACCAATGATTATTTCTTTAGTGTTCGCAGTACACAAGCAATTGCTCTCAGGGAGTTACATGTCTTGAGAAATTTCATTCCATGTGAGATACATACTGTTCTATCAGATGTCTAGAATAAGAAAGTGCAGTGAGGGGAAACTAAGTGAGTTCACAATTCCAGAATGAGACTAGGTCAACATATGTAATCATAGTCCTGTCAGCCACGTCTTTCTCTAGGGAGTCCTGGGTCTTGCTTGCCCACTCTCCAGCGCTGAGCAGAGAGCTGTAGGGCAATCCTTACTTGCAGATGGCTCAGTCTTTAATTATTTGTCTTGAAAATACATAATAGTAAAATTTGGAGACTTTTACAAGTGAAACTTTCCATTTCCTTTTACTAAATACTTCAAGTGTTTTATTTTATTTGTTCCTTTAGAATTTTATTATAATACAAATTTATTCATATAAATTGAAAGCATGCTCACACATACTTGTTGTTGATTTGTTAGCATAAACATTATCTGCTTCCTGCATCCCTTTGGAAAGCTGCAATAAACACGATTTCTCATCTCCTGTTTCTTCATCATGTCTACTTCTGTTCCTCTTCTTCCCCATTTATTTTTCTTTGTTTTTCATACTCATAAATTTGGGGTGTCCTTTGGACTATAGAAATGTAACTCCAGTCCTGACGCTGATGATATATATGGGACAGACTCAAACATGACTTCTTTGACTTTTATATTGTTATCACTTATAGGACTTTAGAGATCGGGCTATAAGCATAGGGGTATATATTTTCTTCGCTGCCTTAAACATTTCGTGAAATGGAGTCAGCCTTGGCTTCAAGCATGAGGCTGCCAACTGCCAGGCAGCCTGCTTGTGTGGATGGGTGGCTGGGCTATGCAGCTTTGTTGTTGCAATGTAACAAGGTTGCCAACCACAGTTGTAGGAGGCAGATGTATCCCAACAGGATTTCAAACATTGAACAGAGAATCTGGGGTTAATTGTAGTGGCTTGGAGAGGTTAACAATATTTTCCCCCCATGCTGTATACCATCCTCCCATGCTGGTGGATGAGTTCCCTGTGCCTGCCCTGGGAGCTGCATGCCTCAACTTCTGGTAAAACCTGACCATGGTTTGGATTTGTGGGGCAAGGACTCTGGCTATAGGCATCGCTGCAATGGCCATGCTGTGACACTATAGCCAGACTTCCCTCCACCAGAGCTGCTTTGATGATTCAGATCCAATGTGTTATAAATATCTGTCACATGGAAGCTGGTGCTACACAGATGATTAGAAATGGGTTAAATTAATATGAGAGAATTAGCCTGGAAGAGGCTAGATAGAAATGGGCCAAGCAGTGTTTAAATGAATACAGTTTGTGTGTTGTTATTTTGGGGCATAAGCTAGCCAGGCGGCCGGGGTGCTGGGGACGTAGCCCCGCCGCTCATATTACAACAGGTCATTACTGTCCAACTGATGGTATTATGGTCCCAGTATCACTCCCTTGAGCCCCTGGACAGACAGGACCCATGATTGAGTCCTGTTGTTTGGATTTGTGAAGGGGGGAAATATAGGTCCTAGGGTAGCTTTCCCAGGGCAACTTGGTACACATCTGCCAAGATGAATTCTATAGATCAACAGAAAGGTAGACCTGAGTCTCAGTTTGCCCTAGGGCAATGCTAACTCTCAGACTCTCTCCATTTTCCATTTCACCCTGGGACCTGTTCCTTGCCTTTGCAGGAGACAGCAATAACAGCTAGACGTAAATTTGCTCTGTGTTTACCCTCAAAATGACTAATTCAGCTTTTTTTATTAGCTTTATTTCAAAATCATTACAGAATGTGGAGTTCTAGTCTTGTAAAAGCTGCTCACTTATTATAGACTGTTATGAAATACAAGTTAGTCAGTCGTCTTTAAAGTGCTGATATAATTAGTTACAAAAATAAGCCTTATTTAGTTCCATGTATATGTTTTCAAAGTCAAACTTAAAACAAATAGTTTAAAACAAAGTTTGTTTAATCAGACATACCTAGGTAGCCCTCATACTTTAGATATCTGAAGAATATGGCATTTAAAATAATGATTAAAAAGCTTATTATATTAGACAGAGACTCCGAGATCCTAGCAGTACCTCAAGGTCTCCAAAGCAGATTATGAGACACCATGATGTCTCCACCTGGATTACAATGAGGCTGACAACTGGATGAGTTGTTCCAGAGCAACACCTGCTGCCAGGGCCCTGTCCAGACTGGGAACAAGCAGCAGGATGTTGGAGAATTGATTGCACCACTTTTGCTTAGATAAAATAAGGTCAGTCTTTTCCGTGTCCCTCTTCCACAGAAAAAGAAAAAGTTCATCTTGTGGGTCTCGCTTAGACAGTAAGACCGCTGTTCTGGATATTTCTGCCTCTAGGGCTATGGAGACCTGGGTATGACTAACTGTATGTAGACTCTGGTCCTTGTCATTGTTAATAGATTTAAAGGCTATTTGGTCTGTACTCAGATATACTTTATTTATCCTTCTGAGATCTCTGATAGTATTAATGGCTAGGGCAGTTATAATGTCAGTTTAGCAGCAAAAGGTATCCAAATAAAAGTTTATAAGCTTTGAGGGTCTAAGAAAATTGACTTAAGATATAAAAAATGTTTCTAATTTCTTCCCCCTATAATAGTTCTAATAAGATATTCGTCAGCATTGCTGTAGGATAGGGTCATTTCAGGTTCCCTATCCTCAGCTGCCCAAGGAACTAACTGGGGACCTCGCCTTGGGCTCCTGGGAGCCACTCTAGGTTCAAGTCTCTTGCCAACCCTAAGGTGGCTCCCTTAACTAAGAATTGAGCTTCCGTGCTCCCCTATCCAACCTTCCTTTATCCCAATCATCCTGTTTCCCCAAGTTTCCCTCATCCTCCCCTTCTCACTTTTCTCTCCCCATCCCCCGATACTCCCATCCCACTCCACCCCCAAGGTCCCAAATTTTCTCCCCTCAATTTTGTCTACTTCCCGTATCCAAGAGGATAATTATATGTTTTTCTTTGGGTTCACCTTCTTAATTAGCTTCTTTAGGTTCACCACTATATACTCCGTGACCGTTATTTATGGCTAGAAACCAATTATGAGTGAGTACATCCCATGTTCCTCTCTTTGGGTCTGGGATACCTCACTCAGGATAGTGTTTTCTATTTCCATCCATTTGCATGCAAAATTCGAGAAGTCATTGTTTTTACCGCAGCGTAGTACTCTAATGTGTATATATTCCACACTTTCTTCATCCATTCTTCCATTGAAGGGCATCTAGGTTGTTTCCAGGTTCTGGCTATTACAAATAATACTGCTATGAACATAGTTGAACAAATGCTTTTGTCATGTGATAGGGCATCTCTTGGGTATATTCCCAAGAGTGGTATTGCTGGGTCCAGGGGTAGGTTGATCCCGAATTTCCTGAGAAACCGAAACACTGATTTCCAAAGTGGTTGCACGAGATTGCATTCCCACCAGCAATGGATGAGGGTACCCCTTCCACCACAGCCTCTCCAGCAAAGGCTATCATTGGTGTTTTTGATTTTAGCCATTCTGACAGGTGTAAGATGATATCTCAAAGTTGTTTTGATTTGCATCTCCCTAATCGCTAAGGAGGTTGAGCATGACCTTAAGTGTCTTTTGGCCATTTGAACTTCTTCTGTTGAGAATTCTCTGTTCAGTTCAGTGCCCCATTTTTTAATTGGGTTAATTAGCATTTTGAAGTCTAGTTTCTTGAGTTCTCTATAAATTTTGGAGATCAGACCTTTGTCTGTTGCAGTGTTGGTGAAGATCTTCTCCCAGTCAGTAGGTTGCCTTTTTGTCTTAGTGATAGTGTCCTTTGCTTTACAGAAGCTTCTCAGTTTTAGTAGGTCCCATTTATTCAATGCTGCCCTTAATGTCTGTGCTGCTGGGGTTATACATAGAAAGCGATCTCCTGTGCCCATTTGTTGTAGGGTGCTTCCCACCAAGGCCAGATGGAATGAGACGGAAGAAGCATGGGATAAAACCGGACTCTCTGATCATGGCGAACAATGGGGGCTGATGAGAAGCCAAGGACAATGGCCCTGGGTTTTGATCCTACTTCAAGTTCTGGCTTTGTGGGAGCCTAGCCAGTTTGGATGTTCACCTTCCTAGACATGGACGGAGGGGGGAGCACCTTGGACTTTCCACAGGGCAGGGAACCCTGACTGCTCCTTGGACTGGAGAGGGAGGGGGAGAGGAGTGGGGGGAGGGGGAGAAGGGTGGAAGGAGGGGGAGGGAAATGGGAGGCGGGGAGGCGGGGGAAACGTTTTTTTTTTTCTTCTCAATAAAAAATTAATAAAAAAAAATGAAACAACTAAATAAAGGGATAATCAACAGGGGTTGACATA
>JABTXL010020982.1:9770132-9883489 GCA_025134845.1 Neodon shergylaensis | reverse complement strand
GTCTCTGTCTCCTTTCATCGCCTGATGAAGGTTAATATTCAGGAGGATGCCTATATGTTTTTCTTTGGGTTCTCCTTATTTAGCTTCTCTAGGATCACTAAATAAATTTTAACTTCTGTTTCTAGTTTAAACTTATCTCAATAGGCTTCCACTTGGCTGGCAGATACATCTAAGCATCAGTTGCTGACTACAAACCTGCTCTGAATGGTGATGAGCCCTGGACTTCCTGAAAACTGATGTGGACCAGTCCAGTTGATATGAACATGAACGCTTCCTGTCTCTTCAGTGTAGTCTGATGAGTTTCCTTCCTACCTTCGGCTAGCCTTTCAACCTACTTGGGCCCAAATAACAATGCCCCAATGTCAGCTTGAAGTAGTTGTGGAAAGGATCACATCGTCCCATGCCCCCTGCCCAAACTAGGTTGAAAGGCTGAGACAAGGGAAAACTCGCTGGCATGGGGGACAAGGTAACTACCGATAGTGCCTATTAATATACTAGGTCCCGAGTTGTCAATTAATAGATTTATTAATTTAAGTAGTTCAATGTGTCCTTAAAACCAAGGGCAAGCAGGACCCAAGATTGGGTCCTGTCATCGTTGCTTGTGAAGGGGGAAATGCGGGAGTCAGCCATGATAAGCTAAGTATGGGCAGGTTAACCAAAAGAAGTTCTTTACTGCCAACCATTATCACCTGCCAGAGTAGGACTCGGCCATCGATAAATTTAAATGAAGGCCTGGGTTTCAGTAGTTTACCCTGACGCAATACCTGACAGCAGGAAGAACTGCAAGCTGAGATTACCTGAGCACCACCCAAAAACAGACCATCCTAAGGAAATGCCTAACGTTCCAGCCGCTGTAGATAAGACCATCTGCTAGAACACACTCACCAGGACACCCCTAGACAAATGTCAGCCAATCAAGGGTCCTGAACCTCAGAAGCCCCTCACCCCCACCTTTACTACTATAAAAACCCAATTCTAACTGAGCTCGGGGCTCTCCGTTTCTTCCAATATGTTGGACATGCGGAGAGACCTAGTTTGCAAACTTGCTTAAAATAAAGGCTCTTTGCTTTTACAAATGGGACTCAGTCTCTTTGTTGGCTTTTGCAGGGACTTTGAGGATTGGGCATAACAAGTGCAATGCCTGTGCACACATTCATGTTATGGATATATTCTCTGTGTGTGTGTTTCGGTGCCTGTGAAGGCCAGAATTGTCAGATCCTCTTGGAACTGGCATTATAGACAGATGTGAGCTGAGTCTACCAATATGGGTACTAGGAATTTAACTCAAGGCATTTGCTAGATCAGTAGTACATGCTTTTACCTAAAGAGTCATCTCTCCATGCCCCTCTTTATGCTTTCTTTTAAAAGTTTTTTAGTTCTTTAAAAATTTTGTTCAATGAATTTTGATCACATTTTCCCTTCCCTTCCAGCCCCATTTTTTTCTAAATTTGTCTCCTTTTCCCTTCCCATTCAATTTTGTGTCTGTTTTGTTCTTATCAAAGTCAATTTTCACTACCCAAATGTTTTTTGAATGTGTGACCTTTTATTGGAGCTTGGTTGACTTATCAGGGGCTCACACTATGAAAATACTGACCCTCCTTTCCCGGCCACTAACAATTGTCAGCAGCTAGAGTTGGAGTTTTATTCCCAGGATCCCTCCTTTTTGCTGGCATTTGATGTGGTCTTGTGCATGTTGTCACAATCACTGTGAGTTCATATTAGCAGCTGCCCTGCTGTGTCTACACATATTATGGAAGTTTTATATCCTCAACTATAAGATATAAGTTCATTGTAAAAAGAAAAATCTTTTCAGGTTTTGATATAAGAATTTAACTTCAATATTTGTTATTTGTAATTCGACTGCAGTATCATTTTTGAAAGATCATTGCTGTGCATGTTTATAGCTTTCAGGTTATGAGCAAAGTATTAGTTTCTTTGGCTTTTATGCCTATTGTTGTGACATGTTATATTGATTTTGTTATTGTGCCACGATTATAAATGTTGAAACCAAGACATTCAAATCCTCCAAGTTTTTCATTTTAAAAATGTTTTGGCTCTAGACCTTTACAAGTCTGTCTGACTCCATGTTTCTGACTCTCTGTATCTGTATCTGTCTATCTGTCTGTCTGTCTCTGTATCTATCTTTTGATGAATCTTATATAGATTATACACCACATGGGACCCCATTCAGTGTCCTGGAGCTTAGTATTTCCATGTATATTTAATTCCCATCCACCTGAGAAGAAATCCTCCATTCCAACATCCTATGGGACCTTGTCCTACAATGACAGATTCTCCAGATTCCCTGAAATTGCATCTATTAACTGAGTGACACCACAGATTGTCTACTAGCTAAGTGATACCACAATCGCCTATCTGTCAGCTGAGTGACACCACCGATAGAACTGTCAGCCAAGTGATAACACAGAACCAGCTGAACATTTTGCCAAGCCAAAGCTCAGTGGTCTCAGATGTCTGTTATTCTCCATTGCTCTGAGAGTTCATTCTCACAGAGGTTACCAATCAATAAATGAGAACCCTTATTTCACGGCTCCTCTCTAGTTTCACATTGTGTGTGTTCTCTGTTATCTTCTAATAACTGAAAATACAAATTTCTAGGTTTTGTGTTGTTTATTCTTGTCTCTATTCACTTTCCTAGTTCTTTCTCTGTCTTCAAGTTCCAAGTACTTGCAAGTACTTCAAGTACTTACGTCTGGAATTTGTTTTTGGTTTCTTTGAAGCTTTATTTCAGCATCTTTTTTACTACAATGGATTCATCTGCTTCCTTGGCTATTATACTCCATAATGATTCCTTTCTGTTTTGTGGGGAATGAATGAGGTGGTATTATCTATGCTTTGTTTCATATCAGAAACAGTTTTGCTTCTAATTACTAGAAAATTCTGTTTGGATCATACACCATTTTCAGACTTGCAATAACAGCTGGAGTAGAGCAGTTCACATGGTCATTCAAACTTGAACATTATATTGTAAAAACATTTTTTGGTATGTTTGCCTTGTTCTCTAGGTAGATAAACACTTTCTTTTTTATTTTTTATTTTTTTTTATTTTTCCATTTAAAAATTTACACTTTTTCCCCTCCTCCCATTCCCCTCCCACTCTCCCAATCACCCTCCTCCCTCAGCCCCTCCTTAAGAGAGGGCAGGGAACCCTGCCCTGTGAGAAGTTCAAGGCCCTCCCCCATCCAGTTCTAGGAAGGTGTGCATCCAGATGGACTAGGATCCCAAAAAGCCAGTACATGCAGTAAAAACAGGTCCCAGTGCCATTATGGATGGCTTCTCAGTCTGCCCCCATTGGCAGCCACATTCAGAGAGTCCAGTTTGATCATATGCTCGTTCAGTCCCAGTCCAGCTGGATTTGGTGAGCTCCCATTAGTTCAGGCACATTGTCTCAGTGGTTGGACCAACCCCTTGTGGTCCTTACTTCCTTGCTCATCTTCTCCCTCCTGCTCTTCAAACTGGACCTTGGGAGCTCAGTCCGTTGCTCTGATGAGCAAACACTTTCATTTCTCTTCTTTTTAAGTATATTTTTGAACTTTACTTCCTTATGTTGTTCAGGCTGGTCTCAAATTTGAGATATTTCTGTTCTAGAGCCCTAAGTATTGATTATATATATATATATATATATATATATATATATATATATATATATATATATACTCAAAATTGGTATTTGATTATTTTTCAATTTTTTTTTTACTTTTTATTTTTGTTCATGTATAAGTGTCTGTATGATTGTACACATCACACCCCCTGGAACAAGAATTAGAGGCAATCATGAGCTAGAAATTGAACCCCAGTATTTTGGAAGAGTATCAAATGATCTTAATCTACAAGCCATCACTCCAGCCCCTGGTGTTTGATTCTTGCCTCATAGTTCTGTACTTCATTTCATCTATCCAAAAGTGCGTAGGGGAACTTGTATCTTGCAAATAATATATCTTTAAGTTTACAGTTTGTGTATTTTCAGCTCCTACTGATCTGCAGTCTTTTTGTCTCTCCATGCAATACACAGTTATTCAGTTTATCTGATTTATGTGTTCACCCTGAAAAGCACAATCACTGATGCCCTAATTTGGTCAATTGTAAAGTTAACACACACACACACCACATGCAATACTCTTTGTGTTCTTAATAAAAAGCTTATTTGCTATTTCTTAACAAATTTTTACTTCATTAAAGGGCATACATCTTACTGTGATTTAGGAAACCATACAATTGAGTCCTTACTTATTATTCATTTATACAGTTGAAAGAGAAGAATTTTATTATAACTTACAGTTTTAGCTCTGTCTTTCACTGGTTTATGCCTCAACAAATGTTTTCTTGCTTTTTTTTCTATTTCTCTCAACATTTGGTCTGTGATCTCTACCAGGGTAAGTTAGGTAAGTGCATTTAACGCACTAGAAGAGTCCAATGAACATCAACCAACTTTTTAACAAATGACTAATTTTGCCTTTATAAGATAACCCTTTCTGATTCACATAGATTTTTCAGATACATTCAAAAAGTACAGTTCCTTATCCTGATTTTGAGAATTGAAAGCACTAACTAAAATGTTCAGGTGGACACCACCACTTTCAGGTGGACAGTACATCTAGGAGGATGGGTAAGGGGAGATAAAATGGGCTTCAGCTTCATCAAGGGTGATGTTAATAGCTTTTCTTTTAGCCCTGTGCTTCTTATTTGTAGTATTTTCACAGATTGGAAATCCACTCTGTATTCTTCTGGGACAGGACAAGATTGCATTACTGGCTGTGTGCTACAATTGTTTCATCTTCTGAGCATTTATTAATCATGCTCCTTTTGGCTAGAAAGACTGAGTTACTGCTATCTTTTTGACTTCTGGGATCTTTCAAAACAATATTCCATGAGCCTCAGCATACTTATTTATTAGACTCTCAGTACTATCTATTATCAAACAAATATTCCCATGTCTTCATTGTGTGGATATGTCCTGCTCTAGGCATTATTCACTTCCAAGGTCTTTGGGGCCTTGTCTTTATTATTTCAAAATGACTATAGCCAGCCACTTTTGTAACCCTATGCCAGACATTTCAAATAATAAATTATCTAGATCTTACAGATGAAGAAGCCTCTATTCTTCTATTCTATCTAGATCTTCATTCTCAAGGAATCTAATTGTCTCGAATAGATATTTTTTCTGATGAAGACTTTGAAATGAAGTTTGTTGGCAAACAAAGAAAGCAAGTCATAGATGAATATCGTTTAGGACAATACTAATAATGTAGATTCATACCATACTAATGGCATTGAATAACAATTTAGGTGAGGGAAGGAAGTTGAAAAGGGATTTTTGCTTTTGGTTAATATTTTAAATTTCAATATAGTCATATTTATTATCAATCCAGATATTAGTGTTAAAATTTTAAATAAATAATATGCTTTTAGTTTGTCTTTATTATAGTCAACTGGGTAGGAGGCTATTTGTTGGTTCCTGGATGCTTAGCCCTGAAATAATCACATAGAAACAATATTAATTATCACTGCTTTTCCCATTAGCTCTAGCTTCTTATTGGCTAACTCTTACATCTTAATATAACCCATTTCTATTAATCTGTGTATTACCACATGGGCATGGCTGTGGTTTATTAGGTAAAGTTCTGTCTGGCTCCAGCAGGGCTCCATGGCTTCTCTCTGACTCCGCCCTTCTTTTTCCTAAACTAACCCATCTCTATTAATCTGTGTATTGCCACGTGGCTGTGGTTTACCAGCTAAAGTTCCGGTATCCATCTCTGGCAGAGCTACATGGTTTCTCTCTGACTCTGCTCTTTTTCCCCCCAGAATTCAGTTTAGTTTTCCCCCCACTAGCTCTGTAACCCTATAGCTTTGCTATATTCCAAAGCAGTTCCTTTATTAATCAATGGTAAATCACAGCATACAGAAGGAAATCCCACATCACTGGGGGATGAAGAATGTGTGATAAATGTTTTAACATTGACTGGAACATAAAATATGCAATCTTGATGATATGAAGTAGATGTGTAGCAAGAGATCTGGTTAAGGAAGTAAAAGGGCAAATGAATGGATAATATTTTCATATGTTAAAAGAGGACTGAGAAGTAAAGACAGGTGTTAAAGAAACAAATATAAAAGCATAAAGTACAATGTAAATTACAAAACAAAGAAACATGAACACAATACACACAAGAGAGAGATGGGGAGGGAGAGAGAGAAAACAAGAATAAAAACTAATTGCTACTAAGAAAGTCTCATTTTTTACAGTACAGAAGCAGTGATGATAGTTTAAACAAATAAGAAGACGAAAGACATAAGATGATTGTCTTGTTGAAGAAGCCAAATTAAAGAGAGTACACAACTATCTCTAGACATAACATTCATAAAAAATATTTGTGGGATTTTAGCATGTTAGCATATTATTTTAATGGACTATTTTGCAGTGTTCAGGATTAAATACAGGGCCTGGGAGGTACTACACATTTACTGTTTTCATGAGCTGTGTCTCTAGCTCACATGGAATCTCTAAAAGAAATTAAAGCTGTATGCTTTTCCATTTTTCGAGACTAATGTAAGTTGTTAATAAAGGCACTGTGTGTCCTGTATGATGACAGGACAAGATATAAATCCTGTTGTTAGCTGATGTTGAAACAAATTTCTCAAATACTTGCATCAAAGGTGTTAGAGCTAAAATGAAAACTTGGGTAATTTTTACAATATTTCTTTCTAAACGAAGGATATCCATATTTTGAAACCTTGGAAGCAAATAAAATAAAAGTTAAATAAAAACATGTCATCCTTGAAATCTGTCATGTTATTATCTGAGACTTATGCTTCAGGAATACATTTAATTTTTTTTCCATTCCTTCCTAAGAAGCCAAGTGCTTACTTTGGGTACTGATAAGTATCTTGGTGTAGTTTCATGAATGTTTTTATTTAACATAATTTGATATGTTGTATTCTGAAAGCCTCTAATATAAAGTTTAAAATTACAAATTAGAACAGAAAACCATTCCATCACTTCAATAACCCACTGAAACTTTTAAGCTTCTTTCTGGAGTAGCTGATGATCTACACAGAGATCCACACTGAGCAATGGGTACAAAATGAGAGACTGTGAAGTGTTCAGGGATCATTGCAGGAGAAGGAGTTGAAAAAGTATGTGAGTTGGGACAGCAAATGACTGCAAACAAACAGTGTTTGCTAAACACAGCAAGACAGAGGCATATATGGACTCATGGACTCATGAGGTGACAGCATGCACAAGACCTGTACAAGCTCAATCCATACAACTTCCCAGCATAGAGAGGACGGCAAGTGGACACAAGGTTTTGGCCCTAGCTGAGAAGCTATTGCCAAATGTTAGCTGCCAAGAAAGGGGAATCAGTTAACCATGATCCAATGATCCAAGGGAAGGCTACATACCCTAGAGCAAATGAGTACAATAACTATACTTTTCTTCTTCTTCCTCTTCCTCTTCCTCTTCCTCTCTTTCTCCTTCTTCTTCTTTTCTCTTTCTTCTTTTCATCTCCTCCTTCTCACTTTAAAGGAAGATGGCACAAAGTTCCATGAGTAGAAAACTGGGGTGAAACCGAAAGGAGTTATGGAACGGGATGAATATGTTTAAAATATATTGTATGAAACTCTCAAAGCATAGCAAAACCTCAAAACAATAACAAAAGACTCTGCAAATGATACAGTGCATTGTCTAGAATACATCTTTTTTGGTAGAACACCCCTTGATGTGGTAGTGATGAAGCAGGTTCAGGATTTACATAGTACCTGCAACATCATATCATAGAATCAAAATATGTTATATACATGTATAAGAATGTCAAAATGAAATCAAAGAATATACACCAATACAAATTTATAATAAAGCACTCAGAAAAAGGAAGATATGACTCTTTTAACATGACAAGTTAGTATATAATATTTTGGGGGGGGCAGTGATAATGCTCAGTGGTTATGAATGCTTGTTGCTAAGATTGACAGCCCGAGTCTGATCATGGGCACACAAATGTGGAAGGAGAAGATAGATTTTCTAGAAGTTGTCTTTTGACCTCCACATGTATGTCATGGTATACATGAGTAAGCAGATACATAAAAGCAAATAAACCAAAGTAGAATATTAAATTATTATTTTGATGAAGCAGAAAGGAAGCAGGATATTAGTAAGAAGATGTACTTGATGAGGAGTCTCTCTTGTGCAAATGAGGCTGGATGGAAGACAATTGCACAGGCTATTTGAGATGAGCTTTAGGGAAATGGTAGGTGCTTTAATATTTTTGACATCACATAAAAGCAATTATGAAAAATGCAAATTCTAGCCAACAAAAATAGTGTGGGAGGAAAACAACAGGTTTATGGTTTTTTTTCTCTTTTTAACTTTTATTTTCTGTGAAACTTAGCACCTAAGCACTGTATCTATATATATCACCTCTCCCTCTCCTCACCTCAAACACCTTTTGTGTCCACTCCAGCCCAATTCATGGTCATTTTTTAATTTTAATTATGATTATCATATATAATATATTTACACACATATGAACAACTTGCTGAGTCCATTTATCATTGCACATATGCATATGAGTCCAAAGCTGAGCACTTGGGATTGGATATCCTCAGAAGCTCTGTCTCAGAGGAAACTAATTCTCCCCTTCTCACCAGGTGGCTCTTGAGGTTATTTTTAAAAATTGCTTGTATTATTTTGTATGAATGAGTGTTTTCCTCATATCTAATACTTTGCACCACATGCAGGCCATATCCTTGGAGGCCAAAAGAGTGTTGGATGCCTTGGGAGTGAGGATAGTTGTGAGCCCCCATGTGGATGCTGGGGATCAAACCCAGGTCCTCAGTAAGAACACTAAGTGCTTTTAACTACTAAGCCATTTTATGACCCCTGTTGAAGCTACACTGTTAAAGCTACGCTGTTGGAGCTATGTTTAAAGACACTGACCTCATTCACAAGTGCTCTGCCTTAAGATCTGAATACTTCCTGGTGATCTGGCCCTTGTACTACCGCATTGAGATTATGCTTCAACATACACACTTTTAGAGGAAAAAATATTTAAAGCAATGTTATGGTAGAAAATCGAAGTTGGAGGAAAAAGAAGATAATTGAAAATTCATTTGCATTGAAACTATGTGTAAATAGATATGCTATAACAAAAATTTGAATATTAGATGATGCAACTTAGGGAAGACTAAGTACCATAAAATGAAAGGCTTGCAAAAACTAGTCAAGTCCAAGAAAGTATGGCAGACGTGGGGAAGGAAAGACCTAGTGCTCACTCACTCCACCCACTGGGGACTGGAGTTACCAGGAGACCTTATTTGTAAACATAAAGAGAAAATTCAGAAATCATTTTAATATAAATATTGGTAAATATGTCAATCTTTAAATAAGGTTAACACTGCTTGTTTGGAAAAAGCCATTTCTACACGTCTGCATAAGCTGTAGGCGAAGAGTCAATGATACCCGTCACAGGGAACAGGGTTTTGTTTTGTTTTTCCTTAGGATTTGAGGCATTGCTGTATGTTAGTAGTTCTTGGTCCTGATGGGACTCAGTGAGCTCCTATTTTACAGCCTCAGAATGCAAGAACAAAGGAAGACAAACCCATTTGCATGTTTTTTCCCCTGTCTTTTGAAGTTCTAAATGTGTTGCCGTTTTGAGTGGTTTTTAGGGCTTTTGTGTACAATCTCAGACGGACTGTATTACATAACTAAGATACTGATCTTTTCATGTCTGGCACAAAATCAGGAAAAGCTTTGATATGTGTGCCTTGCCTTGATCTGCTGTGTGCAGCCAGACGCTCCATAATTGTCTGGATATGCAAATCCATAGGCGTGAGGGGTGACACTTTGTAGAAATATTTAAGTGGAAACAGAAGAAGCGTGTCCTCTGGGAGAGAGTTTTTATTGATTAAGCAATATTTGATTTTATAAGGGGGGATCAAGAGGCTATGTGGGGTGTGTATTGAAAGAAGTGCTTTCTTACTGTGCTGGGAGTGGATATAAAATGTACTCACCTAAGTGAAGAGCCAACCCTTTGTGATCATGAAATTCTCTCCCTGAGAGATAATTGTGTCATTATATGTTTCCATTAAATTCGCTTTAAACCATGTTTCACTTTTGTATTGAGCTCTGACTCTGTAGATTTACCTTATCTCCATATTGTCCTCCCAATTTTATCATGGACCGAAGTGGAGGCAAACCACGGTAATAGTCATGCCTCCAAAAGTGTTCTTAGTTCCTTCTAGCAAGAAATGATATACTGTCCAGAAGAATTCATGTCCCCCAAAATCTCCTTGAAGTGCCGTTTTATCATAAAACTTGTGATATTTTGTAAAAAAAAAAAAACTATAAAATGTAGCCAACTATTCCCTGAAGTTATTTACCATCAAAACAAAAAGGCTTTCTGCCTATATTGAAGGTTACAACTTAAGGTTTTTCAGGAATTCTAGCAGTTAAAACCCAAACTTCAGGGTTCAAATTTGCCTTCCGCAGTTACCATTTGGGGAAACCCATCGACACAGGTCGGAATGAAAGAGGATAGCATGTATACAATGATCCTGTCTCTGCCTCGGATGAAAGTAACACCACATACATTAAGCTCATTATGTTTAGTATTAAGGGCCTCTCGAAGATTGGGCTTCAGTTCACACACTTTAGAGAACTTACTGAATCACATATCACGTGCAGCTGGCTGATTTCCTAGTCTGCCCCGGTGTTACAGGACATGAAGAATACTAATGCATATAAACTTATAGAAACAAACTATGCTTTTCATGGTTTAATAATGTGACATAGCACCATGGAGGACCAATGCTGCATTCAGAAAAGGTTGGGTGGTTAACAGCCTCAGCTTCCTGCTGAAAATCTTATTGAAAACAATCTGCATTGAGAGTTGAGCCATGCATACTTGACACAAGACAATGCGATTGTTTGTGCTGACTCCAGGAGATCCCAGGCTGAGTATTTACTTCACGTTATATGATGATTTATTCTGGGCTTATGTTACAAGAAAGATCATTCTCATTCTAAATTTGAACCTAATGTTTCTGTTTCCTTCCTTCTTTGCCTCCCTTAATCTTTTTTAATCTTTCAGCTCTCTCTCTCTCTCTCTCTCTGACTCCACTCCCAGTCCCCTTCCCTCTGTTTCTCCTTACTAGAGTTTGAACCCAGGACCTCAAGCGTACCACCTCTGTGCTTTATCCCCTGCCCTCCTTTTCACTTTTTATTTTGAAGAAGTTTTTACTCTACAGCTCAGGCTGGCCTTGAACTTGTGATTCTCCTGTCCCAAGCTCTTAACATGCTGCATTATCAGTTCTGCACCGCCAGACCCAGCTCTAAAGTGTCCCCATCTAATTGGGGGTTATTTTGTCAAATGAAGCTTATGTAAAACAGAAAGATTATTATAATGCCTATGTGTTAATGGAAATAGTTTTGAAAATCACCCCATTGAATTGGCCAGCTGTGGACTATTCTACATACTTAAAATGCAAGACATTACCCACTTCATATGGCTCTTGTCTCTTTATACCAAACATTTTCCCACACGACAACACAATAATTCAATCTTGAGTTTGTAAGCTCTTAACACCACCTCCCTCAGCCAAGCTACCAGAGGAGAGGAAACTCAAGGTCAGTGTGGATAGGATTACAAAGATCAAGTAGAAAACATTCCTTTTGACCAAATGAAAGCCCTGAGACGTGAATCTATTGAAAGGGGAGCATTTCCCTTGAAATAATAGCTTTTCAACATTCAAGGTATGTATGTAACTCATTCAATGTGTATTTTTTTTCTTATTTAGAGACTAATTCAGCAAATATTTGTTGAGTAACCACCCTACTTGAAAAATTATCCCAAGGGCTGAGTCAGGAGATGCATGAGAGATGCTAGTCACCTAACATTGTATAAATTCTGTTCTCTTACACACTCTCATGAAAACAACATCAAATCAGCTCCAACATAACTCGGCTTTAAACTGCTGGTCCATGGGCAAGTTCTGGATCTCTCTCCTACTGTCATTGCTCAAGTTGGAGGTGTGCATGGGTACAGCTTTTGCAAAGTAACGCTTTTGTTTTCATCTCAAATACATATTACTTTATCAGTAAGTCAAAGAGTCATCAAAGAACCTTCTAATCTGCAAATTTATCTTTCTAAGAACCACAAAGTGCCCACAGGTAAAAAAGTTTGCTCATACTTGCTTCTAGTATAGATGTTTTGCTTATATGTATGAATTTTTGCATTTGGTTTTCAAATTTGATACCACTAATTACTAGATAACAAAATAATATATTCTTATTTTATAATGAAAATTAACGTTCATGCCAAGACACCCTCACTACAAAGGGTCTGTGATACAAAGGGAACAACCTTCTACTCTTTTGTTTGCTATTCTTTGATCTCTAAGACAGTTCACTTTATTGTTTTCAAAATAATCTATACCCCCGTAAGAACGTACAACGTTTTTCTCTACACCGTTCTCCATATAGACATATACCTGCACTGCATGAGTACATCCTGCTCTTTTTATTATTTATCTCTTCTTTATTCTTATTACCTCCTTACAACACGTCTTCAGAGACACAATTTAGAGAGAAGTTTTGATATGAGAACATAGCAAGGAGAGTTTGAGTATTTGCTTTGCAGTAGGTTTCTCACTAATGACACCTACTTCTCTATACACCGAGATTCCAGAGTAATCGAAACCTATATCTTAAAAGCATGCCCCAGTATAACCATTAATACCTGAATGTGGCTCCTTTGTTACATTGCACAGGGACTGTATATGGAGAAATATAATAACTAGTGAAGTATTTCAGAATTCTTCTAAATTACTTTTATGATCTTGTGCATCTTCAGTAATTTCTATTCTTAAAGACTTTCTGTTTTAAGTTATTCACCATAATTTCAGTAGAAAGTACTTTATATTATTTTGCCTAAGCTGTAAATGCTAAGTACCATTTATATCAAAATTGAAAATAAAGACCCATGTTAACATTTGTGAAGTTTGTCAGTATATTCACGAGGATGAGAGGTATAAGCAAGGATAATTTCATTTAAAAATATTTCATGATGGTAGAGGATATATTAGGAAGGCAAAATTTCTTTGACTGATCCTGTGATAACCTTTCTATATACTTTGACAAGCAAAACAACAGTCTAACTCTGTGCATTGTAAGGGCTCATTCAGAATATTTGCAAACTTCCTTGTCCCACTGACAGACTGAGCATTATTTGGTTCACCACTGCTAACAATACCCCCTCCTCCATATTGTCCCTGCCTGCAGCTACCTGACAGTCCAGGTAACAGCAGGAATTATTCAAACATTTAACTGCAGCTCAGATTTTCCCCTCTCTATACTGACAACACACAACTGCTTAGAACAAAAAGAAGATACTAACATTGAAAAGGAAAACTCTATTCTTTCTGTTGTCCATAGCAGAGAATTTTTAAAGTATGAATTTATTTTCTCATTTCCTTCAGATGTTAAAGTGATAATTCCACAAGAGAAATGTCTGTCTCAGTTCGGTGATGGCACACTTCAGACTTTGACCTGGTCTGTTCCAGCTGGCGGTTTAATACAGAAACCTGAGTCTTTTCTGCAGGGACTCGAAGACACCAACCCTATCAAAACATGGAGTGCAGTAGGTAGGCTAAGTTGATGGTTAACAGGAAGAAGTTGAGGGCAATGAGTCTTTGTTTCCCATGTTCTGACTTACCAGCTTCTTCGAGATGCCCAGGCATAATTATAAATGAGTAAAATAAGTCAAAGTATTAGAAGGTTGGCAAGTGTCAGATAAGAATACAGGTGACAGTTCTCCCAGTGAAACTCTGTGTATATGTACATATATAGTACCAAAAAAGAATCTTTTAAATGTAGGGAACATTTTAGGAGTTGTAATTATTATCCAGTGATTATTATTAAATGTAAAGAAATTGATATATCAACATGGTTGGTATGAAAACCTTAACAAATATAGAAACTCTGATCATTCTTAAACTTTAAATGGTAATAGATGAATCATGAGTAGAAGAAACATAAATAGTATATAGATACTTCTCTAAAATATTTCTACAGCTTCATATTTAAATATATCATTTATATTTTAAATTATTCTATTTTCTTCTAGGTTTTTATTGGTTTCTTCTGTAAGTTACACATAATCATATATGTATAAACTGATTCCAGTTGCTCAGTACCACAATGCCTCAAAACTCAAAAATTTTCTATCAGAATTCATCTTTCAAGCTGGACATGGATTATTTTGTCCTTAGATTTGTTTCCAGTTTGGGGGTAACTATTAGACAGTGGCGGATCCAGCAATACTACTCTTGGGCATATACCCAAAAGATACTCAATCATACTACAAAGACATTTGTTCAATTGTGCTTATAGCAGCGTTATTTGTAATAGCTAGAATCTGAAAACAACCTAGATGCCCCTCAACTGAAGAATGAATAAAGAAAATGGGACATATTTACACATTAGAGTACTACTCAGGGTTTAAAAACAATGACATCTTGAAATTTGCATGCAAATGGATGAAACTAGGAAACATAATCCTGAGTGAGGTTACCTAGACCCAAAAAGATGAATATGGTATACTCACTCATAAGTGAATACTAGTTATAAACAAAGAATATTGAGCCTATATAGTCCATGATCCTAGAGAAGCTAAGTAACAAGGTGAACCCCAAGAAAAACATGTATAGATCCACCTGGAAAGTCAAAATAGACAAGATCTCCTGACAACATTGGGAGCATGGAAGTGGAGAGAGAGGAAATGGGAGAAAAGGAAGAGGAAAAGAGAAGGGGAGGGGGGGAAAACTTGAGGGAACAGAATAGTCAAGATGGAAGAAGGACAGAGATGAGAGCAAGGAAAGAGATATCTTGATTGAGGGAACCTTTATGGGGCTAACAAGAAACCTGGCTCTAGAGAAATTTCCAGGAATCCACAAAGTTGATCCCAGCTAAGACACTAAGCAATAGAGGAGGGGGGCCCAAACCGTCCTTAGCCTGTAGTCAGACTGATGAATATCTTAAGCATCACCATCGAACATTCATCCAACAACTGATATAAACAGAGGCAGAGTCCCTTATCAGAGCACTGGGCTAAGCTCCAGAAGTCCAGTTGAAGAGTGGAAGGAGTGAAAATATGAGCAAAGAGGTCAATACCATGATGGATACACCCACTGAAACAGTCTACCTGAGCTAATGGGAACTCACCAACTCCAGCTGGACTGGGAAGGAACAAGCATAGGTCCAAACTAGTCCCTCTGAATGTGGTTGACAGTTATATGGCTGGGGCAGAATAAGGGGCCACTGGCAATGGCACCACAATTTATCCCTACTGCTTGTACTGGCTTTTTGAGAACCTATTCTCTTGGGATGGATACCTTGCTCAGCTTAGTTATAGTAGGGAGGGCCTTGGACCTTCCCCAAAGCAATGTGCCTTACTCTCCCTGAGGAGTGGATGTGGGGGTGAAATGGAGGGGATGGGAGGAGGGGAGGGAGTGGGAACTCGGATTGGTATGTATAATGAAAAAAGATACTTGGTTTTCTTTTTAAAAAAATAAAATAAGATAAAAAATAAAATAGCAACTTTTTTTGTAATGTGGTTAAAAGTAAAAGTTTGCTTATGACAAAGAGAAATGGAATTCTTTGTGATCTGAGAAACACCCCTCCTGTAGGACCTGAGTTCAATACAGAAGTACTTCCCATTGGGAGCCCATGAAGCAGAGTTGATCAGAATTCAACAGATTTTCATTTCTAATTTCGGGTATATATGAGCATAAGACAGTTTTGGTTGTTTTGAATTTATTAAATTAGCTTGCTATTAAATATACATAAATATATTAATGTAATTATATCTTAATATATATTAAGGAGCAGTAGGTATAGCTCAATTGTAGAGTATCTGATTAATTTCATCGAAGCCAAGGATTCAATCCCTAGTATGCATATATAATGGACATTAAAACTAAGAGATGAAAATATTTCTAGGGAGAAAGTCAATGAGGGGCAACTTGAATGAGGAAAGAAAAATGAAGGTGCCTTTGGGGCGCTTTCTTTGGCTCGCTCACCACTTCCCTTTCCTTTTCCTTTGTAAACTAGCTATTTCTACTTCATTCCTTCCTTGGAAGGTGCGACTTTTTCTTCGTCTCTCCTCCTGGCAGCTGCTAGGATTTTGCCTCACCCGTACTATGATTTTTCTCTTACTATCTAATAATATTCTCCTTGAGAAAGGGCAGGGGGAGGAAAAGCAGGGGAAGAAAAGGAGAAAACCTAGGTGTATGCAGAAGAGGAACTGAGAGAAATAAGGAAGAGGCAAAAACAACCACAGACTCTCAATTACAATTGAAAATATGCCGGGAATATAACCGATTTAAAAGAAATGCTAATGATGCGCCAGTTAGACCTAGGGTTATATTAAAAAGTTAATTATTATGAATAGGGTTATAAAGAGTGAAAAAATCAAACTTGTATTCTCGTGGCTGCTGCCTATTCAGGAGCCGCCACTCGGTGGCATTATATGAGAGGGTCTAAGAGTCTAAATGACGAGTCCCAAGTGCTTAAGTCGTTTCAGCAACTATTAGAAACTATAATTACATAAAAAGGGAGAGTGTGAGGTTGTAGGCCACAGAGAGCAGATTCCCATCAGAGCTAAATGGCTTCCTTTCTCATCAGATATTATGCTTTAAATAAAGCATCACACAGACAGACTGGAACATCTGTTTATAGTTGAATATGAATGATAGAATCAAGAGGAAAACATTTGCAATGTGAGGTCAACTCATCAAATAACTGCATTAAATGTATAGACAATGGCTGCTTGTGGTAATTTTCTTAATTTGGGCATTGCTTAGATAATGTTTAGAATCCAAATCTAAGTAATAAAGATTTCAAAGATAATGAACTAGCAGAACCATAGATATGTTTAATACTTTTGTACAAATTTATACTCTTATGAAGCACTCTGAGTCTATTTTGCTGGGTTCGATATTTATCATAGCTCTCAATGACAAATAAGCAGGAGCAGTATCATAGCTGCCAATCATCATCTTCCCCCACAAGAAAAGAAATGCTCGAAGAGACTGTGGTTCTGAATCTGGAATTGTGTGGAACTGTGAACAAGGGCTTAGTATCAGGACACATGGCTCTCTCTCGAATCAGCCACAGTTGTTCTACCTACTCTCTCCTTCACAAGGATTATCTGCAGCATCCTTCCTACAGACGTGGAGTCCTGCAGAACCCTGGCTCATGCTGCATGGCTTTGTGGGTGCTGATTTAATAGAGTACAGTTACCGTAAAGGGCTACAGAAAATCCCACAAAATAATAGAGATCGAGTCAAGTGTCACACAATCTGAGTCCAAACTACCCACCTCCTTTCTGAATTTAATGCTAGAACTCCCATTTTTTTAAAAAAAATTTAAGGTTTTCATAATTTTTATTTCAGCAACTCTGGTCTTTCTGTTTTTGTGTTGTCTTGAGCTTTTGCTTCTCACCCTCCGCCTTAAAAAGTCTGTCTTCTTTAGTAAGCTACTGACCACTGCTTCGTTCACATAACCCATGCAATTTTATCAACTACCTTTTGACCACACTCTTCATTTGTCCGATGTTCTCCACAGTCTAAACACAGAACTAAATTATCTCATTCATCTCAATAAATCTGGCTGCTCATATCCCCTTACCACAAAAATCTCAAAATTACAATGTTCAAAATTAAAATTTCTCACCAAATTTTATCACCATCTTTAAACTTGCCCCCAATGGGTAAGATAACCATATTGCTTTGTTTGTTCAACTGTGCCTAAAATAAATTTTTCAAACATTAAGAGTAGTTAAATAACCAAGATGTATTAATTGCTTATTGCAAAAAAAAAATCAGACAAAAGCAATTTAAGGAAGGAAGGGATGCCTTTGACTTACAGTTCCTGGGTGCAGTCCATCAAGGCAGGAAAGCCATGCAGCCTGAGTCAGCAGCCCACACTGCATCACAGTTGGGAGGCAGGGAGAGGGGAGCCTTGATGCTCAGTCCCCATTCTGCTTTCATTCAGGATCATACTCAAGCCCATGGAAATGTGCAGACCACATGGAGAGTGAATCTTCCCATCGCAAGAGACCTAACCTAGACCTGCATAGACATGCCCAAAGACTTGTTTCCATGGTGATTCTGAATCCCATGAAGTTGTCAATCAAAATTAACCATTATACTACGTATGGTGGCTTTACAACTAACGATACTGAGACAGAAGAATCATGAGTTTGAGGTCAGCCTGGGCTGCATAGTAAGCTCCAGATACATAGCAAAACACTATGAGAGGAAGCTAATAGGATGGAGTAATGATAGCAATTGTCTCTATAATTTGCTTCTCCATTAAAGCTACTGACCTACAAATAATACCGCACTCATTTTCACTCTCCATATACTAATAAATAGTATTATGCTTCCTAAATGATTTTCAGTCCAACCTTTTCTGTTATGATGGTCTTTACCCAGCTGGTAGTCTAGACAACAGCAATGCCAACCTATTTGGACTCCCTATTTCCAGTCATGTTTACTCTTAAATCCAGTACTGGACTTCTGTCAGTGTGTCTAATCAAAAATAAAAATGGACCATGCATCCCTTCATCTGATATTATTTAATTCTTTCTTTCCTTCTTCAAGATGTTGTTCAAAATCCCATGCCACTTGACTCTGAGAGCAACATACTCATTTCCCTATTCATACCTGCTCCTGGGTTCTTCATGGAATTTCATTCCACCTTATCTTTCTTTCATTTATCCCTACGACATTTTCAAAACTCGTTTTCTACAGCAAGTGGGTTGGACTTCCTCGAGCAAGTTATTCCTTCTTTTTTTTTGGGATCGTAAAAGTCCTTGTATCCACAGATTACCAGAGAAACCAGGAGTGACAAGTGCACAGAATAGTCAAAGGGAAGGACATATTTTTAATATGTCCTGTTTTTAATCCAGAAATCTAGAAATTAACAGTGATTATAGCCTGGCGATCTGAATTTATCTATTGGTCCTGTCCATAGCAAACTTCCACAACCAAAGCAGGAGGTGTCTAGTAATTTAAATGACCTTTTCGTTATCTATATAGCCAAGAGCTCCCACAAGTTTCCACAAACAGGACCTGAGGTAGTTAATAGCCCAAAGGACCTCTACATGATCTGTATGACAAAACCATGCCAGATCCTTCCCTGGCCCCTTGAGTTACTATAGGTAGCTTATCTTTAGAATCCATCTTCTTGAAAGAAATGACACATACTCTGTGTTGAATTTCAATGTAGCCATGCCTCCTTGTGCACCTGGGATTGTGTTTGCATACAATTATTTCATTGGAGAGAAACACACACAAACACACAATAGTAGCACTTATAATATAAAGAAAACATACAGATTAAATCAGAAATAATACATACACCCAAGTTAAAAATCTCATGTCCCTCTGAAAACATTCTTCAGTTGGTGCGTAGTCATCTGCAATGGGGAATAATTTATTGGGTATGAATCCAAGGCTAGCATCTATTTCCATCCCAGCATCTGTGGATAATGATCAATCTCTGTAGCCCTAAGAACAATAGAAGCAATATTATTTATTTTTCTGTCTGCTTTGCTATTTTTTAAATTCAAACATAACTTACAATTTATGAATAAAATTACTTCTCAGAGACTTAAAATGTTTCCTTCTCAAATAATTCAATAATTTAAGTGAGAAGAGTAGATTCAGATAGTTTTAGTTTTTTTTAAATGTTATCTTATTCTATTTTATTCCTTCAAACATCATTGCAAATCATTTCTTTATTTAGAAATTGTGAAATAATTTATATTTGCTCAGTTGGTCTAAAGTTATTAAGTAAATGTGATTTTCCTCATGAAAATCCAGAACTTTTGAGAACACAAAATATTTTTATTTTCTTTTTCTTTGACTTTACACTTCTTACACAACAATCTCCATAATAATTAAAATTATTTAAATTCTTTTTAAATTTTGCAGTTTTCTTTAACTCATAATTAAGAAATTAAAATTAATATATTTGAGAAAAGCAATTTGTTAAATGCACATACACATTCAGAAGGACTACCACAATTATGTTCATTAACATACCTATTATCTCACACAGCCACTATTTTAGAGTGTAGTGGGGGAAAAAGCAGATTTACTCTCTTCCAAATCTCAGTAATTTATGCCAAAGCAGCTTCCTTCTCCCTCATCCTGCCTGGCCCCTGTTTGCTGGCATATGCCCTGTTCATGAGAACCCTTGCGGCTGGTTCATCTTTTCCATCTGGAAGCTGAGGCTTCTTCAGCTGCAGAGGCAAGAGAAGGGCTCTGAAGGGTCTGGGAGCAATAAGTTAATTCCTCATCATGTCTTTTCATGACCCATTATCCGGAAATAGTCAGATGAAGTGCAGGAGGGGAACTCAGATGTGGATGAGCGCTAGAAGACTTCTGTCGTGATGACCTTGGATCATAAACTGAACAGTAGAAAGGCAAGATAAAACAATTCCCTATAGTTAGATTTCCTGAAATTAATTTCTACCTTCTGACAGAAATGACAGAATCAAGGAATAAAAGCCTTTTAGAGTGTGCTAGCGGTATTTAAAGAGCTGACAATCTGAATGGCAGCCAGCAGAAACTTTCTCTCCACCGTTAAAATTTCGGGGCATCGGAGAGAGAAAAAGGTAATGTCCTTCATGTCAAAACAGAGAAAAGGATAAGCAAGCTTACTTATTCTTTTCTTTAGTAGCAATATATTAAAGATTCCTGAGATCTAGTTTGATACTTCAGACATGCAGAGTCATGTTTTGTTCTTCTTTTCATAGTCACAGGAAATGGGCAAGGGGAAAAGTTCAGTATCATCCTGAACTCTGGAAGTCTGTGGGAGTGGCTACATAAATAATTTGAGTAATAGCACACCTTAGAATCAAAGAAGCCAACTGTAAAAACAGTGTAAAAATTCATATTTGCTTGTCATTGTGACGGGCCTATAGTTTTAATCTAATGGAAGTCTTCTCTGAGATACAAAATACCAAAAGTTAAATAAGTAAATAAAAATTGTAGCTGTTAGCACAAATGTATTGGATGATTGTGCTACCTAGTTTTATGTCAACTTGATACAAATAACAGTCATTTGAACAGAGGGAACCTCAATTGAGAAAATGCCCCCAATATATTGGCCTGTGAGCAAAACTGGAGGGCATTTTCTTGATTGATGATGATGTGGAAGGACCTAGTTCACTGTGGGAAGTTTCATCCAGGAGCAGGTGACCCTTGGTGTTATAAGAAAGAAAGCTGAGCAAACCACAAAGAATGAGCCAGTAAGCAGCATTCCTATTTTGCTTCTGCATCCATTTCTGCCTCCAAGTTCTTGGCCTGACTGCCTTCCCTGATTTCCTTCAAAGGTGAACTACAAATTCTAAGTTCAAACAAACCTTTTCTCTCCTTAACACAATAGTAATAGAAACCTCCAGGATAGCAATGTAAAGAAAATGAAAGACCAAATCGAAGTCTGTGAACAGTGATGTCTGGTACTGTGGCATGGACGGGGCCACTACCTTAGCTAAACTTCCATAACCAACAGTCATTTTCCAGGAACTAGCTTATTTCCTTACCCTGGGACACATCCACAGGGCATCTCCCACATTTGATGGGATAAACAGAGCTGGCTCAAGCTGCTTGGCCTGACAGGCAGCAGGGAGACGGGGAGGTACTTTGTCTCCTTGGTTCTGAACTGCAGCCACTGTCATGGACACACCCTCAGTCACACCTCTCTCTGGTGAGAGGTCCTGGTCTAGAGGTTTTCGGGTAGACACTGCACCTGTAGCTACCCTCACTACGTCTTCTGGATTCTGTGGAAGCCCTAGGCTGAGTGAAGAATTTCCATCTCTAGCATATTTTTATGTTGAGAAAACAGCTTGCTCCATGGAGAAGACTCCTGACCCTAGGACAAGCTTAGTCTTTTTATTTGAAATGGTTTATTATGAATATCGTTTGGGAACTGTTGCTCTGTCTTTGGGGCCTTTTAGAAGCTAACTAGCCTAGCACTTAGATTTTGGTCATTTTTTTTCTTAAAAAGTCCAACTAGACATGTTTTTTTTTCCATATTTGGCTTCAAGTAACCCAGAGAAAGTTATTTTTCTCTTTTACTCTTTAAAAAAATCTCCTTAAGACTGTTTTGTATTCATGTACTGGTCTACAACATTAGATCAAGACCTCGAAAGGCCATATCTTCGTTAGGTGTTCTGCTGCTGTGAAGAGACATGATGACCACAGCAACTCTTACTAAGGAAAACATTTCACTGGGGTGGCTCACAGTTCAGAAGCTCAGTCCAACATCATCATGGCTGGACATGGTGGTGTGCAGGCAGACATGGTGCTACAGAAGGAACTGAGCCCTACATCTTGATCCACAGGCAACAGGTAGTAAACTGAGATACTGAGCATAGAGAGCTTGGTCATAGGAGATCTCAAAGCCCACCCCCATAATGACATGCTTCCTTCAACAAAGTTATGTCTCTTAATAATGCCACTCCCTTTGGGGGCCATTTTCTTTCAAACCAATCACAGGCCCCAAGGTCCTGATGAATCAATTTAAAAAAGAAAAATAAAACTCTATTGTAAACATCATTCTTTTTTACCCAAGATTTGTTTTTATCCTAAAAGATTTGCATGAAAAGATATTCTATATAATTGACAAGATAAAGTTTAGTGCATTCAAATGGATATAGTTTGCATATTTGCCTCCAGAATCTAACATGAATGTTTTTAAACAGTATGCTGTGTTTATGAGACTCATATGGTTTTCCCTCCAGGGCTAAACTTCATCAAATAAAGGCCTAATTTGATGAAATAAAAACTATTAATTTTTAATTGAAAATAGATTTTTTTCATACAATATATTCTGATTAAAATTTCTCCTCCAACTCTTTCTCTCTCTCTCTCATTAGGATACAAACAGGCTTTTAAAAAAAATAATAATAAATTAACATAAAGTAGAATATTATAAACTAAAAAGAAACCAGAATAGGATGAAATGGTAAATAAATAAATAAATAAATAATGCTCAGACAAAGCATTATGAACAAGGAATCTCCAAAAATGCTGTTGAGTTCACTTTTTGATGGCCATCTACTGCTGGGCATGAGGTCTGTCCTTAAGAGTGGTTTGTACACATAGCAAAGCTTTGTTGGAGAAAACTATCTTTCTTTTGTGTATAGTATCAACTGGGACAGTTTCTGGGTTAGAGATGGGGGCTTATATCCACTTCCCTTCTCGTCGTCTTAGACCTGTGCAGGGACTCTGCAAGTTGTCACCATCTCTGAGTTCAAAAGAAACTATTAATTTATTAAGTGTATATTTGTACTGCAGAAAGTATCTGGTCATTAATACAAAGCAATATATCTATACTGCCTGATATCAAGCTATTGTTTCAGTTCTAGCTAGTGAGCTGGGAAACAGATGCTTAAAGACTCTTAGTGGTTTATAGTAACTTTTCACCTAAACTGACTGCTTCTGGAATCTAACTCACACCTTTACAGCTTAGTTTTAGCCAAAAATTTACACATGCCATTTTAATCTCCTAAGTATCCAGAGAGTCAGAGATTTCTGAAAAGGATATGTATGACAATAATCCCGCAACTATCTAACCTAGTGATGAGTACACCATGTGAACAGTCTGATATGGACAAAGAGCCATCCTGGAGCTGGTTCTGCCCTCCCAACTGGATCCATTCATTTATTGACTCATGTTTTAGTCAAGATACATTTGCTTGCCAGCTATGAGCCTAGGAGCTAGAAATAGAGAAGGGGAAGACAGGGAATGAATGTGAGTTTGGGAAACTCTGGGGTATGCAAGTCTCTGTGAGGGAACGGCAATCACAGGACCCAAACAGCTGTCCCCAGTGGAAGTGCATGTTTGTAAGCCAGTGGCAGCTGCTTCTAGAAGTGTTTCAGGAACAAACTCAAAAGCCCGGGTAGACTTTACCAAGCCACCATAGTCCCTACCTACATCCTAAAGACCTGTTCTTATACAGGGAAATGTAGTCCTAACCCTTTGACAAGGAGACTTCTCTTTACAATGGATTTACAGAAAATCACAACCAGTCAAAATTCAGCACTATGAATCCCAGTCCCAAAGGACACATTTACAAAACCAACTTCTGTACCTAAGCTCAGAGAAAACTGTAGAAGAGGGAGCAGAAAGATTGTAAGGACTAGAGGGAGTGAGACTGTGTCTCCTAGGAATGTCAGAAGCTACACCCATAAAGTCTCACCAACATAACGGCTGAGACACACTCTGAACAAAATCAATGATAAACATACCAAACTGGACTGGGAAAAGACCATGAGGCCCCAACCCTACATGAAGAACAATGAGCAACTAAGGAAGGCCGAATAGAGAAACAATCTTCCCTAGGAAAGCACACACCAGTTAGTTACCCAATAGTCAGTCCTGAAAACATACCTATAGATAACATTATACAAAATGAACAGGTTATTTTAAGTATATATGCATATACATTTATACAAGTCATAACAATTAATAAAAAAGAGGCTATGAATTTGTGTTGATAGGCTTTCTGTTCTGCCCAGTTCCCACAGTCATTAAGTCCCAAAGAAATCACACAGAGGTCTACATTAACTATAAACTGATTGGCCCATTAGCTCAGGCTTCGTATTAACTCTTAAAACTTCTATTAGCCCAATATTCTTATCTGTGTTAGCCACATGGCTCAGTACCTTTTTCAGCGAGGAGTCACATCTTGTTTCTTCTGTGGCTGGGCAAGGACTCCAGAGGAATGGGCTTCCTCCTTCCCAGAATTCTCCTGTTCTCCTTGACTTGCCTCTACTTCCCGTCTGGTTGTCACACCTATACTTCCTGCCTGGATACTGGCCAACCAGCGTTTATTTAAAATATAATTGACAGAATATAGACCATGGTCCCACACCAAATTTGAAAGAGAGCAATGGGTTGTATGACATGGAAGGGAAAATGTTATAATTAGAATCATAATAATAATTAATAATAATAGCCAAGGTAGAAGAAAGAAGCAGATACAATGCTGGGGAATGAAAGGAGGGAAAGACTTGAAGTTCAAATTCTGGTTAGCTTTGGTTAGAAAAGGTTAAGTCTCAATAGAACATCCCCATTCTCTCAGTGTGTGGGAACTCACCAGGGCCAGCTGGCCTGGGTCTGAAAAAGCCTGGAATAAAACCGGACTTGCTGAACATAGCGGACAATGAGGACTACTGAGAACTCAAGAACAATGGCAATGGGTTTTTGATCCTACTGCATGTACTGGCTTTGTGGGAGCCTAGGCAGTTTGGATGCTCACCTTACTAGACCTGGATGGAGGTGGGTGGTCCTTGGACTTCCCACAGGGCAGGGACCCTGACTGATCTTTGGGCTGACGAGGGAGGGGGACTTGTTTGGGGGAGGGGGAGGGAAATGGGAGGCAGTGGCGGGGAAGAGACAGAAATCTTCAATAAATAAATAAATTAATTTAAAAAAAAGAAAAGGTTAAGTCTCCTTAGATCTTGGAATGAGGAAAAGGCCTGAAGACTATATTCTAGAGGGCCTCCCAGGTCAGACTGACAAAGATGGATCCTCTTTCTATTGAACTGCCTGCCCATTGGAGGTTTGGGAAAAAAAGGACAATAGATAAATGGTGCTTGGAAAACCACACTGTCTGCAGTCTGAAGAGCAGATTAGGGGCCTTGGTGGGCAAGCACAGCCAATAGGCAGCTGCAGTGAATCAGAACCTGTCTTCTTGTATCGACAGTCAGTGACTGTTACTTGCATGGCAGACTGGCATTATAAGTTAATCAAAGGCTGGGGAGTCCCAATTTTATATGACTAAACTTTATGTCTGCTTGGCTGTTTGCTTACTGCTCCTTAATGGAGTTGATTAGTTTCAAAAACAAAGTCTTGGTTCTACTTTTCAGTAAACTGCAATAGTGCCTGGCTTCTCCTCCACAAGCAATTCTGCAGGATCAAAGGAAATAATGTGTAAAAAAAGAACTGTGTAGACCAGAAATTTCAAAGCACTCTGTTGTACGGTGCCAGGCACTATTATCCATAATATTGGACCTGATTTCATTTTCAGCTAAATCTTCTTATTTTCTCTGTATTGGTCAAAGAAAAACCAGTAGCAAGCTGAACCACAGGAAATCATATCACTTAGTCCCCCAACTAAAGTAGGTGGAATCTAATGATCATGTCATACTTTTCCCCCATTCATAAAACATGTTTCGTTGAAACTCAGAAGACACAAAATCAACCAATTTCAAATAAAAACAGCTGTTGGGATAAGTTTTTTTAAACGTTTTCTGGAAATGTAAACCTACCTTGAAAGCTGGGGTGTTTTATTTGATCATACGAAACATTACAGTGGTTTGTCCTAGCCCCTTGGCCTCCTATTGGAATGATCACCAGAAGAAAAAAAAGTGATGATGCTCTGATTCATAGAATTTAATCTAGATGTTTTAGAATGGAATGAATTCCAATAAGATGTCTCCATCGGTCTTCCTAGAGAAATATGAGCAACCAACAAGGTGTCCCCCCCCCAATTTCTCTTAGAGCAAGCTGGATCCCACAAAGTGTCTCCACCAACCTCCTAGAGTGAAATGCATAACCAACAAGGGGTCTATGTAAATCTCTCTATTTTCCTGCCTTTCTACCAAGTCTCTTTGTTCTTAGTGTACTTGAAATGCTAAGGCTCACAACTGAGACAACTTGCTGGAGCGTCCATCATGTAGAGGAACCTAGACCACCAGGTTGTCCTTAGCTCCAGGATTTTATCATTTCCTCAGTTTTACTCCAAACACCTAAAAAGGATTTTGTGAAGGTTTCTTGAGGGGATTAGTTCACAGAGGGGGTAAAAAAACCTTTTTTTTTTTTTTGAGCAGATAGAAGTGAAGAGAGAAAAGAGAAAAACAGTTTTAAAAAGATTGTTCTTGTCTAGGAACAGCAGCAGGGGCCTTAAACCTGAGATATACAGGAAGATCAAGGAGTTAGATTATTTGATGCCTGAGCTTCAAAAGTTCAGGATCAGCCTGGTAAATATACCAAGAGTCCTTCTGGAAGAGAGAGACAGGCAGGCAGAGTGGGGAAGGGGAAGGATGCTCTTTACTGTCATCAAGAGGTACTTGGGGAACACTAAAGCATATCATTTGCAATTGCAAGCAGCATTTGCAGACATTTATATTTTGTAAATGTTTTATATACTATCCATCTTTTAAAAATATGGAGGAGATTTAGTGTTTGCTAAGCAAGAATGAGGATCTAAGTTTGATTCCCAGAGCCCACGTAAAAAGCAAGAGCCAGAGTGCTTGTAAATCTCAGGCCTGAGAGAACCTTTGGAGTTTACTGATCTGCCTAGCCAAATTAATCAGCTCCAGGTCCAAGTAAGTGACCACATCTCAAAAAAAATGAATATATATAATATATATGTATATATAACATATACATGCATGTATGCATTATATACCATCCATATACATATATATACAGTGCCTGAGGAATCATACCAAGGTTGACCTCTGACCTCCATACCCAAGCACACACACATACTACATCCTCTATGAAAAACTGAACACTACTTTGTGTGCCTAGACAGGGTTACAAAAACATTAACCTATACTTTTCAACTTTAAGTCAAATTTCTCCTGCTGAGCCATAGTAGCCTAGAAAAGTAACAGAACCTCATAAATGTTATTTTCTTGGATACAGATCTGTGTGATCAGCATTTTAAAGCTTTCATATATAAGTTCACATAAATAGTGGACAGAAATTTTTCCCTGTTTTTGCTACAAAGTGCTTCAAGAGTTTAAATTAGCATTTTGAAGAATTTTCTTAAGATTTATTTAATTTATGTGTATGATTGTTTTGCCTGTTTATATGTCTACACACCATGTGTACACTTTGGGCTTTCAGAAGTCAACAGAAGTCATCAGATGTCCTGGAACTGGAGTTACATGTAGGTGCTGGAAAGTGAACCCTGATTCTCTACAAGAATAGTGCCCCTAACTACTGAGCCCCTAATTTACCACTTTTTAACTTTTTAAGTTGCACTGATTCCAATGCATGCACAAAGCAGGGGTAATGGTACATTCTTTCTGGAGATGTGGTACCATACCCATAACTCAAAGGTATTCATAGTATTTTTATTCAAAGAAACACCCAATAACCAAGTTTATTAAAAATGGTCAGTCTGAAGAATGAATATGTTAGGGTGAAGATATAATAAATTTGAGATGCACATAATATATACCAAGATACAATATTCAAACATATAAGTGGATAAAGACAGATTATAATTGATAGGTAAGGAGTTCATATATGATAACTGATAAGTACACAGAGAAGTAGATAGATGATAGATATATAAACATATAGATAATAGATAATGATGATGATGATAGATAGATAATAGATAGATGATAGATAGATAGATAGATAGATAGATAGATAGATAGATAGATAGATGATAGATAGATAGATAGATAGATAGATAGATAGATAGATAGATAGATAGATAAGATAGATGAGTCCTTAAATTACATCTACAAAATTACTATATTTCCAGAAATATTTAAAAACTGTTAAATAAAATAACACTCTCTTTAAAGTTCGAGGTTAATGAAATGGCAGTTTCTAATATTTATCAAGCATTCTTAAGTAATATGTCAAATAACTTGGGAGATCGCCCCCCCCCCAAACTCTTATGGTATGTTCTAGATATTTGGCCTTTCTCATTTAAAAACTGTCCTCCTTGTTTATAAGGTCTTTTATGTTTTTCTTGAAATCAGAACAAGATACTTCCAGCTTCTGTAATTTTTCAATACAATAGATCCCACAGACCTACTATTTGGATCCTACGTGACACTTTTATTTCATTACTCCAGTCTCTACTTTCTCCACCCCATCCCTGGCTCTGGGGTTCAAACACCGGGCCTTGGGCTTTGAACATCCTAGCAAAGCACCCCACACCCACTCTACATCCCCAGCTCTCCTTCTGTCTCTGCTTTTTTCCATTTTAAATGTTTTGTTAATTTTGCATAACAATCACAATTCCCCCTTTCCCTTCTCCCACTTCTGCCAACCAATTCCCATCCACTCCTCAGAAAGAGTAAGACCTCGCATGGGAATCAACAAAGACTGGCACACGCAGTGGAGGCCCAGTCACTGGCACACTGCAGTGAAGAGGAGCTTGGTCCTTCTGTCTCTTTTAAGGCGCCACTTTCAAATGTTTCATGATGAAGTGCAGTTTGTACAAAAACAGAGAAGAACCTGCTTGTTTAGAAGTGTTCTTTCCTTTACATTTGTCTTATTGGCATTTTGGGTGTGGCTTTTGGAACCCTGCAGGATTCTAGTCAATCTGAAAAACATTTAATAGAATAGGTACTATTCATTTTGAGCTGTGTGCTCTGCTGTTTTTTTTCCAAATGTTTGGACTTTTGCATATAATGTTACAGGGTAGATAACAGTGAGCTCCATTGAATAGAAAACCTGAAACAGGGGAAGGGTTGCACTAAGGATTGCATGCACATACACACAATACACATACATATACACGTGTATGTATATGTATATGTAGTTTTTTACGTGTGTGTAAATATATACATATATACCCAATGTATAAACTCAAGAAACCTGGCACCAATGACTTGTTGCTTAGCAACCTCATCACAACTATGAAGAGACCTTGTCTCATAAAAGCAAAACAAAATAAAACCAGACAAACAAATAGACACAAAACCCCAAGTTCAAATGGCATTGGGTCTTTGAGTTAGTCACTGTCAGTTTTTGTTTTCAGACCTGCAATTTTTCAATGGTTTTATGCTGTTCTTCAGCTGTTCACAAAGGAACTGAATTCACAGGTCAGTTAAACATCACATTTGGGAAGACTGAACTATAACAGATATTTGTTGGCATATGTCTCATCTTAGTTGTCCTATGAGAATTGATATACATGATGCCATGTTCTGTGACACTATTCCTCGAGAGACTTGACCAAACAGAGAAGGAATCGATGACGAACCAAAGTCAGGGTACTATCTGCCTTAGTCTGTTTTCAATGTAATAAATGCCATGACAAAAAAAAAAAAAAAACTTGAAGCAAGGATTTCTTTGGATTACACATATCACAAACCACCACTGTGATAATTCAAGAGTAGGAACTCAAGGCAGAAACTGAAGCCAGAGACCATGGAAGAAGGATGTTTACTGGCTTATTCTCCATGACTTATTTCTTCCATAACTCAGAACCGCCTCCCCAGATTGGGTACCACTTACTGTGAGCTGGACCCTCTTACATTACACATCACTTGGTAAAATGCATTCCACAATCTTGCCTACCGGAGAATCTGATGGAAGTATTTTCCCATTGATGTTTCCTCTTCCTGAGTGACCCTAGCTGTGTCAAGTTGACAAAAACAAGCATACCAGCAAAGTCCCACTTGGTGAACCGCATTTTATTTGAATTATTTACAGAAATATGTGCGAGGGGTTATTTAACAGAAGCCGAAATGCCTCAAAGACAGCTGCCTCCCCAAAGCATAGGTAACAGTGCTTTAAAGCTGGAAGGGGAACAGGCACCAAAAACTACAGAGAAACCCTGTCTCGAAAATCCAAAAAAAAAAAAAAAAGCTGGAAACCTGCAGTGCCCTGCACAACCTGCAGGCGGCACCATAGGTTGGAGAGTGTCTTTGGCAGGTAGCTCATCTGCTCTGAGCCTACTTCTAGGCATTTCAGCTCGTCAGATAGTGTCTCTTGGAAGTCTATTTCTTACATAACCTTGGGAAGGGAGGAGTCTAATGTACCTGGATAGTCTCAGGGAATTCTTGAAAGAATTGAGTTATTTCCTGAGCATTCAGGATAGAATGATTTACTTCTTAGAGCATCCTGCTGTTTCACCTCCTTTTTAGCATCCTCTGTCTTATCGAGCTTCCTGCTTAGAAGAGGCTGTTGGTTTACCTCCTTTAATCACAATAATGAAAATGTATTATTAATAATAACACTGTAGGTCTTTTAAAAAGTGTGCCTGGAAAGTTTTAACGTCTGAGAGAACTGCTACAAAACATGCTACTCAATGCCGCCCTACTTCATCTCCACTGCAGCACTTTCTCAATGTCATTTGCAAAATCATTTTCTCCCCTGCGCTCTGTAAATGTTTATAGCCCATAAGCTTTTAGGCTCGGCACCACTCTCCATCCATTTCCTAATGACATGGGCCACTCAGGATCTGTGTGCACCGGTAATGTGGAGCTTTTGGATTCTGTGATCAAAAAGATTCGTATGCATCACTGTCATCTTGAGCCAAAAGGGAATCATGGAAGAAGCAAACTCATCAAATTTCCTTCCTAACCAAATTCTCTCTTCTGTTGTTTTTCAGCCTCACCTCATCATATCACCCCCAAAGAAAAATCTCCAGAGCATACTAGGTCTATCCCGTGTTTCTTATTCTTTAAGCCACTCAGCCTGTAGACCTGACTTGATTTTATTGCCAATATAGTTTACGTCTTTATATTCATTTATGCATAATGTTAGGCTGGCCCAAGTCTCTGGCCAAGAGGAAACCAGGCCTCTCGGGGAAATAAAATCTGCACTTTCTGAACATCTCAGGAATCTGACCCCAAACCACAACGAGTTATCGTCCCCACTTAAAAATTTCTATTAATGACAGTTTCTTTGTTGTAGCCGTTCCCCTCCCCGCTAATGCTCTCCCACCACCACCACTCCTCCCCCAACACAACTCAAACCGTCCTGTAACCCCAGATCCCTTTGGTGCTGCTGCTCTCCCTTCTTTCAGAATCAACTGGGCAAATCATCCCTCAATAAAGCTTCATTCTATGACCTCAGTGCAGCTCTGGGGGTCTTGCTCTCACAAAAACCTTACACATATATACACTATTGTGACCAACACCTAATTGGCTCACTTTGATCAGCTTTCTAGAGCTGTTTCATTTTTCACTTTTGCACTCTTTCCAAAGCAGGTGTTGTACTTTCCACAGGAATAGTGACATCTATCTACCATCACAGAATCTTTTATCATTTGAACATTTTATGCATGTGTATAATATATTTGATCATATTCACTCCTTTATTTATCTATTTATTTGTTTGTTTAGTTTTACCCACCAAATAAATAAATACTGCCCTAATGTCCATTTAGCATGGGGTCATCCACTGAGACATAGGGACCTATCAGTGGACACACTTCTAAAGAAAAGTGATTTCCTCCTCCCTTATGATCTTCTGCTAGGCATGGGACTCTGGGTGCCCCTTCCTGTTACATGCTGGAATTTCCAGTTTCGTGATATATGGCATTAGAGGTGAGCCTTTGTAAAAAACTTTTCCTGTAAAAATTTTGGTAATAATAGGTATTTCATAAATATTATATAACTAATAACAGTTCAAAGGTGGAGAATAGTGATCAGATTTACATGGCATTGACATATTTTAATATCTAGCTCCAAAAGAAATAATTAACTAAGATATCTAGTTTGAACAGAAAAGAACTTGAAAACAGTGCATTGGCTTTAGTGTATAAGTAACAATTTATTCATTTGATGGCATAAATGCCACCTTGCTATATTACTATACAGAAGATGGTTTGCAAACATTAATTTTCACAACATAGATACTGACAATTCAAGGGCAAAATGCTGCATGGATTTTGAGGAAATAGATACTCTATTGGAAAGAAGGCTGAATAATTAACATTGTAGGTAAAGTAACTGGTTTTTGATTAAAAATATCAGAATATAAGTTTAAAGCAAAAGTTGTTGGCAAAACTCCAGGGTTTTCTTTTCTTCTTAAGATTGTGTTGTAGCCATTTTTATGCTAATGTGTTTGCCCGAATTAGTTTCTATATGTTGTTCTGCTTAGGGATTTTTTTTTAATCTTTCAGATGTCATACAATGTGATTCAAGTTTCAACATGAATATGAATTACCTGGGTATTTCACTAATAACATAGACTCAGATTTGGTAGTCTGGAGTAGGGCTCATTTTTCTGCATTGCTAGTAAGCTCCCCAGTGGTGGCGATGCTTTGGGGCCATGTAGCACATATGAGATAAGGAGGGTTTAAGGCAGAGGCTCAAGTTCTGCTGTGCTCTGGAATAACCAAGGGATCTTTACAAACTACTGATGTTTTCTCAGAGTTAATTGGGCTGGGAATTTTTCTTGGCTTTGGGATTTAAAAAATTGCCCAGATTTTCAAATGCACAGATAACTTGAAGAACAATAACTTAGAAAATATTGAAAAAGATTGCATAATTATTTTCTCAAAGCTGTTAAATACTTACATTTATTGTTTTGACTATAAGTATACGAATAAAATAATGTTTTTATTATTTTATTTATAGTTTATGTATGTATTAATATTTTGGTCAAAGTATAAAGTATAAGTTAATTCATTATTTTTCACATATAATGTACATACTTGATTAAAATAAGTGGTATCATGCAATGACTCCTTTTAGCTAATGTACAGAATGACTCGATATCAACAGCATTTAGAAAGAATATCATAAATTTACATACACACATGTGTATAGTTACTACCTGGCATATTTGTCATCACGGATCAGAAGATCTTAAGTGTTTCACATGTAGCTCACAACAATTCATATCAACTTACAAGACGGGTATTGTTATTTTGAAAGTATCATGCAAATGTATACTTGCTTCAGTGACACTGCTTGCAAGAGCTTAAACTGGGACTAATGTAGGAATGGATCCACCAATTATGCTGTCTTTCAATAACTCATTCTGATGTTCTGTCCAGTGAATTTGATGCCACCTCCTTCTGATAGAACATCTCTTCAAATTTAGTGCTTGAAGATAATAACACATGGTCATGTAAAGTAAGGGTAATGCTTGCTTGGTGCCTGCTCTGGGAACCAAGGTAGCTTAGCTCTAGTGAAGATGTTTTACTGAAATCACCATGGAAGTTTCAATGAATATTAGAGTCTGTAAGAGTGGGGTAGATATAAATCATTTTGGAGATGATTCTTTAAAAAAAAAAATGAAGACAAGGAATGTATGTTTCCAACACTGAAAGTAAACCAAGGTTTTCAATAATTGTATTTAAATTAGCAAAATCCTCTGGCATTATATGGAACTGACTTCAAGAGTAGATAAATTAGTGCAGCTCTTAGACCTGATCAGAGAAGCATCCTGTGAAATAAATAGGTGTGGTTAACACAGAGACTCAGACCTGGTCAAAGTATAAAGAGAATACGTGACTGTGAGGTTCTCAGCCACAGAAGAGACATCTAGATCACCTCTTGGGGACCACTGCAAAAGAGAAAGAAGAACGATAATAAGAGCCAGAGATTGGGAAAACTGGAGGCGAACAGAATCTCCAGAACATGGCAGGGCCGCTGCACTAATGCTCACACAGCAGCTGCGGTTACCTGCATAAGCACTGCCTAGAATTAAACCAGTCAGGATTCCTGCATGGAGTGAGAAGGGGGCTCATGGGTGCCCCATCTGAGGTGCCATGAACAGCTGATAGCTTCTGGGAAAGGCACGGTCAGTTTTCTTTAAAGGTGTGGCTCGTGGAGGGAGGGAATAAAAAAATAAAAATACAGGTGTGGCTCCCAATGGGTAGACCACATTCTGGTGGATAGTCTGACACCTGGAATATATTGACAGGACAAACTGGAGTGGATAGGTTAATAAGTTTAAAAAAAGAAAACACAAAATTGAGAGGTTAAGGAGTGATATTGGATCTGGGAAGACTTAAGGGAAGGATTTAGGGCAAATATGATAAAAAATATATCATATAAAATTCTCAAATAATTAATAAAATGTTTATTTAAATTTTTTTTATTTTATTTATTTATTTTTTTTTTTTTTGGTGACTGACAGGTATATTAACAAACCTGAATGAGCAATACAAAAGCAAGAAACAAACAGATGGTGGAGCCCCCCCCCAACACACAAAGTTTTTCAGTTCTCTTGTACATGGATAAATGGTAGAAAAGTTTGGTCACTGAATCTTGACTATACCTGCTGAAACTGATCTGTCAAACCTAAACTAGCTCACTGTAATTATGTATGAAAACAAGTTATTCCAGATTCTTACAGCACTTGTGCAAATGTTATTCACACGTGAACTGCCTTCTCGTTGTCCGTATGTGTATTTAACTTCCAGTTTCTGGGGCCTAAGGTTAAAGCCTGCCATATTCTTTGGGGTTTTATGTGCACAGCCACCACACAGAGAGTCAAACAGCACTGGTGGTATTTAAGTCTGTAATGTGATACAGGCAGAGTAAACTAAGGCAGCTGTGAAGCCTGAATAAAACTCAGGCCAGGAGAGGGCACAACAGCCAACTTCCTGATGGCGTGTCTCACTGACATGAACAAACATGTGTTTTTCCTCCAATAATCTCGTCAGTGGCTTGCATGTCGCTGCACCAGTAACATATGTAGACCACATCTGCCTGGAAGACACAACACAGCACGCTTTCAGGATCACTGGTTGCTCTTCCTTTTTCTTGGTCTTTTTGTCCCAGAGCGTGCAGGTGTTGGAGTCTTTAATGAGTCTTGTGCCTCTTCTTTCACTGTGGGCACAGGCTGTTTGAAAATGATTTCATCATCTTTATTGTCATCTACTTCGGTCACTTGTGATTTTCGTCTCTCCAAAAATGTTGGTGTACAAACTGGTGTGGGATCCTGGTTACCCTTGGACTCCTGAGTGCCCTGTGAAGCCCCTTTCTTTGGATTAGGTAAGACCAACGAAGGGAAACTATAATCGATCCCCTTCTTAGCTAGCTTCTTCCGGAGTAATTTTTCCTTCTTCCTGAACCGATATTCCATCTTCAACAGTTGCGAATGCCCCCGTTTCTGATTATAGCGACTCACTGCTGGGAATAATGGCTGATGAAAGGGAACGTTCCACTCTTTAAAAAGGTCCTCGTGGACTTTTTCTGGTGGCATAAATTTACACGATAGAAGTCTCGCACCAAAAAGGTAGTTGTCCATTGTTTCTGCAACTATCTTGGCAACATCCTCAGACTCAAACTCCACAAAACCATACCCTCTGCTGTTTCCAGTCCGTTTACTTCTGGACAATCTGAATCTGCTAATAGTGCCAAACTGGGTAAAGTAATCATAGAGGTGACTTTCAGAAAATATTGCTGGCAGGTGGCCCACAAAGATCACTCCAGGATTAAGACTTTTTTCTTCCTTCTTTTGCTTTTTCGCGAGCTGTTTGGCTTGTGTCAGAACCTTCTGAAACTTCTCGTCTTCCTGCGGGTTCAGAGCTAGAGTCGGCTGTGCGGGAGCCATGTTGAAGGAATCCTTCCCAGACGGTGCACGCGGAGGTCCCGGAAGTCTATTTTATTTTTTTTTATTAAAGATTTCTGTCTCTTCCCCACCTCCGCCTCCCCTTACCCTCCCCCTCCCCCAATCAAGTCCCCAAGGGCAGGATATGCAGTTTAGTGATAAAAATCTTGCCTAGCCTGAGAGACCAAATTAATGTAAAATATAAAAATATTCAAGAAGTATTCTGTTTAATGTTCAGTCTTTTGCTCCATAACTCTCTCTCTCTCTCTCTCTCTCTCTCTCTCTCTCTATATATATATATATATATATATATATATATATACACACATATATACATAAGTTTACAAAAATATTTATCTATATAGGAGAATTGTGTATCTATATAAGAGTATATATTCATTCAATTTGGAGAAATACAACAATCTTCTTAAAATAAATTCTGGTTGAAAAAAACATAGACTATTCATTCTGGTGAGTCAGAAGAGGGCTCAGCGCTGAAACTATGAAATGAAAGGTGTCACTAGAGATGATGATGAGCACAATGATACTTTTCATCCCTATAGGGTCTTCAGAAGCACTCATGAACTCTGCAATAGCAATTGCTGATTGGAAATCACAGGTTGGGTGCTCTGCCCTTAAATTCACTGCCTGTAAGGCAGTGACCTAAAAACCTCTCCTCTTCTCCTCTCCTTTACTTATGACAGTTATGCAGAGACCAGTGACTAGGATAGCCATTGTAATGGGAAAGCCCACCTCTGGGAAAGAATAGAAAGCCAAACTCTTGCTGATGTGAAATTTATGGTGACATTTTCTTCTTCTTTTTTTTTTTTTTTTTTGAGTTCTTACGGGGAAATTCTGTCTCTCTGAGATGCTTCAAATATGTACTAAGTTAAGATTATGAACTTGAAAGTGTTTGGACATGGACAAGTAGCACAGTGTGCCACACATGTAAATTAATATTTTAACGGGGACCAGAGTCCATTCCATGTCATTAAACACTTCAACACCTGTGTCAGTTACCAGACTTTTAGGACCAAGACTAGGGAAAACCAACTTCATCTCAATTCAATTTTACAGAGAAATTAAATGCTAAGAAAGCAAAATGGCTATTTCTGATACATAATTTTTTGTTCTTATTTTATGCTTTGTTGTGAAACTAGTTCTTGTCATGAAGTCAGGAAAGATAACTCATTTGGTGATTACTCTAGTGCAATTATAACCAGAGAACCTCAAAGAGAAAATTCCCGTGCCCTGAGACCAGTTCAATTATTAAATTGGTTATTTCCCATCACTTCTTATGTCTGCAATTTCTTCCAATTCTGTTCTGTTCCTTTACCTCAATGTTTTTATTACTGGGAAAAATCATGCCAGTTGAAAAAATGATCATAATCATCCCTGTATTTCAATAGGCATCTTCTGTGTATTTAATACCTGGACTGATGTGGGATTCCCTTCTGTATGCTATGAATATCATTGGTTAATAAAGGACTTCTTTGGACCAATAGCATGGCAGAACTTAGCTAGGTGGGGAATACTAAACTTAATGCTGAAAGAAAGGAGGCAGAGTCAGGGAGAAGCCATGTAGCTCCACTGGAGACAGATGCTTGGAACTTTACCCGGTAAGCCACAGCCACATGGTGATACACAGATTACTAGAAATGGGTTAAGATATAAGTGTTAGCCAATAAGAAGCTAGAGCTAATAGACCAAGCAGTGTTTTAAATAATATAGTTTCTTGATGCCATAAAGCAATTCCACACCAGTTCAGAATTATTGATAATAAAGGGGTTATTTATTTAAGGGGAAAACTTACAGATCACCATCATAAACAACAGTCCTCTAAGAGCAAACAGGAACAGATTCTAGCAGCCAGAACAGGAGCTGGAAGCAAGAGAGAAGGCACATGGTTCTGCTGCTTTTTAAACTATAAGAGACCACACCCAAATGGGCTGGTATCTTAAAGGCTATTGACTGAAGAAGCAGAATGTGTTCCCACAGCAGTTTTTGTGTGGTTATTTTGGGGCTGAGCAACCAGGGACAAACTAGCCGCCTCCCCCCAACACTGGACCAATGTGGACACTCAGCAGGCTTGAATAATGCTCAGCAGGAGTTTGCTCTGACATCATGCAGCTGTGACAATGCAGTTTCAACATCATACAAATGAGTGCAGCCTCACAGAACTATGGGTAAGAAGTGAGATGGACAAATTGTCATTACAATTACTATCATCTGTGCTTTCTGTTCTCTTCTTTTGATTGACCAAGAAGGACCAACTGAGGATAAAACAGACTACCTTAACAAAGCCAAACAGATTCTCTGAAGATGAACATGGAATTAAAATTTAAACGTGAACCTTTTAAGGCAGCCATTTTGAATGAAGCACATTAAACAGCATTTATATCATTTATGGATTTTCTAATATGAACACTAATTCCATTAGCGGTTTAAAAATACATTTAAATACACTCTAGAAGATGGTTTGCCTATCCTTGTTTCCTCTTTATATCTAGCCATATCTTTGCAAAACTTATTGTACTGTCTTCAAGAAATGTTGTATACCATTTTAATAAATGACCCTGGCTTCTGGTTGAAAATTGTTTAGAGGGGGGCTGGAGAGATGGCTCAGAGGTTAAGAGCACTGGCTGCTCTTCTAGAGGTCCTGAGTTCAATTCCTAGCAACCACATGGTGGCTCACAACCATCTGTACTGAGATCTGGCGCCCTCCTCTGGCGTGTGGGCATACATGGAGGCAGAATGTTGTATACATAATAAATAAATAAACCTTTAAAAAAAAAGAAAATTGTTTAGAGGATTTGGCAAGTTTGTATTATTTTAATGTTGTACTTCACTAACATTTAAATTCATTAATTTTAAGAACATTTTTATCAAAGATTAAAAAAGAAGGGCCAGTAAAGGGGGAAACAATTGTTTCTTGAATGTATTTGAGTCTATATTGTAGGACGGGAGGCACATCTGGTATGTAAACCTGATCAAAGGTTCATAGCTATGGAGGTCATGGGCCCTAAGAGGAAACTTTCTTCTGCTAAGGTGACATGGTATTAACCTGCCTTCTAAATGTTTATGATTGTAGCTATAGACTAATGCTTCTCTTGGCCCACGCCAGAGAAGCTTCGCTTTGAAGTGTATAATGAATAATGCAGAGACAAATCCCTATACATTTTTGTGATTAAGCAAAATAAAAATTATAAATTAGAATCAAGTAGCATATTCAGTAAAGTATAAGAATCTGTTGCATTTCCATGTGATAATTATAAAACTATTAGAGACTAACATTAGGAAAATTCCATTTATAATGACATAAAAATAAAAAATTGCTTCTAGGAATGAAGGATTTATATACAGTGAAAACTATAAAACACCAATGACAGAAATGAAAGACACATGTGAAGAAATTAATACTATTAGCATGTTCATACTACTAAAATGATTTACAGAGCCTGGTATTAATTACAGATGCATAATTCCTATCAAAATGCTAATGGTTTTTTTAAACAGAAATGCAAAAATTGCAATCATAACAATATATTTAAACCAATAAGATGAATCCAATTTATAATTTATAATGAGATTACCAATTTATAATGAGATATTTTATTTTAATTTTTGGAAATTGTGTTCATTGCATCTTAAAATTGATATTTTTTTTGCATTCAATACCAAACACTAAAACCAACTATTATACGGTTGTTTATAAGAATTGAACTTGTATTTAAATAGTATTCTGTCTTAGCACAGAAAATAGTCAAGGATATTTAAACTTAGTTCGGTTTACATTGTTATTAATAAACTAAAACTCCAGACAATTGTTTTTGGTTTTGTCTTTCAGGAAAAACATTCAGCATTAGTGTTAAATGTTTTATATAAGTGTATGGTGTTTTATTTCAGAAAACACTTGTCTGAATTGCCAAGGCCTAAGTGCTATTCAGTGTTGAGGTGTGCGGGGGAGGTGGCTAGGTATTTTCAGCAAGCACCATGCTACTGACAATCCATTCAAGCAATAAATAAAGGGCTCTAAAGAAAGTTTAAAACAACAGAAAAATTAATTTTATGTTATTAGAAGATGATAGATGTATTTATTCTTATTATTATTTTAATTTAACCAATTGGTTATTTGAGGAATGTGTATTATTTTTGAATAAGCATATGATATGAGTGAAAATGACTCATTTCTGTTATTTAATACTATGTCATAGAGTGAACTGTTACTTGTAACCTTTTAGCTGTATAGCCTTGCATCATTTATCCAAATTTCAGTTACTATATTCTCTGGAAAACTGTGGAAATAGTCAAGACTTTGATTATAATGTTATAAAGATAAAATAAGGTAAAACATCTCAAGAGCTTGGGCCTTATTTTGTGTCTCCTTCCATACATATTCTTGAAAATAAAAATCTTCTATCAGACATATTGTTGCTAACAATAGATTCTTGTCACTCAATTGGGAAGGTTGTGACTGATTTCAAATATGCTGTGACAATGAATAAAACCAATTAATTACAATAATCCTAGTTAATGTACAGCTCTTCCCGAAACTGCTGTTTGTTATTCTTCTTATGCTAATATTACTTATAATATTAAATAATTATTGCAACTTGAAGTTTAAAGCCATATGGAGTGATTAACCCAGAAATGAACAGATAAAATTTCTGAATTATCAATTGACTGCTCTATGTACAAACATCCAGTGAAAAGTAAAATGGAAATAAAAATCATAAAACCTCTCCATGAGGCTTGTGCTCTGCTGCTTCCAAAGCCAGTTAAACATATGGCCAGAGAATGACGGAGGAGAATGTCTTATGAAGACATAGACAGAAACTTCAGAAATTACAAACAAATTGAATACAGCAGGCTATTAAAAGGAGTCTATGGCAGAAAGCCATGGGATTCATCCAAGGAAAGCAACATTGCTTAAACTCAAAATATGAACCCATGTAACATGCCACAATAAAAGTGTAACGAACATATGATCATCCCAATGGACATAAAACAGTCTGACAAAGCCAGTATCTTTCCATGAATAAGCAACAGCAACAACCAAAACCATACAGTAAAACATTACAGGCAGAAACTATATGCTGACAAAGGACATGGTAAAACAACCTCAGCAAATATCACATTGTGCTGTGTAAGATGGAAAATAGCCCCCAGTAAGATCAGAACTAGAAAAAGAGGTTCACAACTTAGTAGCAGCATCACACAGGTTGTTCTAGCCATTAGGCATGAAAAAGAACAAACACACCTAGGTTTTAGAAGGGAAAAGTAAAATTATTTCTTGGAGATGCTGTAATCACACATACAGAATCAAATGTACAGATATTATAATTAGTGAATCCCATAACAATGTAGGTCATAAGAGTAGTACAAGAACACACTTATATTTCTGTACATTAGTAGGGAACAATAGGAAAACAAAAATAAGAACATCCCAATTCCAATAACACCTGAAAGAATAAAAGTTACAGAAATAAATTCAATTTAGAATGTGTTTCAAAGTGAATAATATAAAATATTATTTAAGGTAACAAATTGAAAGGCCTAAATAAGTTGAAAGATCCTATGTTCATAGATAGGAACACTTAAGATGGCAATTATGTTAGAAAATAATTGGGCCCTATTAAAGTTCAAATACTTTTTTTTGTTTGACTTGGACTAGTACAGTCTAAATTTAATATGGATTTTCAGGACTCATTTGTTGCCAAAACAACCTTAGGGAAAAAAAACAGAGCTGACAGACTCATACTTAGTGATTATAAAAACATGTGGCAAACAAACAATACTTTAAAAGTTGCAATAAATGACATAAAAGTAGACATGGAATAGAATAGAGCTGACGTAAATAACCCATGTGTCTATGGCTGGTTGGTTTATGATCAGGGGTGCCCACATTCTTAAGTGGGATGTGCAAAGTTTTTTTTGATAAAATAATAATGGAATAACTTGACAAGTAAACAGGTGAGTTTTGATCCTTCCCCACACCATATGCAAAAATGGACCCCAAAGAGATCAAATATTCAAAGAGCTAAAACTTCAAAAGTTTTAGAAGGATGCATCTGTAATTATCCATGACCATATTGGCAATGATTTCTAAAATATAACATAGACAGCAAACATACATTTTAAAAAATGAGTTAATGATTCTTCAACTGATATATATATATACATATATATATTAAAGAGTTCAGAGGGATAACTATATATTTTAGAGAATATTTGAAAATTATATATTTGATAAGAAGAGTATATTGCCTAGAATATATTTTAAATGTCTATAGCAAGAAACAAAAAGCAATTAATCTATTAAAAAAACTAGGAATATAATTTGAATAATTGTTTCACCAATTTGATAAACAAATAGCCAAGTGGCCTATGAAAACATGTTTAGTAGAGTATGTTTAGTCACAAGAGAAATGTAAGTTAAAAGAACAATGAACACTACCTCATGCCCACCAGAATAGCCATAATCTAAGTCAGAAAACAGTAGGATAAGAGTGTATAGCTGGTAAGGTAGTTCAGGTGGCAAAAGTTCTTTCTGCCAACCCTGGTGACATGTTAGAGCCCTGGTTGTTCTCTGACCTTTACACATTCTCAATGCTTTGAATGTGCTGCTCCCCACAAAATAAATAAATAAACATTTAATGCAATTTTAAGAGTAAAAGAGTGTGAAGATACTGAAACCATATTACAGTGCTTATAAATGAGTGTCCCATTATGTGGAACAGTATGGCATTACCTCAGTTAAACATAGTTACTATATATGTTTTAAATTTTAGTTAATTAATTAATGACTGGTTGTCTTATCTGTTTGTAAGTATGTATACTAACTGCATGCCTAGTGCTCATGGAATCTAGATCTAATCCCATGTGATTGAAGCTTAAAGTGTTTATGAGACACTATGTAGGTACAGGGAATCAAACCCAGATCCTCAGGAAAAGTAGCCAGTGATCTTGACAGCAGAGCCCTCTCTCCAGACCCTTAGAACTACTACATAAAATAGGAATTTCAAGCTAAGGAGATAACCCCATGGTTGAAGGGTTTGCTGTGGAAGCATAAATGAATGACATGTAATAAGGTATGAGGAGTACAACCAACAAGATTTATCATGTCTCATCCAGTGTCAAAGCTGTTCCCATGCAGAGGGATCAGCACATATGTCACCTCTCTTAAAATCTCTCTTGGCTTCCTTCTTCATGTCTATAGCCAAGAATTTCAGGAGGTTTTTCCCCAATCAAACCTGATCTTTATTCATTTTGAAGACTGTAGGCAATTATAATAAAGTAGTCCCACACTAGCTCAGAATGGAGTATAATAAAGGGTTCTTTATTTAGGGGTAGACTCACAGATCAACAGTCCTCTGCATGAGTGGGGAAAAGGAACTGAATCCAGCAGCCAAGAGCTGAACACATTTCTACATCTTTATATAGTTTATGTGGCCACAACCAGAGTGTACCAGTATCTTAAAGGATATCAGCTGAAAGAGTTCCCACAACAGAAGACAACCACAACTTTTTGTTTCCTGTGGAAGCAAAAGCATAACCTCTCCCCTAATGAAACATATTTTCTGACTTCCACTTTGAAGTTAAGACATTCTTAAAATATATAGGTTGATTTAATTTAGAAGTTTCCATAATCCAATGTGTCTCAGTAGTTGCTGTTTTTTTTACATTAGCATTTTAATAACTCAGTGTCAACAAAACACCATATAGGGTCCAGACACTTACATATTTCCCATCTTTGTGCGGCTTATTCTTTTTATATTATTTTATTTTTTGAAAGACTTTATTATTTTTAAACTATTTTATGATGATCTATGCTCATCTTCTTTTCTTTCTTTAGCATCTAAGCACATTTTTAAATATACTGTAGCTTTTAGGGGTTTTCTGTGTCTGGACCTGGCTTTACTAAGCACTGCAGACCTGACCACCTGAGACAGATCTTAAACTGCCATGTTAGCCACTGCATGTGTCTGCTTAGCACATGGTGCTGGCAGCTGGTTCCAACCTGAAGGCAGAGCCAGTAGCTGAATCTCTGTATACCTCAGCACACTGGACTGCCTGAGAGACTGCAGAACTATGAGGACACATCTGGATCCTTGTCAAGAACTTTTCTTAGCCTTCTCAGAACCTATATTTGGAAATTGGAGCCCCACATTGGTTGCCATATGCACTTGAATTTTCTTTGGGCCACCAGCTCACAAAAAAACAACATATAACTTTTTATTAATTACAAAAATATTGTCTTTAGCTTAGGCTTGTCCCCAACTGTCTATTATAACTTAAATTAACCCATTTATATTAATCTACATTCTATCGCATGGCATTACCTCTCTTCCGTAATAACCATAGACTAATACAGTCTTCAAAGAAGCTATTTGCAAATTAACTCAATTAATATAATGACTAATAGTCTAAGTGTAGAGAATATATGACTGTTGAGTGTTCAACTGTACATGGAACATCCATATGCCCTCTCTAAACGTCAGGAAGCATAGTAGAAGAGACAATGGAACAAATATAAGAGATAGATAGTAGGATGAAAACTAGGGATGCTGTCTTCTGAATAAGACATGGCCATGGCACTTCTGAGTTCAAAACAGCCTGCATAGAACTTGGACAAGACTGAGCTTGTAAAAAAAATGAGTCAAAGATGAGAAGAGAGGGGCTAATGTATCCCCACTACATCCAAGAGAGCTAATGAGAATTGAGTGCTACTGGGAGAAAAGTCATTGTCCTTTGTGATATAGCCACTTGTGATTGCCTTAGGCTTCATTGAAGAGCTACATGTTCTTACTCATGTAAATGACCCTAGTTAAATGAAAATGCAAAAATTGATAAGCACCAAGGAGTCAAACATGGGATGCTTCTCTTTTCCTGCTCTCAATATCTCATTCATAGAAGCAGAAAACAAAACAGAGATTTCTAAAGACTGGAATGTGTGGGAGCGGGAAAGAGTAAGAATGGATCGGCTAGCAAGTACAAAGTCACAGCTGGGGAAGAGGAATACCTAAAAAAGTCAGCATATCTAAAAACTATAGTGGTTATTTTATAGTATCTAAAATAATTGGTTTGGAATGTACCTACCATAACAAAATGACAGCTTTTAGATCATGAATATGTTGATTTCCCAGATTTGATCATTATACCTTGTACGCAGTTATTGAAATACCATACTTATACCATATGAAATTATTAAATACCATATTTATACCATACTTAATGAATATGTAGTCTTAAAAGTCATTTTAATGTACAATTAAACTCAGAAATAAATGTAAGTCATCTAATTATCTCATAGTAGAATTCTTTATTCATACTCATACTTTGAAGTATTTCTCAACTCCAGTCAGTTTCCACAGCCCTGAACAGCCTGTTTTCCTGTAGGAGAGCTTTGCTAACCTCCCCTTTCTATCTTTCTAGGGAAATCACTACACTCTTAACAATGATGGCCTCAAAGCCACAAAACTAACCTTGCTTCACTTCGCTGTTTTGCTTCTGGTTTTTCCATTTCTTCAGCTTGAAAGCCTCCCTCCTTAGCCATTCGGTGACCTCCTCTTTGTCCTTAAGGAGTCAGCTGGAGAGATGTTCTGGTGACAAAACCACCCACTCTGGGTTTCTGCCTGCTGACTAATGTATTCCTTCATGACCTCATGGCATTGTGTGCTTCTTCCTTCCCCAACAACTCACGGACTTGAAAACCTAAACATTGATCACCCAATCAACTGACTGGTCATTGAGGGCGATCTTACTCATATTTATGGCCATCATTTCTAGACAAATTACTAGAAACAGAGTAAATACTCAGAAACATCTACTGACATGGATCCAGAAAGTTATGGTAGGCCTAGAAAAAAAGACAGCAAAATGGTTTCATACTATAAATAAGAGAATAGCAAACGGGACAGAAAACACATTATGAGATTGTGAACAACCTAAGTAAAACCACTAGAAAATAATTAAAAATCTGGTTTTGTGGCTAATTTTCCTCACTTTCACTAAATTTCAATATATTTTGGTTACTAAGAGGGCTGGAGATATCTAATAGAAATTATTATAGGGCTCCTAGCAGTGGGACCAGGACCTGTTCTTTATGCATGAGCTGGCTCTTTAGAACCTATTCCCTACTCCCTATAGTGAAATACCTTGTTCAGCCTTGATGCAGGGGGCGGGGGAGTAGCTTGATCCTGCCTCATCTTGATGTGCCATGTTTTATTGATTCTCATAGGAGGCCTGACCTCATCTAAGTGGAGAAGGAGGAGGAATGAATGGCAGAGTAGGGGGGATGTGGGGGTAGGGAGTGAGTGAAGAGAAGGGAGGGGAAATTGTGGTTGGTATGTAAAATAAAAAATGATAAAAAGAAAAAACGAAGAGATAATACATACTACTATAAGATACATTTTAGTTTTGTGGAGAGTATTAATGCAGAAATTTAAGTGTATAGCAAATGATTTTTGTGCTGAGAAAACATATAATTTACACTTGGTTTTAGACTGAAAGTGATGAAATAATACATTCAAAATATTATTTATAAAAACAGAACCAGACCACTTCCAATAAAAGATATTGTTTTGAAAATATTATTTAGAGGATTTAATGTGTCAACTTTAGAATCAGAAATTATATTGTCTCTGATATTGGGTTCACACCACTTCTTTATTACAGCAGAAAGATTTCAAAGTGAATGGTAGCCTGGGAAAATTGTAAGAGAGGCTAACAGACTTAAAGAAGGTCCAGTCGGTAACAGTATAATGGACTGAGATATTTATCATTTCTCTTATGCTTAGAGAAATGGAAAGCACATTGCAACTGGGAAGTTTCAGTGGAATTTCTATGGCATTTGAGTACCACAGACTTTAATGAAAGCATCTGATAAAGCACGGGGAAGAGGAAATGGAATGTTTGTCGCCTGAAGATAAATCCAGGCTTATGCAACATGAGGCAGGCATTGGAAGAAAGTCTTAAAGATGTTCTCATTTCTCCCCACTGACAACTGCAACACACAGGCATGATTAATCACAGTAGAAGAGTTTCAAAGGGAAGACAAAGTGTAGACAGGTTCAATGCCCTACAATGACAGCTAATGACAGTGACTCAGAAAAACAGATGGAGCCCATGTTTATAGATCACCACTAGCAAGGAACTTGCGGACACTAACAAGTGTAAATGCAATCCAAGGTACAACAAGCCTTCACAGTTGAAATGAATATTGTGGGAAAGGATGATTAAATATTAATAAATCATAGGGAGACACCAGCCCTCAACAGGTACCAGATTTCTATCAGTGGATTTAAATGAAGCCCATGGAAGACCTGCTCCCCACTCTCACAGGTGCCAACAGTTCTGGAGGAATGGACGATTCTTTGGATGATAACATTAGCATTTAAATGATCTTCTTAAGGCTCTAACAAAATTAAATTTGTACATGAATACATCATCGTTTTATTAGTTCTTGGAGAATTTTGTACTTATTTTGATCCTATTTACTCCCCTCTTCCAACTTTTTTAAGACCTACCCTGCCTTTTCTACATTTCCAACTTTGTGTTATTTTTTTTTAACCCATCAAGACCAATTTGAGGTCAGATATTTTTGGATGTAGGGTCTTTCACTGATGGCAGGAGACTTACCAGAGGACATACTCTTAGAAAAAACTCCAACCCTCCCAGCAGCTAACCGCTGTCAATAGATCTTCAGCTCTTCTCTCCGTGCTCTTGTTCTGGCTTAGACTTACACAGGTCTTGTGTATGCTGTCGCAACCACTGTGATTTCACATGTGCAGCTGCGCTACAGTGTCCAGAGGACACCAATTCCTTGCGGTCCTCTATTGCTGCTAACTCTTGCTCTCTTTCGGGCTCCTCTTCCCCAAGTGAGCTGGTTGTGGTATTATGTGTTCCTTTAGGGCTCAGCATCATGCAGTTTCTTATTATCTGCACCTTGGCCAGTTCTGGATCTCTGCGTTAATCATCATCCCCTGCAAAAAGAAGCTCCTCCGATGAGGGTGGAGAGATGCATTAATCTGTTACTATAATAAGTCATTAGGAGTCAGGTTCATACTATGTTCATTAAGCAGCATAAAAGTAGGTTCTGCCGTGTTTTGTTACACTTGCCCTTGAAAGTGCAAATCCCTATTGAATACAACTTTCAATTAAAAGTGACTCTCTCCTCGTGTTTGATAAGGAGTGGCAGGCAATGCCTTAGCAGTTCAACCACTGCCAACTTGGCTCATGATGAACACTGCGATGCCATATTAAATATTAAAATATTTGGATGAAATGACTTTTGCATGGGTCTGTTTGAGACTAGAGTGGCTTGGGATTACTTTTACATTTGTGCTACAAAGAGAAGTGAAGCCACGGATCCTGCATTAGCCATGTGTTGACCTTCCAGCCATGTCCACAGGCTTATGCATGCCAGTGCACATTATGAAAACTGCATGTAAAACAGGGAGAAAGTGATAGGAAAAAGGACGTTTGATCCACAAAGAAACAGGTTAAGATAATTGCCTTCGCCCTCCCACTCCCTCTTTCTTTTCTTCTTATTCAGCTTCATCTGTCTGTCCCTCAGCCCTGGAGGAGACTATGGGCTGCAAACTCGCTGCTGGAATGAAGAGTGGTTGAGGTCAAGGTAAATCTCTGCTCCCAGTCATTGCTGCAGCCTCCCCTTCCCTTTCCCTAGCTCCTCAGCAGCTTCTTCTGGTGCAAATCCCCTGCAAAGACACGGAAGCGGCCGCCGAAGTTGCCGGGCGCAGGGCTCCGGAGGCATTGGCTCAGGAACTTTTCACGTCATTCCCGGCTCCGGAGCCCCTAGTCGCGGCGGCGCAGCCTTTCCCACCGCGGATCCCCGGTGCTCATGGGGCAGGCGAAGACAAGCTTGCAGCACTGAGCCGAACAGGACCAGTCCGTGATGTCCAGCACCAAATTGGAGGATTCCCTCCCTCGTCGCAACTGGTCATCCGCTCCGGAGCTGAATGAAACTCAAGAGCCCTTTTTAAACCCTACGGACTATGACGACGAGGAATTCCTGCGGTACCTGTGGAGGGAATACCTACACCCTAAAGAATATGAGTGGGTCCTGATAGCAGGGTACATCATCGTATTCGTTGTGGCTCTCATCGGGAACGTCCTGGGTGAGTCTGGTCGCGGGCAACCCTCCAGAAGAGCTGTCACCTCTCCTCCGCCCAGTCTGCAAGGCTGGGAGACCCCTCCCTTCTCCTGGGGTGCAAACAAAGAGGTCGCTGCTCTTGAGTGAGGTTTCTAATAATTTGGGGGAGGGGGGTTAAGTTTTCTGATTTTACAAAGTAGGGACGATCTCTCGAATGATTATTGTGTTTGTCTGCAGAGAAAAGAGGGAAACTGTTTCTGTTTGAGAACCTAGCTTACAAGCGCAAGGAGAGGGACAAGGACCTCCAGGTGGATTTGCTGAGTGTAGAGGAATCTGTAATGCTTTTGTGCAGACTGGGTGGGTTTCCTGGGGAGGGCTTGCATCCGGAAAAACTGATGAAGTCATAAGGCCTTTTTGAGCTCGGTACCATGCCCTTTAGCAAGGAGGTTTAGGCTCGGGTCAAGAAGTGGTAATGAAGGGGCAGAGTGGAGGCAGAGACAGGCAGAGGAGTGCGCTCAATCACAGAATCCAGAAGCGGAATTAAACAGAAACCGTGCCTGGAGCAGCAGGAGGAAGGAGGAGCATCCAAGAAAAGTGCTCCGGAGATCGTCCCCACCACCCATTCAAACATTCATTCATTCATTCATTCACCCATCAACTAATACTTATTTCCCCCCAATGAGTGGTTGTAATTCAGAAAGATTATTTGTACCAACTGGTTCCTTTTTCTTACAATGAGACTACGCTTAATATCAGTCCTGTCTTGGTCTCTGTAAACACAGGTTTCCTTACTCGCTCATTACTGCTCTTCCAACCACAATTTCTGAGGGGTAAAGTGAGGAGTAAGGAAACTATGGGAGCTGTGATGGTGGATTCATGAGGACAGGAGGGGGGATCTCTTTCAAGAAAAGGCGCTTCCTTCGGGAGGAAGCTACGACTTAAATTGTGAATGGAAGGAGTATGTACCTTGATGAATGGAGAGCAGAAGGCTTTTCAAATGCAGAGGGCAGCGTGGAGGAAGGCTGTTGAAAATGACCAGAGGAGGCAGGCAGCCTGGAGATGGTGCTGTCTCCCCAATAAGAAGGGGGAGAGGTGAGTGACATGAAATGGGCTGGGAAGTCAAAAACAAAGATTGTGGCCGCAAGGAACTCAGCAGGCTTGCAACACTGCCCTGGCTTTACCTTCTCTTCCAGTTCACAGTGTAGATGAGCTGACAGTGTGTGACTGAGAGAGCTCTTTAGAGAGGATACGAGTCAGGCAACAAGAAATCTCTGAGAACTTTAGCTTGCTTTTTATAATTTTAGGATCTTTTGCGTTTTGAATTTTTCTTAGGATTAAGAATAAAGACAATTTTAGTGTCCAATGGAAGTGCATGAACATGTGAGTAGATGCGATTCAGCCTCTTGTTTTGAGAATAACTCTTTCAATGGTTGTGCCTGTTCTGTTTCCCACCTTGTCATCCTCAGAGCCACAGCCACAAACAGCACTGTGAGCAGGGCAGCAGTTACTGCATGTTCCCATACTTACTGCTAAGTGAATGGTAGAAACTGAACATGCATTGAGTATATACTTTTGCAAGACCACTTGACATATACACTACTGCTTAAATTTTAAAATAAACCACACTAAAAGATATGATGGCTTATTAGAGGACATGATTTAGATTCAGCCCCATTTATTCTGACCTCAGATCCAGAACTCTCAATTGTAATTCTACTCTAAAGCTAGAAAGCAGGTAGAGAATATATTCTCTGTCCTGGGTTGTCTGCAAACAGCCTATGGGATGGGCTTCTTTTCTCCTCTGGATCTATGTACACTGCCAGTAAAGTTCCACTATTAGTCACTTCACATGAAACCGTGTCTAAGAAGGGATATTATTGCTCTTAAAATCAAGAAAAGTAAATTTTTTTAAAGGAGAAAAAGCTATAAATCACCACCATTTTCCTTCCCCAATTTTATCTTAGGCTTAATCTTTGTGATAAACATGTTCTTCTTTGATGTATTCCAGTTTGCTTTGCATAGACTCTCTGATGCAGCCTTCATGGCCCCATTGCATAGTTCAGACATATGCATATTTGCTGGTTGGGGGAAGAGTAATATGTCTACACTGAGGCTACTCCATAATGTCAAGGAAGACAGTACTATCCACAGCCTCAAGTCCTTAAACACCCAGTTCCATTCAGCTTAGAAGAAAGATTTACCCAAAGAATTCTCGTCTCTAGATAGTGACAGCTATTTCCCTGAGGACTGGATTACATCTGAATAACACTGAAGTCTTCTCTGGGTGAACAGAGCTCATGCTCTACTCACATATGTCCTGAAAGTTGGCGAGGTTAGGGTTTGACGTTTAAACAAATGAGCACCTTCATTACTTACAGACTTCTTGATCTTTGATGTCACTGTCAGCTCTGCAAAATGGATTAGAATAAGAATTACCCTTATGCTTCATGATATGAATAACTCTACCTGGAGTGTCAGGAGATGTGACACTACAAATGTAAGATAAAGGGATGCCATGAGTCTGAGGGAGACATGACACAATCCAGGAAGCAGATGTAATTACTGACCCCCAGGTCCATATAACATGTGCACTTTCATGTAACTGATTACGTGGAAAATATCAACCTTGTTGAACTTGCAAATGCAATGCCATTAGCTTTCTCTGACAATGTCCTTTTGTAAAGTGATGCAGCAGAATATTGTCTAAGCATAATGGCAAAGTCTTCATCACTCAGCCTCTCCTTTTTCCTCCTGACAATCTCTCACCATCATTATGTCCCCACTTCATTATAAGGATGCTCCTTGCAGAGATAGAAAGCAGTTTCCTGGAAACAAATGACAAAGTCATTCACAAAAAGGTACAATTACTGTAAATGGGAGTTGATGAGTGTTTGTGTTCCAGCAGAAAGCCATATGCATGACTAATTATGGAACTTTAAGTCCTAGGAAGCAGTAGGTGGGAAGGTTCTATATCTTATAACCAAGTCCACTCACCTACTTATTTAACTGTTATATCTTGAGCAATATTTTATTTATAAAATTGATGTGTGTAAGAAGGAAAATACTTTGGAACACTAAAATAAACAAATTAGATGTAGTCTTTAGCCCTCATTCCTTGAGAGGAAACTGGAGGGAAAGATGTTTCTATTCATTCAAATGTTAAATGCCCATGAGAACATTTAGTTCTCTGCCTCTCTTCCTCCATGTTCAATGACCTGGGCAATTTCAAACATCGCTATCATTACCTCAGTCTGGAAAAAAGAAACCATCCAGACAATCGACATTCAACTAGTTATGCTTCTTGCTGCTTGTGTGTCTGCTATCAAGTTCTGAACTCTCCAACTCTAATTACAAACTGTTATTAGATGACACCCAATACATTATATTTTAATCAAAAAATTAGGGTATTGTTTTCCCCACCTCACTTTTGTCCTACCATGGAAACCTTAAGGTATACACTTACCTGAAAAATCAAAAGTAGCAAGATAAAGCATAAATAAGTAAATAAATAGATAAATCTGTAAGAATGCTTAATCTGAAAATCAAACACAATGTCTCAGGTTTCTATTTTTTTCCTCCTGATTTTAGTAAGAAGAGCATAACTAATGTAGTCAAAGAATTTTCATAATCCAAGATCTTTGTTACGTTTAAAATTTTTCCATGCTAACATTCAAGCTCACTGAATTCTCACTAGGCTCTTCACATTCAAAACCACGTGCGCTGAAGGTCTATCTCTAATGAAAGAGTAGACCTCTGTTGTTTGAGTCAACATTCCGGAGTTCCTCACTCTGCTAGGGGTCCTATCTTTGATAAGTAATGACTCACTGGGATGAGTATGTCAGTAACATGTGACATGTGTGATTGGTGTGTTTATCTCCAAATCCTTTTCTTACTGTAAAGAAAAATGAAGACCATTTATTGAAAACTATGAGGCAAGCTCCATGTGCTAGGCTCCATTCACATATGTTTCAATGCCACTTTGTGATAAATTAAAATGCAAAATCAAAAAATGTTTAACAAATGAGGAAAATATTTTAACCAATCTGAAAGTTTAGTTACACAGAAAGTGGCAGCTCTAAGTCTCAAATATGGATTTGTCAGAACCAGTGCTCCATGTTCTAGTACTTCACATGTCCTCTGTATTATCTAAGCTTGACCGGAGTTGCACTGGCGAAGGAAGAGAGCAGACACTGCCCTGGTGTCCTCCAGAGAGTGTGCAGTACTATGCTATCATGCTGTCACATTGTTTCCCTGACAGACGACACTTCTTCAGCTCCAAGGATGAGCTCATTTGATAAGCCAATCAAGGTCAGGATGGGGTTACATTACAAGGTAACATAGGTACTGCCAAAAATGCTTTTGCCTGTTCTGGAAGCTGACTCACTGGGGTAAAATGTTAAATAAGTGTGGCTAAGGATTTTTATGTTTTTGAAAGTATTATTGTTAGACATAACGTAATACAAAAAAAAAAACACTTAAAAACTGATGTAAACCAGAGACCCTTGTCCTTTTTCTTTGTTTCCAAACACAGTCATACATTTAAAACATTAATAATTTATTAAACTGTTCTTAGTTGTTAACTAATTTGACCATGGAGATTTGATAGCTATTTTAATTTGCATTAAATTCCTATCATTAGATCTCTAGCATCATAAAAATCTAGCTCCTCAAATTAAGTGTCTGATTTATTCCTTATTTTCATTTAGATATCACTATGATTAAGCCTTTGCTAATAATTTGCTCTCAATAGTAAATGCCCCCAAGCCATGTTCAATATGTATAGAGTATTTATTCTTAGAAAATCTTGCTATACTTTTGTGTCCATTGCTCATCAGAGCACCTTTCTGAGGTAGGTTGTATTTAATTTAAAAAGTTGACATTCCCCTGATTGCTCTTTGGGCTGACGAGGGAGGGGGACTTGATTGGGGGAGGGGAAGGGAAATGGGAGGCAGAGGCGGGGAAGAGACAGAAATCTTTAATAAATAAATAAATAAATTTAAAAAAAAGGAAAAAAAGTTGACATTCTTGGAAGTCACTGTGAAAGAAAGACATAGCACATAGAAATATCCTACAGGTGTTTGCTCCGAGTGAGAACAACTGCCCATTTCCCATCATTCCAGGGGGCAAGATCAGGAGTACGATGACCTTTTCCCAGTCTTCTGCTAGACCATCTTTGATTCCTGAATTTGTCAATATGGTGGGATCAATTTACATGTAATGAAACTCAATAACTTGTTCAAGTAAGATGACGATTTCAATGTTTTGCTTTGAGGTAAGAAGTAACTACAAGTCTTTGAAAGACCAAAGTCTTTCTAGCCATCAGTCTTTTTCTGTGGGCGGATTAACATGAAGATTTTTTTGTCTTAGTTATTTTTTTATTGCTAAGGCAAAAACACTGTAACCAAGGCACCTTAAAGAAGAAAGAGAAACTGTTTTATCTAGAAACAGTTTCAGAAAGTGAGGCTCTGACCCTCACAGTGAGAAACATGGCAGCAGGCAAGCAAGCATGGTCCTGGAGCAGCAACTCAGAGCTTATATCCTGATCCACAAGCATGAGGCAGAGAGAGAGAGAGAGAGAGAGAGAGAGAGAGAGAGAGAGAGAGAGCACTAATATGGATGTCCTGAGGAAAAGAAACCTCCAACTCCACCCCCAAGAATACACTTTCACCAACAAGGCAGCAACTCCTAATCCTTCCTAAACAGTTCCACCAACCAGGGACCAAGCATTCAAATATATGAACTTATGGAGGTGGTTTTCATTTAAGCTAGTTACAAATGCAATTGGTCTGAATGACAAGTATCTGCTATAATAGCAAATAAACTCTGCATTTTCATTCACTTGGCACCACATAAATTTATTATTTCTTTTTTAGGTTTTTAAAACTTTTTATGTGTGTGTGACTTTGTGGGTTTCTGTGCATCATGATGTATGTGCAGTTACCCTCAGAGGCCAGAAGGTGATGTTAAATCCTCTGGGGCTGAAGTACTAGGCTTATGAGAAGCATCATATAATGCCAGGAACTAAATCCCAGTCCTCTGCCAGAACAAAATGCCGTCCTAACCATGGAGCCATTTCTTCAGCCCTGTGTCTGGATAATTTAGCAAATTATGCCAGTTAGAAAGTCTGTTTCATCCATCAGCTCATGGTCCAAGCATCTGCTCTTTGTGTGCCACCTCCACACCAGGCATCTGAGGTAACCAGCTACCAGGGTAGCTCCTAATATCCCTACTTCCTGGTATTCATACCTTGTCTCCTGTAAACTAACATCATCTTTCTTTAGGTTTGGGTGACAACAGCATCCAGAAAATGAGATATTATTCCGTTTCCAAGATTATGTTTTAAAAGATAAGAAACTTTAGCTAGGATGCATATTTTCTTTCTTGCTCATATTTTCTTCTGAAGCAAGCCTATGTGGGGTGTGATTAAACCCTCCATCCACAAGAAAAAGAGAAGATGAAGACTGCTAACAACTTTTGCTACCAGATGACTGCTGGAAATTGAACTCAGGACATCTGGAAGAGTAGCCAGTACTCTTAACTGCTGAGCCCATCTCTCTAGGCCCCTGGACTGAGCTTTAATGATGGATTCAGAAGCAGAGTTCTCCATCGAAGCTCCATACCAATATTTGGCCTCTCTGAAATTTGAAATATTCTTTGGTTATTTTAAACAGTCAGGTTTTCAGGTAAGTTGATATGCATATAGTAGTTCCCATGTATATGACAGGAGTAAATTAGGAATAATAATAAAGAAACAGATTATTTAACCAAAATACGATTTGACAAACTATGCTCATGATTGTTGAGCCTTACTTAATAACATCACATTGTGTCAGTCTAATCTATAATGATTGTATAATCATCACATTGTAAAAAGGCTGGAAAATGTGCACCTCTGTCACAGGAAAGGTATGAGACTAAATGGTACTTTAATTTGCATAAAGTCAGACTAAGGGAAATGAGAGAAATTCAGCACTCGGTGGCATACCAATAGAGTTAGCTGAAAATATTGAGAGATTTTATGCCAATTACTGTACCAGGACTGAGGGTACAAAGAAGAAATCCAAGGGGCATGCACCCCAGTTGAAGAGACAGACAAGCAAACAGTCTCAATATAAATTGGCAAGAGCCCTCATGGGAGAGTGCACATGAAGAAATAGAAACCTATGGGAGGACTGATAAGCACCTTTGCATGATTAGGTAGAGATATAGGAAGAGAAGACACATAAACTGAATCTCAGTGAGTGAATTCAAGTTGCTCAGATAAAAAAGATTGGGGAAGGATGTTCTAACTGGAGAAAACAGCATAAGATCAAAGAAACATGAAATAACATGGACTGCAAAGAGAATGGTAACAACCGGCAACTGCTAAGTAAGCACAGGTCGGAAGAGAATGGAGAGAAGTCTGGGTTGTGATGAGGCATGGACCAAAACGGCCTGAGCATCATGCCTAAGGCCCAGGAGTTTTAGTGACCGTTTCTCACTAGGTTGGTACCATTGTATACTTCAACATTTCTGAAAGCAAGAATAGTTTAAACATTTTTCTTGTTCTCGATTCACAATGAAAACACAGCAATGATTAAAATGGTACCATCCTAGGTGAGTTCAAGGAAGGCCTCTTGTTCATCCCGTCAGCCCAGAACTGAAATAGTCACACAGAAACTATATTATTTAAATAACTGTTTGACCCATTAGCTCTAGCTTCTTCATTGGCTAGCTCTTGTATATTAATTTAGCCCATTTCCATTAATCTGTGCATCACCACAAAGTTGTAGCCTACCAGCAAAGTTTCAGTGTATCTATCTCTGGCAGTGGCTCCATGGCTTCTCTCTGACTCTGCCTTCCTTCTCCCAGCATTCAGTTTAGTTCCCCCCCACCTTTGTCTACCTCTGTTCTGCCATGTTCTGTTATAGGCTCAAAGCAGTTCATTATTCATTAATTGTATTCACAGCATACAGAGGGGAATCCCACATCAAGGTAGGTATGATGGTTCAGGGGTAAAAGGACCTGCTCCCAAACCTGAACACTTGAGTTTAGTCTCTGGACCCCATTCATAAGAAAGAAATGACTCCCACGTGTTGTCTTCTGATTTCTATGTGGACATGATGGCAAATTCACAGCCACATTCAAATACACATCAACATGCTTAAAAAAATAAACATGATGTTGTTATACAATTGTCATATTCTTCTCTAGATTTTTAATGTATTGAATTTCCCAAACTCAAGAGGCTATTTTTAATTATTACCAGTGTGAATGAACTAGCCTTTAAGAAAGTGGAAACCTAAACCTTGGAAGTAAGACAGACCCTATTGCTGAAAACACCATACACATGAGTCAGGGAGCATGGAAAAATCAAGCTGTTGCTGTCTTGGCAGTTTATCCGTCCTGGAAAGCTTTCATAGTGATGACATGTGTAATTCCTGCTACTAGAAGATTAAAAAAGCAATCTTATCCACCTGAGTGTTCTAATTATGAAGTCCCATTCCTGAATAAGGAGCTATTGGTAATTTATAACAATAGGGAAAGAGTTCAAAAGTTTTCTTTAAAAGTGTAGGCCCTGACCACTTTACTCATCTTATCACTCCTTCCCCTCTTGGACTGGTCTCAGGTAGCTCAGCCCAGTACTTCACTATAGATCTTTGTATCTGCTTCCATCAGTTGCTGGATGAAGGTTCTATGGTGATAATTAAGGTAGATGTTATCATTTATAAACAAGTAGTGGGGGACCAGTCCCACAAGGCCTCGGCTCGTCCCTTGGCGAGTGGGAAACTGTAGTGGATGAGAGACTGACAGATCTGCTATGCAGAAAGAGTTTGGGTATAGAGTTTAATTAGTGGGTAATAGAGGAGGAAGGGAAGGGGAGGAGGGGGGAAAAGGGAGAAAGATACATATCAAAAGAATTGTTAAAATTACTAAAGTGACGATTAACAAACACTGTTTAATACATCTCTACCCAGCAGTACAAGTCTTCCAGAACTGCTCAGGGACTTCTATCAGGAAACTACCTTGCTCCTCCAGGAAACTTTTAACTGAAATAGTTTAGGTTGTTTTCCCCCTAGGAAAGTACACCAAGATCTTCCTAAATAATATTCTATATCTCTGCAATACCTGAGGCTACATAATGTACCAAACCTTCACTTTAACTGTCTTTGTTTCAAAGTAAACCCTAGTTGCCTTTATGAATTTACAGATACACTTGAGTTCCATGTTCCAAAAGCACCATGAGAGCTGAAAGCGAATGTCACTATGACTCTAACATTCTGTCAGGCTAGCACATCCTTACCTGAGTACAAGGAGTTTCAAGCATGCCAAAAGAGGCTTAACGTTGGGAACTCTTCGTTGAGTACCTATGTCACAATTAAATCATACTAATTGTTAACTTTTGCTGTGCAGAAAAGAGAGTGTGTATGTGTGTATGTGTGTGTGTATGAGAGAGAGAGAGAGAGAGAGAGAGAGAGAGAGAGAGAGAGAGAGAGAGAGAGAAACAAAGGGTCGGGGGGGTTAAAAAAGTAAATCAGCCACAGAGCACTCAGTTCAATATCCAGGGTTCTAATTTCAAGCTCTGGTTTCACTAAAATGGAGAAAAAGGAAAAGAAAGAAGAAAAAGAAAACCTTATACTTCTAGTAAATTATAAGATCAATGTGGATCATTTCTGGATGGTTCCAAAAAATTAATTTAATGAGAATAAGAGAAACAAAAATATCACTCTGACTAGCTCTGGTTCTTAATTTCTAGAAATTTCAACCAAATTATAAATATACCCCCAAGGTGCAATTTTGTCCTGAGAAGGATAATGTCACTAAGTTTAGTAGCTATCAAACAATCAGGACAACCTTCCCAGCAATGTTTATTATTACCAGTCAGTGAACTATAGTATAATTTATAGAATTAAATTAGGAGAATATTATCTTACCCTCATTATATAATTCTTTAACAGAGTGTTTGTAATAGTCCAACTTAGTCCTATAGTCACAAGTATGACAGAGTTATTATCACCCTTCTCTAGGTGGCAACATTCAGTGTTATAGAGTCACTGCTCAGTTTTCTAAATAATTTCTTTTTCCTAAACAGTGACTAAATTCTGCATTCTGTTTTCTATTTTTATTCTTGGTATACCTATGTTAACTCTATACAATCTGAAAATATCTGTGGACTTTAAAGAACACTCAACCGTTAATGTGTATTTCCTTATAGTATTAACTGAAAGGGTCTTGGATTCCACAGTAACTGACTGAGTATCTGTTCATAGGTGCAAGAGGGATGAGGAGGGAAAGACAAAAAGAGGGGTAAGCCAGAGATGTTATTTTCCCTCTTGGTAAAAGGACTTCTTACAGTGACTTTAAGTGCCAGGTGTCATTGACAACAATGGACCCCTCTGAGGCTTACTGGTTTCAAGTTATAAGAGCGCATCTTTATCACCCAAGTAGAACCAAAAGCAGCAGCACTTTATAGAAGACTCAGTCTCATGTAGAAGTGAGAGGCAAACAGAAAAACACAATGTCTTGCAACAACATGGAGATTTTCTAGGATTATTTAATTTAGAACTATTTCCTTTTCTTATTTCATTCAGCAAATATTTATTGAACACCCACACATGCAATCTTTTTTATTACATTTTGTAGAGGAAATAGAAAATTAATGAGACATGATCCTTACCTACAAGGAATTTCTAATTGTATGTTTGAGTCTAAGCCATAAATAACAGACTATAGTGTGACAGATATGGAGGAGGGAAATGTAAGTTCAGAGGATATAGCAGATCTGACTTGGGGTCAGACCCTTCATTGAAAAGGAAATAAATGATGTTCGGTTTGTTGACAAGTGAGTACAATTTTGAAAAGCACAAAAGCATTCCATTGAAGCTGATAAAGTAGTAAATATACCATAGCTTGAAAAATGCACAATAATTGTAGATAAACCTTGCCAAAAAGTCATTCCAAAATCTCAATAAAGCCTTGGTTTTCATATGCGTTCTGATGAATTTAGCATAATACTTCTTTGACTTTTTGAATTGCTTCCTTTATTTTTTTATGGGTCTTTATTTTGTGTCTCTTGTCTGTAGCATTGGCTAACGATAGATTGAAAGAACAAAACTTTTGTCATTTTATTATGTGACAAAATAGACTTCAAACCAAAACTAGTCATAAGAGATAAGGAAGGACACTACAGACTCATCAAGGAAAAATCCATCAAGAGGATATTGCAATCCTAAAAATTCCCTGGAGTTGTTTTTAAATGACTTTGTTGTCACATGTGAGAGTGTTTTGGAGGAAGATCAATTTGAGGCTCGGTAAGAAAGAAGATATGAAACAGAAACGCACTCAGGATTATTCAGGACAATGACAATTACTAAAGTCCACACAGCTGATGGTTAGAAATAAAATGAAGAAAATAGAAAAGATACTATGGAGCTGGAAGTTGGCAGCTCATCAGGTATGAGGAAGTAAAGGAACTAAAAACAGCACCTGATAGTTAATAGAAGATTTTAGCCAAAGAAAGCATGGTGCTGTCTTACTTTACCTTTTCATTAAGTAGACAGAAAATCTGCAGGGAAAATAGGATATGGTGGGTAGAAGAAGAAGAAATTTAGCAACAAGAGTTGGAGTCACCATTGCTAGAGGAATGCCAACATGGTGTCAACCAGCTTCAAATGACTTTTACTCTCCACATGTAATGAAAAGTACATTCGTGTTCTATTTTCTTTTACTGTGATTGTACGGTGTATATATTTTATTTCACACATATATATTTCTTACATAAGATGAACTTAAAAATACATAAAGTAGATAAATATGTTTACTTATTTTTTAATTTATTCTTGATATAGCATAAGAAAGTGATAGGATTCCTGTGGTTTTCTTTCTTGCTTTTCAATAACATACACTCATCAACAATTTCATGCATGTACTCAATGTATTCTGAGTATATGCACCACCTATATTCTCGTATTTCTTCTAAGACTCTCCATCTTCTCCTTCTTACAAGTCCACATCCTTCATCATTTTGCTTTGGTTTTGTTACCCACTTAAGTGAATCAAGGCTGTCTGTCATATGTACATGTGTGTGGGTCTATGCACTGGATCATGGGGCTCACCCACGATTATACCACTGAGGACAATGATGCTCTTCTACGTATCCATCAACAGTCAATAGTTCTCCAGAGAGGAATATGGTCCAATAATCCCTTCCACTATCCATGACTAAATATTGAAAGGGAGAGAACCACAGCTGCCGTGAGTTAATAATCATAGCATCTGTCATCCCAAGATAGGGCTTCACATCCTATCTTCCAATCATCTGGTTCTTATGTTCTTCCTGTTTCCTCTTCTGTGATGATCACTGATCCCTGGAAGGGTGATATTGATGTTCCATTTAGAGCTGAGAACTCAACAGTGACTTGTTCTAAGCTCACTGGTGCCTCTCATTTCCTTTTGTTTTATTTAACAATTGGTTTTGTCACTCTTGTTAACCTTTTCAGGATATCGAGTTTTGATTAAGACTATGTTTTGTTCTTTTAGTGTTTATTTCTTTATCTTTGGTCATAATATTATTTATTATTTCTGTCGTCTACCGGGTTTGAATTTGGCTTCTTCTCTGTTAAGGTATTTTATTTATTTAGCGTGTATATTTGTGTTTGTATTCATGTGCAAGTACATGGGTGTCATAGGGCTGGTGTGGAAATTAGAGCACAACTTGTGCGAGTCAGTTTAGTTTTTCTCCTTCTACCATGTGAAATCAAACTCAGGTAGTCGTTCTTGGTGATAAGCATCCTTACCTGCTGGGCCCTTCTTGGTTTTCTGGAACCGTGAGGTGCATCATTAGGTTATTAAGATTCTTCTAAAAGCTTGTATCTATAAACTTCCCATTAATCCTGCTTTGGTTATATTCCAGCTTTGGAATTTCCTCTATCATTTTCATTTGGCTCCAAGAATTTTGTTTTAAAAAAAACTTTTCTGATTTCTTCAATGACTCCATTTTTATTCAAAAGTTTATTATTCAAACTCCAATATTTTAAGCATCTGTTTAACTCCTGAGATTAATTACTCTTGCTGATGATTTCCAGTTTTATCCCATAATGATCCAATAGAATTTTATACTTATTTCTGTTTGTTTTTAGTATTTGTTAAGGTTTGCTTTGTAGTTTATAATATATTCAATTTTTAAAAAGATTCACGTGGCATGGAGAATATTTATTCTCTATCTGTGAAGTAGAAGATTTTGTACATACATATTAAATACAGTTGTCCTATATTAGATATCAGCTTCTGGTATTCTTCACTGACTTTGATTGTATAAGGTATAACTGGATATGACAGAGAAATTTGAATTCTACTATTGCATCAGGAACAGTGTGATTTATTATTCTTTTATAATTTCTTTTATGAAACTGATAGAAATATTTGGTATATGAAGGCTTATAATAATTATACATTCTTTATTTTTTTTACCAATATGTAATGGTCGTCTAAGTATCTTCTGATTACTTTTTGGGTTGAAGTTACTTTATCACAATAGGACACAAAGTTGCCAACTTGTTTGCCATTTCCAACCTTTGATTCCAAGTTTTTGAGTACCTTTCCTACTTATATGAATTTCTTCAGACATAAGAGACTTGGATTTTTTTGGTCCATTTTCATTTTAAATTTTTCATACAATTTGTTTTTGATTGTCTTGTTTCCTTTCCACCAACTCATCCCAGATTTCCCCTCCATATTCACCCATCTCCATATTCTTTCTTTCTCAAAATAAAAAGCAAGGACAAAAACACATCCCACAAAGAAAAAGCACACACACACAAAAAAAACATAAAACAAGAACAGAAATCATGGGGTCAATTTAGTATTGGACAACTATTTCTGAGCATGCTCCCTTACGTGGAGTGAAATTGCTATGTGCCATATAAGAAAACTGATTTTTGCTTCCCAAGCAGTTATCAATTTCAAAGAGCTTCTTTGTTAGGAATGGGACAGTCTATCTACTTCCCTTCTCCAGGCTAGGGTTTTTTTTCTGCTTTAAATTTATGTAGGTCTTGTGCATGCATCAGAATCTGTGATTTGTATGTTTATCAGCCCATATTTTTTGTTTGGAAAGCACTATTTCTTCGAAGTTACCTTTTTACCTCTGGCTTTTACAATCTGTGTGCCTCCTTTTCTACATAAATCCCTGAGTTTTGAATGAAGGAGTATAATACAAATATCTCATTTATGACTGAGTGTTACAAAGTATCTCACTTTCTGCATTGCCCAGTTTTGTGTTTCTATATTAATTACTAGCTACTTCAAGAAGAAACTTCTCTGATAAACGTTTCAGAGATTTACTGACCTACAAGTATAACAGTATTCCAGTAGTAATGGTTTATTACCATGTTCAATTTAGCACAAAAGTTTACAACAAAACTTGTGTTGAAAAACCCTTTGGGGGTCAGATATCAGATATCCTGCATATCAGATATTTACATTATGATTCATAACAATAATAAAATAATAGTTATGAAGTAGCAACAAAAAATTTTATGGTTGGGGTCACTACAACATAAGGTACGGAACCATATTAAGGGTTTGCAACATGAGGAAGGCTTTAGCAAAATAATTGTAGGTAATACACTAGGGCTCATTACAATCTAGTCTCTGATATTGGCCTAATTAACAGTGTAGTGAACAGGTTACATACAGCTCACGAGGAAGGACTTAAACTACACCCCAACAAAAGTGGGGTTACTTCTATAACATTTGTGTCACTACTGCAGCAGTGGGTATATCTTGTAGGTACTATGCTTTTGTATCTCATGGGATTAACAGCTGGGTGAGAACTTTGTTTATTTTTATTTTATGATAGAGTATACTGCTCCCTGCAACACTATGAATGCTAGCCAATAGGGATGAAGCTTCCCGTTGAACACCAGCTCAATTTCTCCATGTTTGATGACAGAAATAAGTGGTGTCTTCAGAAACAAGGTCTTACCAGAGTCATATTGTGGAGGGTAACCAATATGATTATCAATAATTTGTGATGTTTGGTGGAAATCTATGGGACTCCTTTGGTCAATGACTCAAAAAGATGTAACCCATTCCTGATACTGGGGATTCTATTTGGTAGCATATAATATCTAGTTAATGTACTGTCTCTTCCATTATATGGTAACTATAATTAATTTCCATTTATATGTGTATTTATTTTAGCATGCTTCTTCTACAGTAGCAGTTTTCTGTAAGATTGTCCAAATGACTTTAAGTTTAGTTGTCTCTTTTCATATTTTCTCTACCCTGCCTACTACCTTCTCCTAAATTATAATCCTCCTATTCTAATTTACCCTTCATTCTTTTATAACGCTATATTCTATTTCCTTTTCCTTGGAATATCCTGTTTGCCCCCAGTCACTTCGTAGCTACCTAGCCTCTGTAGATGTTTTGAATGAAACACACATCCATAAACCTTCAGAACTAGCATTCACATATAAGAGAAAATATTTTTTCTCTTGAATTTGTCTTTCTGGGTCTATATTACTTAGAATGATTTTTCTATCCATTTATCTGAAAATTTCATTTTTCTTAACAATTAAATAATTTGTTATGTAAATATACCACATTTTTAGTGTCCAGTCATGGAACATCTAGGCTATTTTCAAGTTCTGGCCCTTATGAATAGTGTAGCAATGACCATGGATGAGCAAGTATCTTTGCAGTGAGATGTAGAGTATGTGCCAAACAGTGGCATAGCTGTATTTTGTGGTAGATCAATTTTTTAGCTTTTTGAGGAACCTCCATTTGATTTCCATAGTGGCTGTGCCAGTTTGCACTCCCACTAGCAATTAATAAGTGCCCCCTTCCCTGAAACCTCACCAGCATGAGCTGGCCTTATTTGTTTTATTGATCTTGGCCATTCTGACATGGGCAAGAGAAAATTTCAAAGTAATTTTAATGTTGGATTTTTAAAAATGTTTATCAACTATTTGTGCTTCCTTCTTTAAGAACTCTTTATTTCTATACCTTATTTTTAGTTGTTGTGTTTATGTTTTCTTGATGTTAAGTGTTTGGAGTCCTTTGTATATTCCAGATATTTACTCTGAGTCAGATGTTTAATTAGTAAAGACTTTTTCCCATTTTATAGGCTGCCCTTTGCTCAAATGATGATGTCCTTTGCTGTACAGAAGCGTTTTAGTTTCATTAGATCCCACATATTTATTGCTGGTCTTAATGCCTGAACTTTCAGGGACCTTTTTAAAAAGTCTTTTCCAGTGCCAAGAACTTTAAGCCTATTCCCCACTTTCTTTTCTATCAGATTTAGGATATATGGTCTTATGTTGAGGTCCTTGATTCATTTGGAATGGAGTCTTCTGTAAAGTGATAGATAAAGATGTATTTTCATTCTTCTACATGTAGCCATCCATCTGACCAGTATTATTTGTCAAAGATGTTGTTGTTTCTCCATTGTATTGTTTTATTTTTTTTGGCTTCTTTATCAAAAATTAGGTGCTCATCAGGGTGTTAAATTATGTCTAGGATTTCAGTTCTACTCCATCAACCAATGTGCCTGCTTCATAAAAATGATATGCTGATTTTTTATTGTCATCACTATTTAGTACAATTACAAATATAAAATGTGATACCTCCAGAAGTTCTCTTATTTTTAAGGATTATTTTATTTATCTTGGGTGTTTGTGCGCATGTATGTGTGTGTGCGCGTGCATGTACATTTGCGTGCACTCATGTGTGTGTGTGTTTCCATACAAAGTTTAAAGTATTTTTCAATTTTTGTGAAGAACTATGTTGGAATTTTGAGAAGGAGTGAACTGAACCCATATGTTGCTTTTGGTAAGGTGGTTATTTTCACAATATTAATACCGCCAATTCATGAACATAGGCAGTCTTTCCATGTTTCTTCCATTTCTTTCCTGATATGTATTAAAGCTTACATTATACAAGTTTTTCTCATGCTTGATTAGTATTATCTCAAGATATGTTCGAGGCAATTGGGAAAAGCGTTGTTTCTCTGATTTCTTTCTTGGTACATTTGCCATTTCTATAAGGAAAAACAACTTGTTTTGTGTGTTAGGGTGGAGATGCTGAGAATCTCTCCACATCAGACTCTTTTACTACATTCCTGCCGCTGTCTCCAGACAATCAGCCTATAGTCTGTTCTTATCAGGAAGCTTCCCCTCAATCCTCATTCTACCACGCTCTTTCTGGAGTTCCAATCTCTTTCTTGATTGGGTAATGACAGTGTTTTGCTTGTTTGTTTCCAGCCTCACACTCCATGACCTCTGTCCTGTGCTTTATGTTCCACTTGCCTCTCCTGGAACCCTCCCCGAATTCAGCCTCTGATTGGCTTTTCAGCAATGCCTACTCCCTCTCCTGGGCTCACAGTGACTAGTGCTTGAGTCCTTCACCACAGTTACTTGATGGAGTCTAGCTCAGCACTGGCAGCTTGGTGGGGATGGGAGGTGCAGGCAGGTTTCATTATGGAGATGTTCCTTACTGGTCTCATTCTGCTTTCTGTAGGTCACTCTTTCTTTCCCTCAATAGTAGCTTTTTAATTTTCACTTTCTTCCATCCAAACTCTCTATGTGCAGAGGATTCTTCTAAACAGCCTTCTCCTCCTCCTCTTATATTTACTTAAGAGTTGAAAGAATCATCTTGAACCATGTACTTAAAAGTGTCCAGAAAACCAAAGCTAAATCCACACCAGAATTCTAATTTCAAGGCCTGTACTTCAACTCTTGAATCAGAATTTTAAAGGCTGGAGACAGAGATTTACATTTTGTCTAGGGCCTTAGACAATGAAAATTATTGCCACAGGAAATAGTAAAGATGTACCTCCAAGTAGATGGCGGATACTTAGAAATAAAAATACCTTCACATAAAATGAAAGTTGATTATGCTGGTAATTACCAGGAGAGGAATTTGAGACCTTTTTTGAAATGTACTTAGGCTAGAAAACAAGGAAAAGTAACAAAAAGACCAATAGGAGATAGAGGAGATAAAAGAAACAGTATCAGAGCTCTAAAAGTTTTCTTGATATTAATTTTGAAGTAATATTCTAATATCACAACTCTCTTATGTCATAGATAATCAGCACATGTTTTGTTATACAGCATTACACCAGAAAAGATGTTTGAAGTCTGAGATACTAAGTAAATTTCATTGCAAAATAGAATTAGTAGTACAAAAATCTCTTTTAATATTTTCTACACAAGTCAGCAAATTAAAATGAAGTCACTTCATTTTATTGTGTCCTTTGAACCATTAAACAAATCCTTTTTGCACATGGTGCTTTTGCAAAGCAAATCCATTTAATCAGTTAAGTCATAGAAAGAATTGAAGTGATGATGTGAACATTATGGGGGTGTCACCATCAGAGCATTATGAAAGCCAAGGTCTGAGTTGTTCTTAGTGGCTCTGATCGATTAAGTCATGAATTTCAGGAGTCATTTGTCATATATTGGGATGACAAGAAATTAGGAAAGCATTAACGTTTTTCAACAATAATGTGAAAACACCAGAAGAATAGCTTAAGATGAGAAATAAAAACTTGTTAAAATAGCTGTCTATACCAAGATTTTAGAAATGAAATTTCTACCCAAAGATCCTTAATGTTTGTATCTTATAAAGTAAGGAACAAGATCCCAGCAAGTTCTATCTAATCCAATCTTTTTCTTGAAATCTTCGGAGTTTTCTAACATTATTCCTCTAAAATATAGATCTATGAGAAATATGGAGCAAGACATACAAGCTTAGAGTTATATCAATTATTGTTAAGTTAGAGAATTATTTTTAAACTAAATAAATTCATTCAGATTTTAACACATCTAATATATGCATATATATGTATGTGTGTGTTTCTGTATTTCTCATACACTTCAAAGAAATGTCAGTGCAATTAATAGTATTTTTAAACCTTTTTATTTATTGTTTGTGTCCATCACATCATGCATCTTGATTCTATTCATCTTCCTGTCCTTTCATATCTGCCCTCTGTCTTTGTAACTTCTCCCCTATCCTCTAAAATAAGTAATAAAATTAAAGAGAAGAGAAAAAAAATGAAAAATCTCATCATAGAAGCTGTAGTGTGACACAATGAGTCACATGATACATCCTTTAGTCCATATATCTTCACTTTCAAATGTCCATTGCAAAGACTCATTAGTCTGGTTCAAGGTCTCTGGTTTCTGCTACACCATTGATATTGGGCTGTTGTGATTCCTCTAGGATATCATACTGGTGCCCTGTGTCATAGAGATCCTGCAGCTTTGGATCTGCAGGACCTGCCCCTTCACATGCTCTATCAGATCATAGATGGGGTGGATGTTGGGAAACTCAACTCACAAGCCTAGTTATGGGCCTAGATCATTGCAGGTTTGGTCAGTCCACCAGGTCCTCCCCCTGTCCTCACCACTTGTGTGGGCTCTCTTGCAGTGCCCCAGCTAGTTCACCCCATGCAGCAGGGAGCAAGAGGTTGGGGGTTCTCTTGCTTTTATGCGCTCAGGGCTGGCTCACCCACATCTACACCACAAGGGCCAGCTCTACTGTGTTGCCCAGGTCAGGTGCAGGGCCTGCTCTCCCTAGCACTACAGCTGGTGAGGAACAGAAACAGCTCTCCCACTCTTGTGATCTCAAAACCTACTCTCCCATCTTCAATAGGTGGCAAGGGGCAGGAAGGGGAGGGAGAATGAAAGGGTGAGATATTTTTCCCAATGGCTGATGTAGGGCAAGTCCCGGTCTCTCGTGCTCAATTCCTCCAGGGGGCTCACCTGTGTCCCTGTCAGCAATGCCAGCTCCACTGCAGTGTCCAGGCAAGGTGCAGGGCCCGTTTTCCGGAGTACTGCAGCTAGTGAGGGGTTGGGTCAGCTCCCCTGCTTGCGTCAGGGAGTTAGGAGATAAGGAGGGAGGACGTCTTTCCACCACCACATGACAGACAAGGAGGGCAGAACCCACTCTCCCATTCTTGCTCCTTCAGGGCCAGCTGGCCCAAGTTCTCTCAGACAGGGTCAGCTCTATTGGGCTGCCAAGGCAAGGAGAGAGGACCTGCTCTTTTGAGTGCTACAATGGGTGAGGAGCAGAGCCAGTTCACTCTAGTATTGCAGCCAGGGAGGGGCAGGGACGACTCTGTGTTGGCCTACCCACTCGGCCTTTGGTGGTATCAGGAGACATGGACAGCAACACAGACCACAGCTGCAGCAGGGCCATAGGCCCAGACATGAACCCTGGCAGCAGCCCAGACCCAGATATCACCACGACCCCTAGTAGTAAGCAAGACACCAGCCTCAGTCCGCTCCTCACCACTTTCACCTCTATAGATCTGCCTGTGTCCACAGGACGTGAACCATTCTGTCTCTCTCCCATACCACACCACACATTTGCTCACTATAATAGTGCCTGATTGCCTGGAACTGCAAAGGAGGTCATGCTTTCTCCTTGGTGCCTGGGCATGGCCCGGGCATGCATGTGGGTCTCCCTATCCCTCTCAGACATAATGATAGAATTTTCAAAGGACATGTTTTACAAAGTGCTAAAGTTTGAAGCTCCCATTTGACTTTCACAATAATAATAATCATAATAATGATACTGATAATGATAATAACAATAATGTTTTAAGCTCTTCTTGGCTTTTCCTATGAAAGTTATTTTCAACACAAGTTTACGCTCCTTAGATCACAATCTATTACTTTGTGTTTAATTTTAGTACTAATAAATATTGACTGCTAAAACATTTAAATGTCTTTAGGACCAAATATTTTTGGCTTTCTTTTCTGCATATAATCTCTGAATGTCATTGATTCATCCACAGTGAAAGAGTTGAACATAAATTATATTTCTAATGGCCATTTTCTTTATCAGTATGATAAGTAAAATTACAATGCTCATCATGAGTACAAGAACAGATGATCTGTGTTCAGATCTGAGAACTGAAGAAAATTGCTAGAATCTTTTGAACAACACAAGCAAGGTCACAAGAACTGATTTCCTTTGGAAACTTGAGGACAATCATTTTATCAATAAAAAATATTTCATCTCACAGCTTGCATCCTGTCGTTCTGCTGAGATCTAACTGATGGTGTGTCTCCGTACAGTGTGTATAAAGTAAATCTCAATAATGTTGAAACAGCCAACCATCCTTCATGAAACCACTATGGAGAGCCTAGTATTTAGGGTGTTCTTGGTATTAGAATCACCATCTATCAAAAATTTATCATCACTGACCTTGAGGAGTTAGCAGCATCATAAGGAGGGCAGAGATGCAATAATTAGAGTAAAACCCAGCAAGATGTCACATCTGAGACAGAGAGCTGAGACATATGAACACACACACACACACATGAATTAAGTGGATGAGAATAAAATATTAATGCCAGAGATTGGGCATGAAGGAAATGAATGACAGGAGAGGCAAGAGAAAACTCAAAAGTTGCTATGGAAGCTTGGGCACAAGCCGTAATTCTGCTACCTACAATTGATTATATGGTACAATGACAAGAAAATATATTTTCCCCTCTCCACTCTTGATATCAAACTGCACAGTTTAACTTTAGCAAGTACCTTTCACCTATTTGTTCACCTTCATAATGTGTGTGACACTGCTGGAAATACAGGTTGTTTACAAGTTTACCTGTAGTGATGAGGCGAGCAGGCCTGCTTTTCTTCCAGCCTGGCTACCACACAGCTTGCTTAGCCCCAGAATAATTACACTGAAACTGTATTCATTTAAACACCGCCTGGCCCATTAGTTTCAGCTTCTTATTGGCTAATTCTCACATCTTACTTTAACCCATATTTAGTAATCTGTATAGCACCATGAGGTGGTGGCTTACCAGGAAAGACCCTAACCTATGCCTGTCTGTCTAGGGTAGGAAAATCATGGCGTTTGCCTGTCTCTGCTTTCTTCCTCCCACAATTCTGTTCTGTCTTCCATGCCTACCTATATTCTGACCTATCAGGCCAAGCAGTTTTCTTTATTAATTAACCAATGAAAGCAACAGATAGATAGAAGACATTCCTACATCATTTACCTATTTAAATTCATACATGGGAATCCAGTTCATGCTGTTCTTGTACAATAGTTTCTGGAGAAAAACAACCAACCACTACTCACCCCAGAGAGGAAACCTATGACAGGAAAAAGTAAGGATACCATCAAAGATGAACTAGGTGAACCAGCTTGTTTCAATGGGCTTACTTACAGGACTGAGGGCGAAGGGTTATTTATGGGCTCAGATGCAGCAACTGCAAAAACATCCTGTCCCAGCATAGATATCAGCTGATGAAAACTGGAAACCTGGAGTACAATGCATAACCTGTAGGCAGCACAATGCTTTGGAGAGTATCCTTTGAAATGAAATGAAAAGTTGGTCTGAGCATCTTCCAGGAAGCTCAGTCGGTCTCTACTTCTGTCAGACTGCATTAGTTGAGCTGTTTCCTCCTGGAAGCCTAGCTGGTCTGAGAGTGTCTTTCAACAGTTTTTACAGTTTGTATATGCTTGAGGAGAGGGAGACTTAGAGTATCTGCTCAGTTTCAGGGACTTCCTGGAGCCTTCGAAGTGTTTATTTCCTGAACTTAATGGACTTCCTTCTAGGATGGAATGATTTATTTACCTTTTTGGAGTACCCTATTGTTTCACTTCCTTCCTAACATCCTATGTCTTAACAAGTGTCTGTCAAAGATGAGAACAAAGGGGTTACTCTTGGGTAAATTTCTATGTAAACAGTTGCAAAGTAACTATGGCTTTAAAAGATGATGATAATTTTTCAGAATGGATATGATAAAAATACTTTGAGTTTGTTTACATAAGTATTCTCATATTACAATGCACTCTATTTGAATAATAACAAGCATATCACCTGGAAATCTTGATTATTTAATAAAAATTTGAAAATGATTTAACATACAATGGTTAATCTATGTCTCTATTTTCAAATTTCAAATTGATTCATTGTTTCTGAGTCATGGCCAACACAACTGTAGGCATCACAGGGACATGAAAAGGAGGGTATGGTTAGACAGAGACACAAGACTCTTCTGTAGATAGATATTTCTGTTCCGCCTGGTCCTGAAGCTATTAAGTCCCAAAGAAACACACAGAGACGTATATTATTATAAACTGTTTGTCCCATTACCTAAGGATTATTATTAATTAGTTCTTACAACTTAAACTAACTAATAATTCTTATCTATGTTTAGCTATGTGACTTGGTACCTTTTTTGAGTGCAGCATTTTCATCTTGCTTCCTCTGTGTCTGGGTAATTACTTCAGACTGAGTCTTTCCTCTTACCAGAATTCTCTTCATCTCGTTGACCCCGTCTATTTTTCCTGCCTGGCTATTGGTCAATCAGCTTTTTATTAAACCAATATGAGTAACAAATTTTTACAGTATACAAAAGCATTGTCCTACAGCACTCCGTGTTCTTTGCAAGAATGAATATTTTTTTTTCTTTTTCCCACTCTGTTGATATAAAGTTTCTCTAGCTACTAGAGATCTCACTACAAGCAGAGCTTGAACTAGGAGTCCATTTCGCCCTCTTCTCTGAGTTCTTCCTTATGTTCTTCCCTGCCATGTGGCCTTGTTTTGCTCTGGAGAGCATTCTCCCTGGGCCTTACCTTATGCCTGCACTTTTCCACATTCATGGCTTGTACTGTAGAAAGAAACTGTGATCATCTGGACCACAACGGATCTAAAATGGTAACACATTTCATATATATATTTCTACTTTACTCTCAATAATATAAGATTCAAATTATTTATTTTGAAGTTCAAGGCTTTAATAAGTACATTTAACAACATCAAGTGACAATAAATAAGACTTTCTCGAGGTTCCTTTTCGTTTTCTTCAGCACTGTGATGCTGTTTTGGCACTCATGCGTCTCTGTCACTTAGTAAGCCCAGAGTATGACACCAAAACAATTAGACATTAATTATATCTCTTTATTATTAAGTCTGATGCCTTTAAAGTTCAATGGCTTAACCTTTTAGAGTTTTTAAAAGAACGGCTTTTAAATGAAATGCAATCATACAGAAAGGCAAAATGTGGTTGAAAAACACACGTGGAATGATTCATAAAGCATCCTATACCTAAAAATATAGACCAACTTTCACTTTATCTACAACATTTCAGATTTACCAGAAAAAAATTACTATCCAAACCACTGTGATAACAGCAACAGTGGAGTCATATTCTTCAGAATAAAGAATGAACAGAGAAAAGAAAGAATGAAGACTCAAGAACAAGATAGAACAGCATAGTGAGTGAAAATGAAATTAAAAAATCAATAAGAAATTGACTTACAAAAACAAAGCATTAAAATATAAAATACCTCAGGGAGGAAAAAAATCAATGCAAGATAATAAAATGAAAAGAAAATGACTTGACTTTTAAAGTGAATTTAGATAAAGGTATCATGAGGAATATAATGTATCAAGTTTCCCTGAAGATAAAACTAGATGATATAGCTTAAATTAAAGACAGTAAGCAAAATAACATAAAGGATGAACAGGAGCACAGATCCAAATATCTCAAAAATGTTTAAAACATAAAGATTTTTACATGTCTAGCATGAGGATCCAGTGGCTTCATCTCTCTAGCGATGATGTCCCCTCATCTCACTTTCCCCTGCTAAACTTGATCTCATTTAGGAAACAACTCCATTAATACTGTGTGGAAGGATGATGGAGGTGCAGAGACCTGGGACAGACATACCACACCATCCTCCTCCTCTCACTCTAAGAGATCAGAGATCATCCAAGAGAAAATCACAGTGTTACATCCTCATAAAGCCGTGCACATTCTTTCTTGTAAGATTTTTGCTAGTGTGAATCATTAGACCTAAAGATGACTAAGACCTTTTTTTTCTACTTAAAAGAATCACCATCAGTAGTATAATAGTACCTCTGATGGCTGTCCGAAGTCCTAGAAAGTGTATGTGTGTGTGTGTTTCCTGTATGCGTATATTTAAAAGCCAGTCATAGTAAAAAGAAAAAAAAGTTTCATAAGGCAGGCACAGTAGAAGAAAATGAAGAAGGAGAAGGAGGAGGAAAAGAAAAAGAAATCCTACCAAAAATCTGAGCATCACACTCTCCTCCCCACCCCTCACTTTTCATTATTAAGTAAGAATTATCATCCTTTCATTTAATAATGGATACTTTTGGCTTCTCTTTGGCTTATCCTAATTTCTACAACTTAAACTGCTTCGTTTGGAGATAATTATTAAGTAAAATTGAGTGTTATATACAAAATCCCTGAAATGCATGACAATAACCCAATAATCATGTATATGTTGGGCAAAGAGGAGATTTTCCATCAGGGTGGAACAGATAAAGATGCTGTGAGGCTTTGTCATGCTGCAGAATGAAAGAACTGAAACATTATAAAGTGTGTGTATCTAAAATTTTCTGTTCATTATTGGCAGAAGTTGGCTGCAAATAAGCAAAATTGTGAAAACTGAAACCGTGACACCATGGAAATATGGTCATCACAGTGCATGCCCATGAAAATATTTTCTGGAGATTAGGGGTAAAGCTCAAATGAATGAATTCGTAGATTTAGTGAGACTAGGGCTTTCTGTTTTCTCTTATTTAGTTTACACTCATTAGATTTGGATGAATATACTTCAAAGTAGTAAGTCATATAGGAACAAAAGTGTGTTGTATTGGTAGGAACAAAGAAAGAAAGAGAAAGTTGGGGTAAAGGAACAAAGAAGGAATGTAGCTAAGAAACCTTGACCTTTTCCCTTTAATAGTTTGCACTCCTGAGAGACTGAAATAACTTTGTCTAGTACGTGTGATGGGCACACTGCGAGCATAACTTTCTCAGCCTCTGACGGATGATAGAGGAGATGATGGTTCCCAGCCTACCTAGTGTCTAGGCAAAACTGTAACATTAACACTAAATCCAACCCCACCAATGGCCTGAAATATTCACTGATACTGAGACTTTAAACTTGGCACTGAACCTAACTTTAACCCCACAACATTAATTTAAATCCCATCTGCCTCTACTCTGACCATAAAAACAATCTGAATTTTAAAACCAAGTCTAGATTTAACCACATAGGTCATGCCATTAATTCAAAAATGAGCTGGGCACAGTGGCACACGCCTTTAATCCTCACACTTAGAAGGCAGAGACAGGTGGTTCTCTATAAGTTTAATATCAGCCTGGTCTATGCAGTGAATTCCAGGCCAGTCAAGGATGGATAATAAAGCCCTGTCCCAAAAAGACAACAAAAAATATAAGTAAGATGAAATTTAAAGATGAATCTATATTTTTCCCTTAAAAGTGTGGAGAATCCTACACTCCTGGATAGAAGTATGGATTGGATGTTTGGGGAATAGAAGTCATTTCTTCTGTCTCTGTTACGCAAATGCTTTCTAGGAAACAATTTCTGCTTTATGGGTTTTTAATAGAATTTACTTGAGTCTATAAAATTGTTACCTATCTTCTCCTAGTTCATAATTCTTCCTAGTCAGCACTGAGAAAATCCCAGAAGTAGGCATTTACGGCTTGATAGTGTTAATGTTTCATTTTTAAAAATACACTTTTAATTATAAAAGAATTATGTCACTTTCCCCTTCCCTTTCCTCTCTTCACCCCCACCAAGTGCATCCCGCCAATGATTCCCATGACTCCACTCTCGAAATGACAGCCCCCTTTCCTTTGACTATTACTGTTCCGTGCATATGTATGAATGCATATCCCCAGGAGAACTTATTTTTCCCTGTGGTCATTAATTGGCTATAGTTCTTTGTGTATAAGTGGGATCTTGTGAAATCATCCTGCTTATAGTTTTGTACATCTTTGGACATTGTCATCATTCTGGTCCTGCTTCTAAAATCATTTCTAGTGGAGACTATGGTGCTGTAAAGAGAAACTTCACTAATGAGAGTTGATAGCTACTCTTATCAGTGAGTATAAGAATACAATTTAGAAAGTTGTAAGGAATTGTGATGGTCTAGCAAAGTGACAACCATACATTCTTTGCTAAGGTCCATGACCTCACTAGCCCAGGAAGTTGGCTAAGTTTCTAGTACCAGCACAGTTTCTGCCCAGTAGAATGGGCATCAAGTCCATGTAGACAGCTGTTGGTTATCACCAATATGTAACTGCCACTTGTACTTTTAAGGCTATGCTGCCATGCTGGTCATTGTTGTGATTCATAGGTGTTGCATCTGGGTAAGACTGTTAATTGCCTGTCTTGGCAGCTTGCATAGAATTTTCCGGTACTATAGTAACTGGACAGCAGAAAAGAGGCTTTCAGGTTAAATCCAACTCAAAATATTTAGAGTTTCTTATGTTCGCTCCAAAATAATTACAGTTGTTTTATTTTGATTAAAAAATGACAAGTAGATATAGTTTGAGGATAATTTCAAGATGAGAGGCCTAGAGCTTTACTGTAATTGGGGACTTGACAAAAATACCCAGATACTATATTAAAATTCTAGGTTTTTCCTGTTTGAGTGAATTAAATGAAAAATTCATAAGGGAGGATTTAATGAGTCAGTGAAAAATCTAAATCCATCAGAATGTGACTCACTGCACACTACCAACTGCTCAGTACCTGAATGAATACAGCAAAGAGTTGTTTCCTGAGCTCCAAATGTAGAGAAAGATAAGCCTGGGCCTTGCTGCCCTACAGGCCCAGCCACTGCTGCACTTTTCCCCGGGGGAATATTGGTGCCTACTGGACCTGTCCGTCCCATTGCAGCAATCAAGGAAGATACACATGGTAGGATCTATAAAAACATTTTCATTTACTTTTTTTGTTCTTATAACATATAATTTCTCATTTTTATTTGTTTCAATATTCTAATGTTCCTATTTTTTCTTACATTTTTTAAGTACTATTTAGTGATTTGAAATTGAATTCTGTTAATGTTTGTCTCTAAATGCATCAACTACTGTATAAAGCCAGCCACCGGTCTTTCTTCCTTAAACCTGCTTATAGCATTACAGGACTCCTTATATTTCTTTAAAATTTTCAGCTGTAATTCCAGATTATTGCCACTTATAAAATATTTAATATAAATTTTACTTCTTATCTATAATTGTAGTGTCAATACATTTTATATTACATTATATGCTTTATAAATAGTCTCTATACATATTTTAAATGCGTGATGTTATTCATTTATTGAATTATTTGCAGTGTTCATCTACAGTTTATTTAATTTGCTTTTCATTGTCATGCTTGGTTTTGATATGTGCATTGATTTTGTGTTGCAAAATTCCTTTATTCTATCAGAGAATGCAATTCACAAGCAAGTTAGCTTAAGGTTGATTGGACATAAGATCCTTTATTCATACAATTTTAAAATCTTATTCTGTATCTATTTGCCCTAAAGTCTTTTGATTTTGGCTTTGTGAGAAAATTATTTGAGAAAAAGCTGTTACCTTTGCTCAATGAAAATAACTACTTTTTCTTCCATGCCTTGCAATCATCCTTATCTCAAAATTTGTGAATCTGTTTTACTTGATGTGGGCATAACATTTAAAAAATGTGTGTTTCAGGGCCGGAAAGATAGCTCAGCGATTAAGAGCACTAGATACTCTTCCAGAGGACCCAGGTACAATTTCCAGCAGCCACATGGCAGCTCACAACTGTCTTTAACTTCAGTTCCATGGGATCTGACACCTTCACAACAATGCACATAAAAGAAAAGTTAAATAAATTAATTTTTAAGTGCAATTCTACTGATTTCTTGATGCAGAAATTTCTTCCATGATACACATTTTTTTTCAGGTAAGATCTCACTATGTAGCCCTGTTTGCCTTAGACACCCTATCTAGAGCTTCAAAGTCATAGAGATCCACCTGTCTCTGCCTCTTGAGTACTGGGATTAAAGGCATATGTTACCATGCCCAGTCTTAAACTGTATCTTTGTCTGTTTTTTTTTCTATTAGCTTCTCTTAAAATATTACATCTCATTATATTCCAGAATTCTTATGCTTTTCTTTATTGTTTTGAGCCTAGATTCAACCACCCCTTATTCATGTGTAGTTTAAATCATTCTCAAGTCCTTGTGGCTTAGAGTTTCTATTGCTTGTCACAAAACACCACAGCCAAAGTATCTTGGGGGAGGAAACCCATACTCATATACGTTAAGAAACAAGGATGTAGGGGTTGACAGGAATTAGCATGGGCTCTGATCTCAAGTTTGAGCATGCATTTTCAGTCCAGTGACAGAGTGATCCTTAGGGGTTTAGCTCAGTTTACAAATGTCAGGTCATATTCCATCACTGATGGAAGTCAGGTCAGGAACTCAAGCAGAACCTGGGAGTGGGAACTGAAACAGAGGCTTTAGAGAAATGCTGCGTAGGGACTTGCTCCTCAGGCCTTGCTTAGCCTGCTGTCTTAGGACCACCTACCCAGGGGTGACATTGTCTGCTGTGAGCAGGGCCCACCCACAGGAATCATCAGTCAAGAAAATGTGTTACAGACTTGCCTACTGACAAATACATTGTCTGAATTGAGAGTCCTCCTTCCCTAATACTAGCTCGTGTCAAGTTGTCATAAAACTAATCAATACAACTCATTGGACTATTTCATTTTAATCCATCTCCCTATGGTGCTGTGTCCATATCTCAGATGGTGTCTAGATTCCTCATCTTCTGGAGTGGATCCCATAGCAATTCCATCTTTTAGACACTTCAACAAAATGGTTCCCAATATTTTCATCTGTTTCTTAGGATATTTTCTAAACATGGTTCTTCTTTATTCTCCTGCTCGAGTTATTTTTACTTTGCTACTGCATCTTCCCCTCTTTCATTCATTTTTAACTGGAAGACCAATCTCCAGACCTAGCATTTAACAATGAGTCCCAGTGGAGTGTTATACCACTTAAGCGCTGGCAGCCTTTCTCCTCAGATTCAATTCAGAATAATGCCATTTATTAATATAGGGCTTTCCAAATTATGAATTCATAAGGCATGTATTCCAAAATAGGACTGAAGTCATTTTTCTGTAAACTATATGGTTTTCTAATTTTACTCACTTTTAAAATATTAAATACTATGTGAAAATGCTTGCAGCTAAGAAACAAAGAAAATATCAAAAAGGAGCATATTAGCCATTAGAAGGATTTCATGTTTGAGGAGGGCATTTTGATCATTTTTCCCATAGTAAGATAGAGATCTATTATTTGAGCAGTATGGCAAACCCTGTTACCTGATTCAGAGGATATCTCTGTTGCTGGACTGAAAATCCATGCTCAAATTTGAGATCAGAACCCATGTCAATTCTTGAAAACCCCTAATACTTTGTCTCTTAATGTTTATGAGTATTTTGCTCGTATTTGTATATATGTATGTGTACCGTGTGAATGCAATGCTCTTGGAGGCCAGAAGAGGGCATTGGATTCCCTGGAACTGGACTTGTATACAGTTGCAAGCTGCTATGAAGGTGCTGGAAACTGAACCAGGGTCTTTTAGAAGAGCAATAGGGGCTCTTAACCAATAAGCCACCTTCCAGCCTCAACTCCTACTTTTCACAGGAGAGGTTTTTGTGTATATTCAAAAAAATGCCTCTGAGAATTCAAATCCTCTTATAAGAACATATTGAACATGCTGGTATGGTCCTTGAGCCCCCCACACTGTTTCAATCATGGAAATTAATTGATGATGCTCTAACTCTCATAGATATCTGCAAAGTGTGTGTGTGTGTGTGTGTGTGTGTGTGCGTGCGTGGGTGTGTGTGCGTGCGTGCATGTGCATGTGCATGCACACTTGCACTTATACATACACACTTTGCTCTCACCCAGAGGGCCTTCTCTCAATCTGTGTTGATTTTCTTACTCTGGTACCAGAATAATCCATTTCCTAATAGCATTTCTCAAACTACATGAACTTTGATATTTGTCTTAGAGTCTTATTCTAAAGGACACTAGGCTAAACAAAGGTAAAGAGTAGGGCTATGAAAGTATTTTGTACATGTCTATAGTAGGGGCAGCAGACAGGGTGACAGTTGACCAGGTGCTAACAATAATAATTAAAAATGTGTCAAATCCAGGTTGAAGAATATACTAGGAAAATATCAGCTCAGCATATTCAGTATAAAATGACAAGTAGATAAAACCACCATATATGTGAATCTCAGCAAATAAAAGAAAAAAAAACAAATCCAAGATAGAAAATACTCCAATAAACGTTGGGAAGAAGCAAAACCTAAGAGGAGATTGAGTAAAAGTCATTGTGAAGAAGTGTAAGTAAGTCAGTTGACTAAAATATTTCCAGAAGGGGAATGAAAATGCCACAAAAAGATAAAATGAGATGAACATTGTAGTTTTAGCATCTACTGTGGTATTGTGCAAATCATCAACTACCTTAGGAAAAGCAGTTTTTTGTGAGATGATGGTGTCCAATCTGGTTTTATGTGAACTCGACACAAGCTAGAGTCCTTTGGAAGAGGGAAACTCAGTTGTCAAAATGCTCCCACCTGATTAGCCTGTGAGAAAGCCTGTGTTTATTTGTTAGTTTTGATGATTGATGTGGGAGTGGCCAGCTCATTGTGGGTGTTTGCACCCCTGGGCTGGTGGTCCTGAATGCTATTAGAAAAACAGGCTGAGCAAGCTCTGAAGAGCTAGCTTGTAAGCATCAGTCCTCCATGGCCTCTGCTTTAGTTTCTGCCTCCAGATTTCTATCCTATATGAGTTTTTGTCTTGATTTCCCTCATGAAAGACTATGGTGAGGAATTATAACTTGAAATAGACTCTTTCCTCCTCAAGTTGCTCTTGGTCACAGTGTTTTAGGAGAGTAGTAGAAACCTAAATAAGACAGAAGATAGTACCAGTTCATGTGGTATTGGTGTGACGGGCATGCCCTTGTGTTTTGGGAAGGATTGTGGGAGGACTTCGAAATTTTTGGCTACAAAAAACATTGAATGCTCAGAGCTTAATGAGCTGTAGTGGGAACATAGAAGATAATGCTGGAAGCAGTGCAGTTGTTGGAGGCTAGGGAAGTGGAAGAGGAAAGTTCCGAGAGTCTTTAAAGACTGTTGGGACCATTGATGTGGTACTTTGAATTAAGAACCATTATAGTGAAACCACTGCTTTTCTGGAACAGTAGCACTAGTCAGGACTGAAGAATAAACTGTGATTAAGAAGAGACCAGCATCAATGAGGCCAGATCTTCGGGGAAGTATTTCCTCCACATCAGCACACAGAAGCTGTGGTGAGAAGGGCCAAGGCTGTATCTTGTGCTGGTGGCTGAACTTGGTAATAGGTAAGAGCTTCTCAGGTGGTACTAGATGGGTGGGCAGCATGAAAGGGTCATGAAAAGTAGCTGAGACTTTGCACCATGAAAAAGCCATGAGGGGCTACTGATGAATGTGCACCCTCGTTTGAAATGGAAGCTTTGGGACTGAAAGGGTAATGGATAGGAGTTGAAAGTCAGCCCTATGTAACAGAAGAGAGAGCAGGAGAGGCTATTGTTGAAGTTGCAGCCCAGTTACAACAAGGACCCCAGTATTCTAGAGATGTAGTACAATGGGATGACCATCAGGGACAGCAGCAGATGGGAGTGGAGGTGACCTAGGCTGTTAGCGAAGCTGTCTGCATTATTAAATATAGAGCTGAAGAAACAGAGCCCTATGGAGCATAAAGGAGAGTGAGTGGGCTCAGCCATCATGCACCTAACGTTTTCCTACCATTTCTTTAATTTACTTTGATTATTCCTGGTTATTCTACTTTTAAGTAAGAAAGCATTCAACTTATTTATTCATTTAAAACAGCCCACACTAGATAGATTTTTAAAAGAGATCTCAAAATTCCTTGAGAGACTTTGGAGTATTAAATTTGGGTGTTTTATGAGACTAAACTTCTAAAACTACTTAATTTTAAAAAGTGTGGACTTTCAAAAGTTGGCCTGTTTTACTGAAATACTGAAGATGAACGAGAAAGGAAGGTTGCTTTTTTTTATTAAAGATTTCTGTCTCTTCCCCACCTCCGCCTCCCCTTTCCCTCCCCCTCCCCCAATCAAGTCCCCCTCCCTCATCAGCCCAAAGAGCAGTCAGGGTTCCCTGCCCTGTGGGAAGTCCAAGGACCACCCACCTCCATCCAGGTCTAGTAAGGTGATCATCCAAACTGCCTAGGCTCCCACAAAGCCATTAGGTGCAGTAGGATCAAAAACCCATTGCCATTGTTCTTGAGGTCTCAGTAGTCCTCATTGTCCGCTATGTTCAGCGAGACCAGTTTTATCCCAGGCTTTTTCAGACCCAGGAAGGTTGCTTTTTAACAGTGATATGTTTGTGAGGCATTGACCATGGATCAACTGTGCTGGCTAGTTTTATGTCAACATGAACTAGAATCATTTTGTAAGAGGGACCCAACTCAGAAAATACTCCTGCCAGAATACCCTATTGGCTAATACATTGTGTGTTTTCTTGATTGATGATTGATTTGGAAGACCCAGCTCAATGTGGTCAATGCCACCTATGGACTGCTTGTCCTGGATGAACTAAGAAAGTAGGCAGAGAGCCATGAGGAACAAGCCAGTAAGCAGCACTCCTCCACTGCTTCTGTATCTGCCTCTACCTCCAGGCTCCTCCCATATTTGAGTTCATGCCCTAATTTTTCTCAGGGAAAACTTTGATTTGGAACAGTATGCAGAAGTAAACATTTCCTCAACAAGTTACCTTTGGGTATGATAACCATAGAAACCTGAGATACATGGGGAGTGATAACTACAGTGGATTCAATAGAGATAGACCGGAACATGAAATGTTAATATAGATATTCAGTTATTTTGGCGGTGGCAGGATTTGAAGGGCAGAAGAGACTAAAAGTTATGGTTTTTAAAGGTGTGCTGCTTTCTGTCTTTACAGTGGGATTGGATAAATACTATTATTTTTTAGTTTTACCTATGATTTCATCATGACTTGATATATCACAACTCTATAGCTTGCTCAGCTAATTGGTAATGGAAAGAACAAAGTTATACCTCAAAGAGGTTTTTAAAAATATGCATGCAGGAGCTATACAAATTGCAAGTTAAAAGCTTTTTAAATTTTTAATTGACACATAAAATTGTATATATTTGCAGGCTCTTTATTTGAATTCATCAGATAGAAAACATTTACAAAGCAAACGAGAGAACTGCTGATGGTAATGATAAAAATGTAAAATTGTAAGATAATTATGACTAGAAGCAATGTCTTGCTTGCGATAGTACTTCATGATTTTCTGTATCTCCTTTGAAATGAAAGTATGTAATCTATATTTAACTATGCACTAGTCAGAGAAAATATAAGAAAATGATAAAGAGTTTGATGTAAAAACTAGGGTTGATGAAAACTATGAGACTGGAAGCAAATAAATAGAGTTGGGGATATAACTCACTGGTAACATTTGTTTGGAGTACACAAGACTCCAGGTTCAAGTCCCAGTACCATGGAAACAAAACACACATATTTTGGTAAGTATCTGAATTTTTTTCTGGTGGGGGAAAAGGAAGTTCAAGATGTATAATGAAACTATTATCTGCTTATCAACACCCATGATGTCACTTATTCTTTTACAAAATACCCCAGAAGGGGAATGACGATCATGTCCCTGTCTTAGTCTCTCCAGATAATAATTAATGAAGGAAAAAGTGTCATACAGAGCATTTATTGGAAACCTGAGTGGCTTGTATATGTTATTATAGATCACTGTTTTTATTCTTACCTATTATACAAAAGCCTTGGATTTAAAACACAATAACACAAGAAAAGAAAGATAACATTATGATTAAATTAATTTTTAAAAAGTATTAATGTAGTTTCATCTTAAAATAACATGTTAAACAGAAAACGTAGTAATAGTTGAATGATCAGTGATATATATTTTACAGCTAATAAGGTATTTTCTCAGTTTATTGTTTATCATACAATAAAATATTTACCTGCTTAGAATAAAAATTCAATTATATTTTTGTCTTTAGAAGTAATTATCTGTGTGGCCATGCAAAATAAGTTTAACCGTCTCAATCTTTGTTTAATTTTCTATGAAATGGGAAGACTGAGGATAATTTTCAATTATTTTATAAGTCTAGGAACCCTTGTGTTTAGATATGGAAAATCATAGATTACTGAAGTTGAGCCCATTTGATTCACTTACCAGTAAGTAAATATATTCAGAAGTCTACACAACTTTTATTGGGTATTGAATTAATATAACTTAAATTCTATTTTACACAAGTGGTTCTTAATTTGTAAAATAAAGACGATCATTAATAAAAAGCGTTCGTTATGTTTTAAGTAAAACATAATATTCAGAACTAAGAATTTTCTTTGCCAAGATCTCATTTAAATGTGGAAAATCATAGGTTGGAGTTTGTTCTTTTTCAGGAATATAATAATTCTCTCTCTCTTTTCAATAGTTTTCTTAGGGAGTCTCTATATATGGACTTGATTTGCTTCAAAGTAGACTTCCCATTTGAAATAAACAGCTAATTAGGTTGTGAGCATATGAGTTAAAAGGGTCATATAGTTTTCGTTGGGTTATACGTGCTAAAGCCATAGGAAGTGGAAACTTACAACGGTAAAGAGCATCTAAGAACGATTGCAAAATGTGGAGCTGGGGTAGCATCATAAAGGGTTCTAAATGCCTCAAATGGCTAAATAATTTACTGTACAATTTCTGATGGTATTGCAGATTTCCTGTCTTGAGTGGAAGGTTGGATAAAGTAACCTACATAATTTTTAATCATAGTGATAATAACAGAATCCCTTTTATTCTGTCTCCTATGGGTATGTAGTAACAAAGAAGTCATGCAGTAATTTATTGAAGAATGTCAAAATGCAATTTGAACCCACTTTTTAAAAATTCTCCAATTACAGATAGTAGAAGAATTGACGATTTTCATGATCCAAGAAGAAAACTAGCATTTAAAATGAGGCCACCTTTACTTCTTTGAATAAATCTTCACTGGAAGTCACAGCACTTTGATGACATCGTTGTATGATATGGCTTAAGATTTATATCTGGATAAGCTTGGAACAAATATGAATTGGGTTGCCAACTAGTGGGAGTACATTTGGTCTTTACACAAAAGCTACTTATTTAACAACAACAGAAAAAGAGCAGAACTCTGAATTTTATATGTAAGCCTCTAATGGAGACTGTATTCCTCATAAATTTGTTCCTTTGATGTTTAGACCAAACCTTACACTGCGTGGGGTTTTGCATCAACAGGACAGTGAATTAGGGTGTTATCAATGACATCTATTGATTTCTGCTCTAGTTCATATGGGAGAAGTTCAATACTACACTTTGAGTTGCTATAAATAGTCCCTTTTTCCGATGTGATGCGTATCCAAGTCCTCCAGATTATATCTGTAATGGGCTAAATACATTAGTATTTCTGGGTATAGCTAGATGGGCTGGATGAGTTATGTTTTAATTAGCACCAGACTTAGGCAAACCACATAAATAAAAGAACCATGTATCTAAATGAAGTTTGTGTAACAGCAATATTTATTAGGGCTCACCCTGAGCTAACAGAGTACTTGAAATGAAGAACTGTTTTAAAATGCACTCCTGTCTAATCATGTCTTTATATTAAGCCACAGATGAAATATTAAAAATATAAAATTTAAAATTACTAATTGTCTACTGTTATTACAAGTATTTTTTCTCAGTAGGTGAACATATATTGTGTTATCTGATGATAGCATAAATGATCTACTAAACTACATTTTTGAACAGCACAGATATTACCACATGAGAAAGGAATTAGCGATACTTTACAGAAATATTTAACAGAGTTTTACAAGGATTAAGTCACTGATTCCAACAGACTCTAACAGACATGAACAGATCCAGACAGCAAGTAGTACAAGAAGCATCATTTATATTTTGCAAAGAAATGTCTGTGTGTTGTATTCAATATTTATGGTGGTCATTTATAAGATTGTATTCCACGTATATTTTCTGTTTTCACAAAATGCTTATTATAACATGCTTGCAAACACATATGCATTACTTTTGAGTCAGAACCTTGGAAGACTGAACAATTTAAGATTACAGATACGCATCAGCTTAGGTTGTTAAAGCTGATTACATGGGAAATCCAAGGCAAGTGAGGTAGATAGCTTCTTAAGTTGTTCTCTTAAAGACAGGTTAATTGGACAGAATGAATACACAGTAGGGTAGCAGTTTGAATACTATTAAGTTAATAATATACCTCAAGAAAATTTGACTGTGAGGCCCTGCAAAATTTCCCATCTCAGAATGTAAGGTATTTTTATCACAAAGCATCACTACAGGATCGGGAAATAAATCAAGAAAAATAATTGAGAAAAAGAGCTGAACAAAAAGAAGAAAATCAAAACTTAGAGGTTGGAAATATTTTATGTAAGACTTACAAAGAACTAAGGCTTTTATAAGGAAAGGGCAACATATTAAACTTTACTTATAATATTGTAAGGTTTTATCATGTTGAGCCTGGACATCAGAGTCTGATTCTTTGCTGTATCATGGGCTTGAGATGAAGAACACATTGTAAAGATTTCTGAATCTCAAAACTCTTGAGCTATTGCAAAGTTAGGAGCACAATATTCTTCATGAGCATGCCGTCTCATAGGAAACAGTTTCCTCAGTAGTAGAGTTGGTGGACACAAACCAAGAAGATTCCAATTACCTGTTATAGCGATTTATAGAAACCAAACTTGTAGGCTCTTGTCATATTCCATCTGTCCATGCAGGTCTCTTTTAATTGTCTATATTTTGTAAAAAAGTTCTTAAAAATTCAAGAATTCACTTGCATTCTTAAACATTTTGGGGCTTAACTATCTAATATTCTTATCGTTTTTATAGAATAACTTTTCTTTTAATGGGCTCCTTTCCAATGCTTATTCATTTTTAAGAAAAATAACTGATACATTAATGATCGAAAATAGAGAATGTGGAAAGGATTTGCAAAGTTCTCTACATAAATTACCAGCACCTTTATAGATAAGTTCAGAAATCAACTCTATATTGCTATCAATCACATATATACCTTGAATTCTTACATATATTGCTTGTATTACATGGTTAATACAAATGTAGGTGAGGGTGGTTTGTATGGTAGACTAACAATGGAAAAAACTTCAACAAATAGCATTATAATAACTCATTGTTGTGTGGTTGAACTAGTTCTGACCTATTTTCAATATTTAGCTTATAACACTATATATTGTATTTTTGCCATTTTAAATATTTTACATCTAGTAGTGTGCATTTATTTACAGTAATTTTCATGTAAATCATTTTTATACCCATTAATTAGGAGAGGCAAATACTATCTAGTCAATTGTGTGATTTAACAGATATAATAGTTACACATTCATTTAAATTCATCCCACAATTGCAAATTCATTTGCAACTGTAACAGAACTATGGGGCATGAGCTTTGAAGGAGTGCTGATTGTGTCATTGCTCTTGCTCCTCATGTCACCCCCCAGGACACTCCCTTGCCCCTTGAATGGAGTGGATTTTTTTAAAAACAAAATGATGTTTGAAAGGATGACATCCTACCCCAGTCAATGAGAGCTCAAAAACTAGGGAGTGTCTATGAGTATCTAAACTGAAGGTCAAGTTTTAAAATTGAATGCAGAAAACCTCTTCAATTAAAGTCCTAAATAATCAGTGATAAAGTGTTAGCTATCTCATGTCAAAGAGATTGCTTATAAAAAATCTCATTACATTTTATTGGAAAAATAGATTTTTAGTGAGTATCTATCACACATTTATATACCCAAACTGTGAGAAATCCTTTCTTCATTGAAATACGTCTATATGATAGGCACACATATCTCACCCCTACACGTGTTCAAGCTGAAGCAGAAACAAACGAATAAATTAAAAGCAGAAACTGCTTACTACAAATCATGTCGTTGTTTTTGCAAAAGGTTCAAGCAAGTCATCTTTAGAGAAGATGCAAGCAGCTGCTGGTCTCAGTTGTTTATTCAGCCACTGTGCATACGTTCAAGGGCAACAAGACAGCTGTTATTAACAATTAGTCAAAGTAATAAAGCTGGCGAGTAGTACTAAAGCAACAACTACATTTGTGTTCTTTGAAGACAAAGCAGTATAAAGCAGGAGCTAATGTGGTTTATGGTTTAAAACAGGACTTAACCCTGTGACAGAAAGCTTTCTGATCAAGTGAAGATGTGTCCCATACTCTTCTTTAAAAGGTTAGTCTGCTGTTTTCAGCCTTCAGCTAAGATACTCTTTGACATCGTTTAATGGTTTATGTATGTAAAATGATCTAAGTTGCAAAATTTAGAAACGGTGCTGTTATGATTTATTTATATTAAAATTATTTTCTTTTCTGAGTTGAACAATTGTGATACATACTCTAATATAAAAAGGACAATGAGACACATGGGTAGCACACAATATCAACCACTCAGCAGTCACTTACTGGCCATCAGTTAGAGTCTTAAATGAGTTTCTGACTAATGAAAATAGAACAATAAAAGATCATATATTTAAGATGGCATATAAAAATCAAAGGAAAGTCAGACAATATTAATGCTATAATGGATGATACTAGAGATATAAATGTTCACAAAATACTATTGAAAGGATGTTTAGTTTTAAAATAGGTCTAAATATAAATAAACCAAATGACCTTTATGATAATTTTTAAAAAAGCCACATCCTACACTGGTAAAAAAGTACCCAACAACTACTCACAAGACAGCTCTAAAATGAGGCCTGCAGAGTAGTCTCCTTCTCCATTCGCAAATTGCCAATAAAGTAACCAAAATTAAAATCAATAGTAAATAAAACGTACTAAATTTGCCAAAAAACCACTGTAGCCTGAAAAAACACACCCGACAATACTAACTGTGGGTCAAATGCGCAGAACACTGCATTTTGAGTTTGCTCCCACATGCTACAGAGAGTAAAGAGTGCAGCAAGCACCGCTCTAGGCAGCCATGATATAGTGAGTGATCTTAGTCTCGTTCATGTTTTGCAAAAGCATTCTTTATTATGGAGAGAGCAGAAACCTACCGACATGTATGTAGAAAAGTATAACCAGAATGTAGATACAGCCTGTCTATATATCCTCAATTGGAATTGTTTATCAGAGTGAAATGGTGATAACGTAATAGGGTATAATGGTATATTAGTCAATAATCCAAATAATGATCCCTAAGTTATTCAAAGAACATGAATGGCCCTGCAAGCATGGTAGAGTAAAAATCACAAGGTATACTATGATGAGTATTTTTAATTCCATTTGGATAAAAGTAAGAAAAATTAATCTGTTGTTTTGCAAATCTGTATGTGAGTTTCTTTTTAGCTGAGAGTAGATGCTGTCAGAGAAGACACGAGAAGGTTATATCTGGGTGGTGATCATAGGTTATTCCTCAGTCTGAACAGTACCAAGAAAGAAGTGTTCCTTTCGTGACATTTTCCCCAGTACTACATGTATGCATATGAGATCCTGCAATTCAAAGGCTTTAAAAATATCAACAGCAGTCACGCAGCAATGAAAGCCATCTGTAAGAAATAAGTACATGAACTGACGTTTTCAAACAGATGCTTGGAGTAACTGCTCATATCTTTTGATGTACTCCAGATACTACCTACTATCAGCTTTCCAAGCTTATTTCTCTGGTTATTACTTAATACACTTGGAACTGACTTTTCATACATATTTTATAACCTATTTGTTGATTGTTTTCATGGATTAAAAACTAAGTGTTTGGGTTAATGAGCTTTACATGTCTGAAGTAATCAGCTTGTGATGAGAAGTTTATTAAGACTTCTCATTTACCTAGTGGCAGAAAGTTACATCCTAATAGCAACATGCAATGTATTACAATGGTTAATACAGTCACCCCCAATATTTTCATTTTTGTTCTGTATAGATATTAGTTATGTGGTGCTGCCTTCTTGTACAACTGCAGTTTTTTATTGGGTAAGTGGAGTGACCTTTCACATGAAAAACATTATAGTAATTATCTGATGTTTCGGATTATGCTGTCTTTTTTCCCATAGAGAATTTGTTGTTTTTATTTTGTTTTGGAGGAGGGAGTTAGTATTAGGACAGAATAGTTCTGTCTAGTCAATGGATGAAAATCTTTCGTATGGACTTTATCATTTAGAGCATGTCTGCTGCAGTCATTCCTGTTAGAGTTCACTAAAAAGCCAAAGATGTTAGCTATTTGACCAACCTGGGATCCAGTAATTTTCCTCTTTTCATTTGAAATTCTCAAGTTTCTGTTCAGAGTCTCCCGAGAGCTCAGATCTCTGAGTTCTTCTAAATCTTTAGCTTGTAATAACAGAGGAACTGAATGTTGGAGCCTTTCTTCTCCTACACTTCATCAAAAGACACCGTCCCTCTGGTTATTGCCTTGCAGATCATCTTTCAGTAGCAAAGGGACAAGTTTAATGATTCTGCTGGTACAGAGGAGACTGGGCATGGAAGGTGGCATGATCCTAGCTTCCATTGTCATAGCTTCCAGGTGTCTCATGTAGGGTGTTTGTTTTGCAGCAAACTTACCTGCCACTACCAGGAATATATTTTTTGCATGTGATGATGTTATAAACGTGACTTCAGAGGACAATTGGCATTTCTTGAATATTTCCCAAATTCTATCCTTGACTGGTCTTAGCCATTCAACTTCGTAATCACTGCCTCTATTCTGGTGCATTGTAAATATTTACCTCTAAATGAAATATGTCTCCTGAAAGACAGAACTACAATGTCAGCTGTCAGCTGGATGTTGACAGTAGGGAAATTCACATGTGTTTTCAAACCATATGTAACGGTTGAATCTCATCTCGTACTCCTGCTCCTGAACACAGCATCTTAATTGTTTGTCTGCAGCTCAGTAGGCATCTTGAATACCTCTCCAGCTGCTGAACACCACATGTAGTGATTATCATCGGTCAACTAGTCCTTTACTCACTGAAGCTTTCTAGTTCAGCTACCTTGTTATCTTTGCGTCATTGGGATTTTACTAATGATGTCCAAATTATAATATCAAAATCATAGAGAGAAGACAAGGTAAAGAAAGCGAGGCACAGAAAAGTACCCAAGTACTACACTTAGAAATTTCAATTGTAACTGTTAGTATACTAGAGTTGTGGGGACTAATAGCAATAACTAAGGGATGAAGAAAAATAAGGGAATTCAAGATTACAAGTACCGTATACTGAAAGAATATTTTCTGTAAAGTGATCAAAATATGAGTTCCTTCTGGCATTAAGTTGAACAGAAGCTAAACGTCACTGGAAAGCTCAGTTGTTTGTGTGTGCCAACTACTGAGTACAGAAAGGTCAGAAATAAAAACTGACCATTTGCCTCTGAAGCGCTCTGGAACCGGGCAGAAGTGCAGGAACAATTATGTAAGACTGCATTAGAATAGGGACTTGAGGTGATTTACCTGTAAGGAAGGGAAAGATAGAAATGAGCAACACAAACTCCACTGCAGTGATATTATTACTATACACTGCACATAGGCAGCATCCCAGCTGTGGGTGCTTGGGCCCTGACCATCCAACCTCTGAGCCGAATCCTCAGTGGGGCCTTAGCTGCCTGGTCAGACTTATTAATAACTGAATGTTTTTTCCTCTGGCAGCTTTTCCCCCAAAGTTGTACATCCTATTCTAGTTCAGTCTACCCATCCTAGCTACGAATCAGGGTCGCACTCTGAGGCAGTTGTTAAATCTGTTTAGCACCTCCTTTTCACTGTTTTTCTCTAAACAAGAATTTATCATTAGACTCTCCTCTCCCCATACTGTCGTTCTCGATCTTTCCAGGAAATCTTTCCTATAGCGTGGTAATTATTCCCACAGTACCGCACACTAGCAACCCCATTCTTAGTCTTTAGGAGAAGACCTGACCACGTTCACATGATGATCAGGTGAACCCGAGATATTTGTTCAATTACAGACCTACATTTTCTTAAGTAAATACAAACTGAAAGTCATTTTAAACATCTTTCCACTTATAGTACCTTGTTCTTAAGTTTTTTGTCTATTAATATTCGTTAACCTTATTGAGTGACAGATTCAGCAGCATCTATGGCAGGATCCCAGCCATGAAGCATGCACACAGAGAAACGCCATGTTTGGGTAGCGTTTCTGAGCCAGAGAGATGTATAAACTTTGCCCAGGTGTGGAGGTGGAGACAGATCGATGTGACAAGCATGCTGATATATACGGAAAAGGAGGTAAAACGTAAAGAGGATATAAGAACCAGTGCCACACTGGTGGATGGCGTGAGATGGGCAATGGAACGTGCTTTCGTGTGGTTCAGACTTAGGGACATGTTGATGCCTACTTCCTGGGTTCTTCGATCTACCTCATAATGATTCCGTGAATTATTCCATACAGGACAATCAACAACATTGACTGCAGTCTCCAACACCTACATTTTGTTACCAGCTCTTTTCATTTTCTTTTTCTTTCACAGAGAAATGTAGAATTTCACCTGAACTAGCTCATTTCCATTAAGTTAAGAATCTATTGGATGGTTCAGTCTTTCTTCAGCATTCTTTCTGATGCATGAAATTTTACTTAAAATGGCCATATTAACTTCTACAATATAATAAAATTACAATTGATTTAATGCTGACAATATTCCTAAAATGTTAAGGTAGATGGTTTTAAAAGCTTTCGCTGACACTCTGTGGTGCTGGGTGGAACTACACTAGTTTTGACAAGTTTCCTGAAATGGTTAGTATTTTATATGTGTGTAGCTAGGAGATTGACTTCTGGATGCATATTCTATATATTAATTCAAATTAGAGAACAATAAAGTTGGCACAAACATTTCATTATTATATCCACATTGTAAATAATGTGTAAATATCTAAATTGCCAATCTAAGCTGCAATTTTAAATGTTTCAAATAATTCTTTGTTTCGCAGAACACAGTAAAACTTTCTACAATATACTATATGTTTTCTGCTTTTGATATTAAATTAGCATAATAGAACTATAATTTTTAATTTTTAAAATACAGATTTAATTAAAATACAATTGCATAACTTCCCCTTCTCCCTTTTCTTCCTTCAGCCGCTCCCAGGTACTCTCCCTTGAGCCCCTCCCAAATTCCCACCTTTCAAATTGATAGACAATTTTATTTGTTATTGTCACACACATATATGCATTTATAAATATATATTTGTATGTACATACACATGTATCTATGATGTACATATATATATGTATATGTGTGTGTGTATCCTTATTGATTTCATTCTTGTTGTTTGTTTACATATGACTTCAAGGCTTATTTGTGGACCACAAATAAGGGGATCCCTCCCTGGGAGAGCCAAAGAGGGTTCATAAATGAAGGGGGCTCTCAGGCACAGGTCTGACTAGGTGTGAGGATTTGTAGATAGTAGTGAGTCTGGGAAAGAGAAAGAAAATTACCCGAGAAAGGTGAAAAAGAGTCTGTCACACAAAGACGATTTGCCTGCCCTGTGTATGAGACTGGGTCTGTGGGTTTGCAGGGGCAGAGGGTTAGGGCAAGGAGAAAAAGGGAAGAAGCAGCTTACCCAGGAAAGGTGGCTTTTGCACAGGGACTACACAATTTCAGATCCTAAGAGGTTCGAAATTTTCTACAGCTCCCACTGCCAATAAATATCCAAAGAAAATGAAATGACAGCAAGTCCAAGAGGCAAGTACTGCTGTATCCATTGCGTCACCATGCACGTTCATCCAGAAAGAAAAACAGAGTGTCCAACAACTGAGGAATAAATGGAGAATTACCCAAGCAAAACTAAGTACTTCAAATGCTCAAAAAATGAAATCTTGTCTCTTGCAACAAGTGAATGAAACTAGAGGTTATAATGTGAAGCGAAATAAGCCATGAACATAAAGACAAGTTTATATAATCTCATTCATATGAATAATCTGAAAAAAAAAGCTGATCTCATAATCAATAGGATGGTAGTTCCAGGTGCTAGGATGAATAGCGTAGGAATGGATGAGGAATTATTATTGATCCATTGTTACTAGTTATAGTTGGAGGAGAAGGAAATTCGGGTGTGTAAGTGCTCAGTGAGGCAAAAAACAGGGAGCAATAATTACTATACTTAAAAAAAACTGCAAGGAAGGATTCAGAAAGTTTTACAATAAATAACGACTCTGCAAGTGGATAGGCATACTCATTGTTTCAAGCATTATAAAATAATACATATTTTTAAAATATTACAATATCCCATTATTACATATAATTGTTAATATATACTTCTCAGTTTAAAATAAGGTGACTTCTAGGAGAAAATTGCTATAAAAATATTTCAGAAAAATATTATTAAGTTATAATAATTTTATGTTTTTTATCATGGGAGACAATTCTACAAATTGTGATAAAATATCTATAGCACAAAAATTACCTGCTTAAACTTACAATATTAATTTTTTTGTTTATAGACAAGATCTAGAAATGTGGCTGGTCTGAAACTTACAATCTTCATGTCTTGTCTTCTTGTGTATTGGAAACCTGCTGAGTAATGGCCTATTCAGAGAAGATGCTTAACCAGCAAGTGAGATGTCAAACATTCTCTGGTGTTCTGAGTGTTTCACCTAGAGCACTGTTAGATACAGTCAGTTCTCACTAAAACTTAATGATAGGAAGACCAGTTGAGAACTCTGCCTTCCCTCTGTCTGCTTGAAGTCCCACCTACCATTCCATTAACCATATGCATCCTACTGTTTCCATCCGGAAGCGCCTGTAAGTCTGCAGACACACCTGTCCTTCATCTGCCTGCCAGTTACATCACCTGCCACCTTGCTTGGCACCCCATATCATGTGGAGTCTGACAAGAACTGCCACTCAGTTGAGACTATTCTATAGACACCCTACCGACAAACCAAAAGAGTGTCCCCAAGATTGAACACCAAACACCACTCAACTGTTCACAACCTGGTAGGTTAGGATAATACTAAACAAGGATTCAAATAATCACTTAACAACGGGAGAGAACAAATGTCAACACCAAGAAACACCAAAATATCCATGTCTAGATGCTTAGTACCAACCCAGCCTTGCTAGAGTCACCTGACTTCATCCTTCCTGCCATATACCCAACCTCCAGCCTCAGTTAAACTGTACATCTTGCACTGGGGCTCAGCCTGGTGAGTTCACTTGATTCTTCCATCACAAACCTTCCACAATACTAGGATCTGACCCAGATACCGCATCCAGTGTCGAGGCCTATTGTGGTGAGGCATGCTCATGTGGCCCCAAGCTCCAGACTTGGACACTCTTCATGCCTTCAAAGACACCTGACTTCATCCCTCCCATTCTGCATGCTCCCCTCAGGCCCAAAATAACTTGCCCAGGGCCCAGCCTAGTGAGTCAACTTGATCCTACCATGGGTATACCCTTCTAATCCTTAGATCCAGCCCATGTTCTGTATCCATATTCAGGAATAATCTAGTGAGCCCCACCTACACATTCTCCATACCCCTTGCTTGTGCTAGGATTCGCAGACTGAGTGTCAGCCCAGCCCCCTGTGTCTATCTAATTTCATTTCCCCACCCCAGGCTTTATCCAACTTTCAGGTATACTATGACTTGCACATCCCATGGTAAGGCCCAGTATACTTTGTCCACATCAGACACAGAGCCAGCAGAACAAGTCCACAGGACTAAGTCTCATCACAAAATACAAACAATATAATCAATAGAGTAATCTCCCCAAGTCCATCAGGCTTCCAACAATGTTCTCTAGTGAGAGTTATCTTGATAAACCCCAGGACACAGAACTTAAAAGAACAATCACAAAGCTCATCAAAATATCAAGGAGTTTTAATAAGACACAAATAGCACAATAAGCTTACAGAGAATAAACTAAAGAGATAATGCCCAAGGGACATAAAATGAAAATAAGCCTAAGACTGGTTTTGAAAACCAAATTCAATAAAGAAATATGAATATGAGGAGAACTCAAAAATATTTTACTCTTAAATGGGGCAAGGAATCAGGCAAAAGTAGTTATCCTAATATCTGATAAAAAAAGATTTCAAAATAAAATGAATCAGAAGAAAATAAAAGACACATTGTTCCAATAAAGGACATGTTTAACAAAGAAGGCATTACAATCCTAAAGATACATGCACCTAACTCTACAGCACCCAATAAGAAGGGTACTACTAAAATTAAAGACCCATAATAACATCATCAAATTAACAATAGGTGATTTAAATACTCCGCTTTATCTAATAGTCAGGTCACCTGAAAAAGAAAAAACTAACCTAAGAAACTTCAGAACTAAATGACATCACACATCAAATGGACTTAACAGATATCTATAGACTATTCCAACAAATATGCTATATTTGATGATTGGATCAAATAATACACATTCTACTCAGCAGACCATGGAAACATCACTAAAATACACCATATCTGGGGGGAGGGAAACAAATCTAAGCAGATTCTGTATAATCCAAACAACTCCATGTATTTTATCTGACCATAATGCAGTGAAACTTAAAATAGAGAGCAAGTAAATCTCTGGTTAATACACAGAATCATGGAGAGTAAACAACTCATTTATGAATGATGAATGGGTCAAAAAAGAAATCAAGAAAGATTTAAAATTAAGTAAAATTGGAAAAACAGCACAGCAAAACCTCTGGAGAACATCAAGAGGTTGTATACCTCTAAGTGTCTATGTTAAAAGATGGCTCTGAGGTTGAGAACACTGGATGCTCTTCCAGAGGATCTAGATCTGATGCCCATTAACTCACATGGTGATTCTCAATCATGAGTAACTGCAAATCTAGGGTATCCAAAGCCCTCTTCTGGCCTCCAGGGGTACCAGTCACATATACATGGCACACAGAGTTACATGTTGGCCAAACACACACACACACCCCAAAATGTTTCAAAACTCAAAAAGAACTAAACGACTTAATGATGCAACTCAAAATTAAAAAAAAAACAAGCAAGCACTAACCAGCCCAAATCCATTAAATGCCAAGTAATAATGAATGTCAGAGCAGAAACTAATTAAATAAAAATTAAGAGAACAACACAAAGAATCAAGGAATCCAGGAGCTGCTTCTTTGAGAAGATAAATTAGATAGACAGACCTTTGCTCCAAGTAACCAAATGGAAGATAAAACCCAAATAAACAGAATCTAAAATGAACAAGGAAACACTACAAGAGACACACAAATGTTCATAATATCATAAAATTCATAATATTATAAAAGTACTTTTTAAAATGTACTCCATAATGTTGGAAAATCTAAAAGAATGGAGGATTTCTAAATTCATCCAAATCATGAATGTTAAACCAAGTGGAAAAAATAAACTTAAACAGACCTGTAAAAATGAAAAGACATGGAACTGGAGAGATGACTCAGAGGTTAAGAGCATTGACTGGTCTTTCAGAGGTCCTGAGTTCAACTCCCAGCAACAACATGGTGGCTCACAGCCATCTATAATGAGATCCAGTGCCCTTTTCTGGCCTGCAGGCATACATGCAGGTAAAACACTGTATGATTAATGAATAAATCTTTTTTAAAAAATGAGAAGACTAAAACAGGAAGAAAAGCCTAACAATATAGAAAGTTCAGGCCCAGAGAGATTTATAGCAGAATTCGACTAGACTTTCAAAGAAGATCTATAGTCATAGCTTTTTCAAATATTAAAAGAGAAAAATAAATAGGAATAACACTTCTAAATTTTTCTATGAAGCCAGTATTGCTTTAATACTAAATCAGATAAAACCACCACCACTATCATCATCACCACTAACACCACCACCACCATCACTATCATCACAATAACACCACAGAACAATGAAAATAGATTTTAAAATCCTCAACAAAATACTTGTAAAGATTATCTACCATTATTAAGCAGGATTTATAATAGAGATGCAGGTATTGACCAACATACCTAAGTCAATAAATTTAATATTCATACCGACTGACTCAAAGATAAAAAGTTACATGATCATCTCAATCAATGCAAGAAAATTACTTGACAAAATCCAACACTCCATCGTAATAAAAATCTCATAGAGTGTAGGACTGAAGAGAGCAAACTTCAACATAGTAAAATTTATGTGTGACAAACCCAACATAGGATGACAACAAATGTCATTCTAAATGGAGAATTCCTCAAAGCAATACCATTAAAATCAGCAAAACATCAGGGTTGTTCAGAGTCCCCACTCATTTTCAATATGGTACTTAAAGCACTAGCAGGAGAAAAACAGCAAGAAAAGGAAATTAAAGAGATATAAATGAAGGAGGTCAAATCACCCATATTTGCACACAAAAGACCCCCAAATTTCCACAAGGCCTCCAGAAATGTTCAGCACTTTCAGCAAAGTTGCAGAATAGAAGATCAACTTTCAAAAAGCATTAGGTTTTCTATATACTACCAACAAACACTCTGAGAATAAAACTACAGACACACCCCCATCACAATAGCTTCAAAGAAAATAAAATATCTACTAATAAGCCTAACCAAGAAGATGAAAGACCTCTACAAAGAAAATGTTAAATCTCTGAAAAGTGGGGTTGAGAAAGACATGGGAAAATAGAATGTCATTCCATGCTTCTAGGTCAGTAGAGTTAATATTATGAAATTGTTCATTCTCCAAAAAGCATTTGATAGAGTAATGGAATCCAAATGAAAATGCCCTCAACATTCTTCACAGAAACTGGAGAAAAAAACTAAAATTCATATGAAAATGGAAAAAAACTCTGGAGAGTCAAAACAATCCTAAACAAGGCAAAACAAATAAAAACTAACAAGCAAAGAAAATTAATTCTAGGTTACCACTCCAGAATTCCAGATGTGTTACTGAGTTATAGTACTAAAAACAGTTTGATAATGGCACAAAACAGACACATAGACCAATGGAACAAAACAGAAGACCCAAACATGTGAACACGTAACTTCGGTGATCTAGTATTTTACAGAGGACAAAAACACACATTGAAGAAACGATTACAGGTTCTCGAAATACTAGGAATGCTAGATAGCCAGATATAAAAGAGTGAAATTGAAGTCGTATCTATCACCTTGTATAAATTTAACACTAGATGGATCAAAGACCTCAATGTGAAACTTGAAACCCTTAAGGTGCTTGAAGAAAACATAGGCTTACTCCACACGATACATGTGTAGAGAAGGACTTTTCTCATAGGATCCTGATGCCCAAAAAATAAGGCCTTGGCATATACCCAATGGACTCAATATCTACTTCACAGATATTTGCTTAACCATGTTTATTACCACTCTGTTCATAATAGCTAGGAAATGGAAACAACCATTTTAATATCCTTCAACTGATGAATCAATAATGAAAATGTGGTTCATATACACTATGGAATACTCTTCAGCTGTAAAAAAAAATGAAATCTGCAGATAAATGATGGAGCTAGAAAATATTATGCTGAGTGGTGTTACCCAGATCCAGAAAGTCAAATGCAACATCTTTGCCCTCATCTTTTATCCTTAACACCAAATCTTTAGATGTGAGTATATGAGATGGAGTAACCATAGAACCCAAAAAGTCAAAAGTGACCTTGGGATAAAGAGAGTGTGAAATTGAGGAACACAAAGATTCAGATACCATGAAGAGGAAAGGGAGAGAAATGTGGGTGAGGCAGGAGGAGAGAGAGGAAAGAAGATAAGTGGCATTAAGGATACTTGAAAAACAATCATTATTTATATTTTCTAAAATTGCATCATATATATATACAATATATATATATCACTCAGTGACATACTTGGAATGATAATACATCCCTCAAGAATCATAAAATAGCAAAAACTCCATTACCAAACACAGGAGAACTAGTTTTGAGTTTTTGTCCAGGTTTGTCCAAGAGACTCTCCAAACAATCTGGCTATGTCTGCTGCCCTTGATTGCCCTCCAGAAACAAGTTCCTATTTCTAAAGACACCGTGCACTTCAAACACCAGACTCAAAGGAGTCAAGTTGGAAAATACACAAAGTCTTCTCCCCAGGGACTTGTTTTCATAATACAAGCTGCCAGGGAAAGAAAAAAATCAATAATACTACACAGCTGTAATGCCTATAAATATGAATCACTACAGTGACCACTCTGATAAGATATCCCTAAAGACACAAGGGTGGCAGTCTTATATTGGCAGTAGCCAACTTGTGTCTACTTAACAGGAGGGAATACATACCGGGTACTGAAAACCTAGTCAACTACCTGAGGCTAGTGAGGTCATGAATATTAGAGAACAACCTTCTACTGCCACCTTCATAAACTAGTATAATTTCTAAGTGCATTCTAAACACTTACCATTATACTCAAGGATATGCACAGCTCTTGTCCCTACCAAAGAATCTTATCTTTATAGCAAAGAAGATCATTAAGGAATGCTACAAGTGGTCAAAATACAGAGAACAAGTGATCGTATAGTTCTCAGTACAAATTGATACCTCAGTAGTAGAACCCTCATACCTAAGGCTGAGGGGCACTTCAAAAGCAGTGTGAAGACTGTAAGAATCAGAGGACCAGGAAATCTGCCGTGCTGCTGTATTTCCTAAAAATGACAAGGAAGCTACACACATGATACTTTATCAATATGACTGCCTAAACAAGACATAAAGAATGACAGCACCAATAGATGTGCTAACATGGAAGGGGAAATATCATGGGATCTCATTCCTAGACAAAGAACTACAGACAGGTAAAGAATACGGAAAGACAGAACTAATCTTCTACTGGGATGAGCCCCCAATTGATTTTCCGATGTAATGTGGTTGCCCCCACCCATGATATATATCCAAGAAACATTAAACACACTCAGCATTGTGTGTGTGTGTGTGTGTGTGTGTGTAAATAAATAACTGAAGAAAAAAAGCAATGAATTTGAGAAGGAGCAAGGGAGTATGGGGAGAGTTGGAGGGAAGACTGAGTGAGAAATTACATAATTAAATATTAATTTAACCAAAAAGAAAGCCTGGGTGAAGATCTCCTATGGAGATGGCTGCTGGAAAAGCTGGAGAGCTGGTATAACTAGAACAAGTGATTAAAAAAATGCTTATAAAGGTAACAGCAGATGTCATGCCAGAAGCCATCAGGAGGTCTGACGTTGCTGGTGCTAATAGGCACAGGGACACTCCATATTTTCAACAGGAGTAGGAAAAACGTAACAGAGGAGAAATATTTTGGCTATTTCACTAGGAGATGGGAATGAAGGGTATTAAATTTCAGAGAAATTTGGCAAAGACTGTGAACCTAGTTTTTGGTGACTTTGGTGTGCTGTGGAAGGAGAAAGGGGTTACTGATGTAGCTTTGAGCTTGAATGCGTGAGTAAACAAATACAAAGGTGCACAGATTTATGGACCATGCCTGCAGCGTTATGTGTAGTTTACAGGCCATTTAGAAACAGATCCTGACAGTGTGAAATGTTTTCACAAGAGAGGCCAGGGCAATGGGGACGTAACCACCTCACTACATATAAGGAGAATGGTGAAAGTCCATGGAGAAGCAAAGCCTTGTGGGTAAGCAGTCATAACCTATGAATAAATGGACAGACCTAATGTAAGCTCTAAACTTACTTTTAAGTGACAGAATAGCATAACACACATAAACCCCTAGTATAAACTGCTCCATTGCTCTCCCGTTAATGCTCTTTATTAATTTTTTTTTTACTTTTGTTACCTCTGCTGGGTAATAATATGTGACGGTTAATTCTGATTTTTAGTTTTGCAGCATTTAGACCCATTGGAGACAAGTGTCTGAGAGTGTGAGGGATTTTTTTGATTTCTTTAACAAAATGAGAATGCCTCTTTCAGTGAGATTGGCAATAATCTATGGTTTGGGGTCCTATTTTATTCATAATTTTTTCATACATTTTGATTTTCCTTTAGCCTTCCCCAGCTCCTCCCCATTCCCCTACCAACTAAATTCTATGTTCTCTCTCTCCCTGTCTCTCTATCTGTCTCTATGTCTCTGTCTCTCTCCCCCTCTTTCTCTCCTTCCTCCTCTCTCTCTCCCTCCTTCTCTCTCTCTCTCTCTCTCTCTCTCTCTCTCTCTCTCTCTCTCTCACACACACACACACACACACACCAAAAAGAAAAACAAAGCTATGGAGTTTATTTTTGTTGTCCATCACTCCTGGTCATGAAGCCCACCCTTGAGTGTAGTTGATACACCTAGTGACACTCCATTGAGGAAAGCTTTGCCTGCTGATATTAATTGCCAATGGTTTCTTGGTCAGCTGTGGGTTTCAGTGTTGACCCATCCCACAGTGCTGAGACCCAGTCTGACTTTACTCTGTCTCTGTGTTGTCACAGTTCCTGAGTTGATATGTGCACCAGTCCTGTTATATCTGGTATATACTGTGTCCATGGAGTCATCCACCTTCTCCTGGGTGGAGTTAGGCTATACCTGTTTGTTTTTAATTTCCATGCCTGGCTTGGAAACCAGGACCTTGCACGAGCTACGCAGCACTTGATCACTGATGACATCAGAAGCTAACTGTGTTTTTAAGCACTATGTTCTGTTCTAGGTCTAAGTTGTACAGATAGCATACAATAAAAAGTACCATAAATAGTAAATGATTTTCTATTTTCTTATTAAAAGCCATAGTAATGTGTTTTTTAATTGCTAGAATATGTGTGTTTCAAGTATTTATGTGAAATAGCTTATTTGGCAATATCACAAGGGACAATAGTATAGTGTATCCTAATTAAGGCCACCTGATGCCTTAGCTATTACATTACCGAAACCAGAGGATCACTCGAAATACTCAAAATTAAATCTTCCAAAATATGAATATTTTATTAAATGACATCAGTTGAGAGCTGGTAGCCAATTTCAGCCTTAGGCCCAAGTGGAAGTATTTTTTCCAAGATACAAAACTTCTAATGCTAAATGATTGTCAAAAAGAAGTTCTTCCTTCTTCGGGTATTTAAATTTACAAACTGCTTCTATTTTTAGACTACTCCTTAAGGTGTTAGGGGCACCATTTGCACAATAGTTCTGGCAGGCTGACAATGCCCTGGAAACAATCAGTTTCATTCACTAAAATTCGGTAGCAGACGAGGCTAGAGCTGTATGCGTGCATGGGTTCTGGAGCTAGTGGTTTTGAAATGTGTCTGGCCCAGACAGGTGGAGAGCAGAAAATGTAGGAACTTTATGTTCTTTCAGGAAAAAGCAGCTCAATGTGCTAGCACAGTTTTAAACAGGGAATTCCCCACAATGTAGTGGAAAGGCCAACCATGCTTGATTTGAGGGTGTTGTTCAGAGGCTATCGAGAGTAAATGAAAACGAGAGCATTGGAGCCTAGAATTTAAATATACTCTGTTATAACCTCTTCATTTTCAAAAATGAAGGCAGCCTAGGTAGAGAAAGTACACACATATCACTTGAATTTAAATCCATCATTAAGCGCTTTTATTTTATGAGTTCTTAAACAGACCCAACAAATGCCCTTATCTTAATTATCTCACATGTGAAACATGGCTTCCTGTAAGATTTGTCCAAATAGAAAAATATAAATATGCCAACTATTTGGCTAAGTGTTTGGCAAAAGTAGGAGTTGGGTAATGGCTGGATGGTAGGAGGTTGTTTTATTTATTCGTTAGTTTGTTTGTTTTCTCCCATAGTTAGTTTTTCTCTGTTGTTGGTTCATAAAGTAGATTTGGGGGAAGACATGGGTTAAGGTCATGAATGAGGCAATCATGACAGTTCTCTTAACATTACTAACTCTAATCCTCTTCATTTAATTCAGCCTCAGCAACTATTTCTTTTACTTTCTTTTAAAAATTTTGTAGAATTTCATTGTGTAGGGTCTCATTCAGTAGCTGACTGACCTGGAACTCACCATGTAAACGAGGCTAATCCCGAACTCATGGAGCTCTGCCTGCCTCTGTCTCCTTCTGGGGCTGAGGCTAAGACTAAAGTCTTGTGCTGCTATACCCAGCCCAGCCGCTATTTCTTGATATTTTTCTACATACTGAATATTAAAATAACAGGAAGATCAATCAGGGCTGCCCTTTGACTTGTTTTACAACTGAAAAATAGCACAGCCCTTTTGAATAGGAAATACAATGCCAGTTCAATTAATTCATCTTAACCTTAGAATACAAATTCCCAGAGAGTAACTGACTGAATGACCACAGTGCAGCCTTAAGCGCTCCCCTTTCCAGCACATGTGTGACTCTCCTGCCTTTCCTCACTGCTACCCAGTCTCTTTATTCATCCCATCTCTTTCTCTTTCTTTCAGTCTGCGTGGCAGTGTGGAAGAACCACCACATGAGGACAGTCACCAACTACTTTATAGTCAACCTATCCCTGGCAGATGTGCTTGTGACCATCACCTGCCTTCCAGCCACCCTCGTTGTGGACATCACTGAGACCTGGTTTTTTGGGCAATCCCTCTGTAAGGTCATTCCTTATTTACAGGTAATTCTTTCTTGGGCCTTTTAAGAAATCATTTTACATGTTTTCAGTTATAGTCATGACTGTCTGGTAAAATAGTGAATGAACTAAGAAACAAACATAGATATTCAGGAAGTAAGCTTTTAAAGAAGCTAACACTTGAGAGCTGCTGAATAAACAAGTTCACGCTCAGACAAAATAAAGGCAATAATGCTGTTAATTACTCAGCAGTCTTTATCATTAAATAAGCATCTCCTAGATCAAGTAACCATGAGCATTTATTTTTCAATAGTCAAGAATATCAGAATTTTTTCTATTTTTCTCTATCCTAAGGAACTGAAAGGTATTTGGTCAAAGAAGGGCATCAGTTCTGGGTTGGGAATATCCGTTCTGCCATCTCTAGATGGTATACTATCAAGTGAAATACATAGACACTTGGCAACCCACTTATCGAAAATGGTAATTTTAATAAGATCTACCTCATATAGCTATTGTGACAGATTATTTAGATCGTTTACATAAGTCTCTTGGCTCTGTGATTGCCTCATCATGAACGTAAAGCAATGTACTCAGAGTAAGACCCAGTGACCAGCATCAGCACCAGATGTCTCGGTGATAAGCAGTAAGCATAGCCTTTCTATCTCTGTTTGACAAATTAAAAAAAGAAAAGAAAAGAACAAATACTTTTAAAAGAATCATTTTCTGACTGTATTTATAAAAAATAAAGCCTTTGATAAAATGATTCCTGATAGTGGCCATAGCAACACAAGCCTGATAGCTGTGTTCACTGTAGGAAATAGTGAAGGAAAACAGACTATGTTCCCCTTAGGAAGTATATAGTGAAAGAAAGTGGGTGGCCCCTCTGTATCATGTGCCACAGACCCCATCTACCCCTGTCTTTAGTCCCTGAACCTTTCTAGGTGGAGACCACAATGTTTGCAAGATGAGATAATGAAATTTGGAAAAAGGTCACAAATACCCATTCCTAGAAATAGTTTTAAATATTCTTTAGAACCAAAATGTTAGACTTTTCAATTCAGCAGCTCCTCAATAATCTCTTAGAAGTAATATTTCTAAACAGCAGACATCATCTATAGTATATGTGATGATGCCATAGAAATAGAAAAGTTACATACATGCATTAGGTTTAATTACAAGGTTGGTTGGGCTAGCATGCTAAGACCTGCCAGTGAGTTACAAAATGTGCTGTAATAAAATGATGGAGAAATAATAAAATTTACAACAGAGAAGAACAGCTTTTTAGGAAACAATTCAGTAAGAATTTATAGTTGAATTTATATGCAGTCATAGTTGAATTTGCATACAGCTATGGTTGAATTTACACACAGAAATTGGGGAAAAATCAAAAGAAGCAGAAAATTCTAATATTTGAGAATCCTCCTGTTATTTCCAGTAAACTGTGTTTCCTTCAGCTCCTCTAATCATCCAAGAGAAAATGTAGACTCCCTTTGGTTTAAGGGTAGTTTCAACTGCCCAGATCCTCGGTTGCCTGGCAACCTTCATAACATCTGTCTCATGACCCAGATGTCTTGATAGAGGGGATGATGCAGTGAGAAAGTATCACCTGTACTAGGAATCTGCTTCCTGGCTTTGATACAATCATAGCTTGCTGTTCTGTGCACCTCCAAGTTTCCTGGAAGGATTAAACAAAAAACAGGAAGTAACATTAACAGCAAGAATGCACAGAGTTTCTCTTAGTCACTGGCATCATTATTTTTCCATGTAACACAACTCACAGGCACGTTCTAAATGTCAAAGGACAAACAGAGATTCTGGCTCTTGCATGAACACAGTCCAGTTTACAATGTCCACAAGCGTACACCAATCACAGACTGGAAACAAACTGTACCCGTCCCGTAATTCATTCAACATGACCTCTTGTTCAAAGCATGGAAATGCACCAAGAAATTCATGCACTGGCAAGACCAGTGTCTCCAAATCCCCTTTGCCTTGAATTTCAGGTGCACAGTAACAATTCTTTTATTTCAAGTCAAGTAGTTTTTTTCCTATTGCTACAACATAAAACTAATTGCTTTTATTTAAATATTTATGTATCTGTGTATACAATACACTTTCAATGTAGTCAAACTATACAGAAGTATTTGATTGTATTTGGCTTTTATTTATTTTTTTAAGAATTTTTTTTAAATATTTTTGTGGTTTATTTAACTTTATTCTATGTGCATTGGTGTGAAGGTGTCAGATCCCCTGGAACTGGATCTTCAGACAGTTGTGAGCTGCCATGTGGGTGCTGGGAATTGAACCCGGGTCCTCTGGAAGAGCAGTCAGTGCTCTTAACCACTGAGCCATCTCTCCAGCCCCTATTTGGCTTTTATTAACTTGATATAAATGTTTTCATTTTTCTTCTGAAGCAATACAGCTTGGATTTATGAGCGATATTCTATAATACTCTGGAAAATTCTTAAGGAATCATACAAATATAATAAATTTAACTGAATAATTAAAATAACTTTCTTAGATATTATAATTTGTAATTTTATAGCCAATAATACCTATTAGATCTTTGATGAGCAGTCTTCATATACTTTATTCCCTAATACTAATAGGAGTAATTGGCTCTTTTAAGAGCAAAGGCACCTAAACTTTTCAATGGTTATCAACTATCATAAGATTAACTTATCCCTCCAGGAGTTTAGAAACACTACAGGTTGAGTTAGATTTTTCAATAGTCTTTCTTGAAAGATCCAGAAATCAAGACTCCAGAAAGAAAGATCAAAATTATAGTATCATGATAAATGTCATCATTATAAGTCTAATAAATAATAGCAAACACACAGCACTTGTGTGGAAGCCTTGAGTTAGGCATTTTGCATCTCAATTAACTCTATAATCCCATAGCTCCTAACCTTAGCCCTAACCCTAACCTGTTAAAGGTAGCTTCATACTTGATCATACTGTACTCAACTGGGTTGAAATGATTATTTCTTTAAATTTCCAAGTTGAAGAATCACTTGTGATATTATTTACATACAAGTCTGTATGGAGAGGACCTACTTGTTTTTAAAATCAAGTTACTAATTTTGTCAGTGATCAAACTGTAGCGCAAATACTCATGTACAGAATTGTCTTTTAATGTAATCTAGACTTTTGTTTCTATGCAATATACTGAAAATAAATAGGATCAAATTACCTTTTGTTATTTATAAAAAGAAAAAATATTTATTATGTTAATGAAATATAACCAGTGAAAAACTTACATAATAATTTAAAATACACATGCCATATCATTCATTTTGATTGAAAGAGAATATACCCATGTATAATTTCTTTCCCTCTGAGAATACTGTTTATACTATCAGTAGAAAACTACAAAACAAAGATAGTAATTATTCACTGTTGTAATAGGAGCGGCAGGGCTGCGTCCCCAGCACCCCGGCTGCCTGCTAGCTTATGCCCCGAAATAATTACACGGACACTGTATTTTTTTAAACACTGCTTGGCCCATTAGCTCTAGCCCTTACTGGCTAATTTTGATATCCCGATCAACCCATCTCTAATAAACTGTGTAGCACCAGTCTTACCGGGAAAGATTTAGCATGTCTGACCTGGCGGCTTGCTTCATCGCGTGTGTCTGTCCAGGAGAGGGGAGCATGGCCTCTCTCCAGAGAGTAGAGCTGTTGAGTCTGAGCTCACTTCCTCTTCCTCCCAGCATTCTGTTGTGTTTACTCCACCCACCTATGTTCTAACCAATAAAATGGGCCAAGGCAGTTTCTTTATTAGCCAATGACCTTCCTCCATCAATTCACACGTTCTAAACTAAGCTTTCAATGTGAGAAAACTGCAAGGTTTCAAAGCACTTACTTCACATCTGAAGTCACATGCAAAGTTTCCTGATGCATTTCTAGTTTCCTATTTTCATTATTCATTTTTTTTAGCAGGAAAGTCATTTACATGAATGAATACGTAGAATGGGTTACCTGAAATTCACGTTTTTCTGCTGTAACAACCTTGCTGATAAGACAAGTGCTATCTTGTTATCTTTCTGACACCTAGCAGTTCTCCTGAACCATGTTCCTTTCTTTCCCCTCTAGACCGTGTCCGTGTCTGTGTCTGTTCTTACATTGAGCTGCATTGCCTTGGACCGATGGTATGCAATTTGTCACCCTTTGATGTTCAAGAGCACAGCCAAACGGGCCCGGAACAGTATCGTCATCATCTGGATTGTCTCCTGCATCATAATGATTCCTCAAGCCATTGTCATGGAGTGCAGCAGCATGCTCCCTGGCTTAGCCAATAAAACCACCCTCTTTACAGTATGTGATGAGCACTGGGGCGGTAAGTAGTTGTCCACACGCTCACATTGACAGGGTATCTGCAAATACTGGATTAGCATCACTATTGCTAAATTGGGATTCTATATTTTATTAGCATTTGTTAAAAGAACTCAGCAAAAGGGTGAAAATAAAGTTGAAGCACAACACAATTTCATAGATAACTCACATCTTTTGAAGATGCTTTATGTACAATTTTTAATTTTCATTAGTTTTGCAATAGAAACAAATAGCAAAGTTTATTCAATGATTCATTTTTAGTTGTTTCTTAAAGTTTTTAAAACAAATAAACTAGTCAATGATATATATCAAATTGTAAATAAAAAAATTAGAATAATAAATATAAAAGTTTCTCAAAAAGCAAAATGCAGAGGCTATCTTTGACCCAGTTATTCCATTCCTGGGCATAATCCTAAAAAATTCTGTATCTTACTTCAGAGATATCTGTGCATTTACAGTTAGTGCTACTCTTCATAATATTTAAGAACAAGAATCAGCATAGATGCCTAAGAAAATGTGGCACATATCAAATTGAATTTTGTGCAACCACACAGATATGGACAGAGAAAAGAATAATAAAAATTCAGCAGACATTTCAGTATGGCATGTACTAGCTACACATGAAATTTGAACGGAACAATCTGAACTCATCTAGATAATTGCACTACAGTTGTTCATACTTACAGAATTTGTATATCAGGGAAAAATAATTCTTAAATAGACACACGGTCACGCTTATAGAAAGATGAATCAAGCCAGGTGACCTGGGAGGCTCGGGTAGACAGATCCTGAATCCTAAACCAGCCTGGGCTGCACAGTGATGTTCAGTCTTAGAAAGAAAGAAATCAAAACAACCAAAACAAATCAAAGCAGAACTATATTAAGTAAAATTTTAGAATTCAAATTTCCTGTTATTCAAGATATTAAATATATTTTCAATGACTTTTACTCTTTTCTAACATTGTAATGCTCTTGCTTTTTGTGTGTATCTGTAGTATTTTTTAATAAATATTCCCCTCGATAATATAGTCAAAAATAAACAGAACGGAAAGTTCATAAATATTTTCCTTAAGTATCCTATGTCCCATTTATTTAATGTTCAAACAAGATCTAGAGCATCTAGAGTGTGCTAGGCACTGTGCCTAAGAGAACACATTCTCTGGCGAGGCTGAGAGACAGAGAACAGTGTGATCAATGGAGTTAGGGGCCGAGTACCAGGAACAGAAATGAGAGAACAACTTCATTCCCGGCCATTTGGACAAATGTTTACAAAGGAAACGCTAATTTTTCAGCAAAATATTAAAGATGAATATGAATCTAGGAGCAGGGAAGGGATATCCCAGGAAAGAAAAAGGTGTGTTCAGGAAGTAAGAAAACCACTCACTGGGTCCACATCTTAAGGAAGAAGGAGAAAAGAGAGAAGGCATAGCTTCTCAGGTACAGCAAGCCCAAAGAAATGACTTTAACAGAGAGTTAAAATTTTCCACATAGTTTCTTTACAGTAAATTATAGCTAGAAGCATCCTGTATTCCACATCCCGACCCTTCAGCCCTACAGAGATTACACTATCTCTTCAAGGTTAGAAAGCCATGTGTACACGCCAGTTGCAAAAGTCCTACTGAAATGTGAGGGTCCTTTGAGATTCTGGAAAGGATCCTTAGAGAAAATACTAAGTACAGGAAATGCCAGGGAAGATTTTCTAAGGTACTTTGGAATTGAGTTTCGTTTATATGTTCATGTAGGTAATATAAATGATTGCTCTTCACACACAATCAAGTATCATTAACTCCATTAATGAAAAAGATTACCAAACTACATAACCCTATAATCAATAAATGAAATTAAATACCATGTTGTGGTTTTATAAATCTTTTATCAATAAATATAAATACACAAAATTTATATCTATTTCTAGTATTTTATTATCTAGATTTTATGCACATTATCAAAGTCATTAATAAAACTATTGGGAAGTAATTTGATAATAGCCCATGGTTACTCAAAATATTTCTAAAGGCTAAAATTAATTGATATTGAATCTATAAAATAAGAACTATTGATTTGTTTTCCAGCTATTAAGTTATAAATTATCAATAATTTACTACTTTTAAGGAAAATGTAAAATAATTTAAAATAATTTCTGATCATTTAACTAATTATATATCTTATATAAAATGCCCTCTGTTCATGGAGTTTATTTAAAATTATTTAACATTCCGTGCCCAGATTGCAAGGTTAAAGGTCAGCAGAGGCATTATAATTATCTTAATTTTGCTCTCTATTGCTGTGGCGAGCACAATGACAAAGTCAGCTTGGGAGGAAGTTTATTGCCTCTTCCAGCTTATAGTCCATCATGAAGGGTGGTCAGAGCAAGGACTTGAGGCAGGCATCTGAAAGCAGGAAGTGAAACACAAGCCGTGAATGAATGCTGCTTGTGGACCTGCACCCCTTGGCTTGGTCAGTCTGCTTTATTATACAACCCAGGGACATCTGTTCAGGAATGACAATGACCACAGTGGGCTGGGCCCTCCCACATCAATCATTAATTGAGAAAATTCCCCACAGACTTACCTATAGGCCAGTGTGGTGGAAGCGTTTTCTCAATTGAGATTGCCTCTTCCCAGATCACTCTAGCTTATGTAGTTAGGGGAAACAAAACAAAAAATAAATAGGACAAGAGCCATAACCAAAACACCACACACCACAGAAAAAAAAACATAGCTTATAATGCTACTTCTCTATATGGTGGATATCCTGAATGCCATTTAACCCAATTTAAACACTGGCTATAGAATACAGTATCTTTTACTTGAAATTTATGATCTGGGATTCTTATTTTTTTTCAATCTGTCCCCTAAATCCAACAAAAATGGAGTTATAAACAGCTGTGCTTTAATTATCAAATGATATCACATAGGAAGAATTCTCTTTGGCCTCTATCAAATCACTTTGGGAAGTTACTCAAATAAGTGCCCTTAACTCGTAGTTGCAAGATTACTGGGAAAGTTTTAATGACGAAGTTTCCATGATTATAATCATTGTATATCTGATTGTTAAAAACAAAAAGTCAGATAACACTAACAAAAAAATGCAACATATGTATGTGTCTGAGATGTTCATTTTACTATGCAATGTGGGTCTGTATTACCAACTTCATTGCTCCTGAACTTCACTATTGGCTATATTTATTGTCTGCTTCAGTAACATTCCTCCATATTTATAAAAATGTAATTTACACAATTATGCCCATGCTTTCTTGGTTACTAAATGGACGTTTAGTTCCTCAAAATAAAGGAAAACTACACATTTTTCACACTCAGTCTAAGAAGTATTCATCTTCATATCATATCACTTCATCAAATGTCATGAATATGAACTATTTACCAAATATTGTTCTTGACACTGGGATTTTATCTGAGAAAAGGTCTCACTCTATATTCCAAGACAATATTCATTTAGAAACCCAAGCTATCTTAGAACTCTTTTTTTTTTTTTTTGGTTTTTCGAGACAGGGTTTCTCTGTAGCTTTGGTACCCGTCCTGGAACTAGCTCTGTAGACCAGGCTGGCCTCGAACTCACAGAGATCCACCTGCCTCTGCCTCCAGAGTGCTGGGATTAAAGGCGTGCGCCACCACTGCCTGGCCTCTTAGAACTCTTTTTGTAGCCCAGGTTGTCCTAGAACTCACCCTAAATATGATAGGCTATATTCAGCCCCATGATTCAACACATACATGACTACTGCCTAGGCCTCCTGAAAGCTAAGATTACATGATCCACCACAGCCAGCAATAACTAGATCAAAAACACAGCTTCTCTCGGATCTAACAAATTGCCCTTTGGTCTGACCAAAAAAAAAAAAAAAACCTAGAGTGAACCTTCTTTGTACTCAGACTAATTATGGTTTTTGTCTCATTATGAGAGTTAGAAAGTACTTAAATATGTATATGAGTATATCAACAAACAGGTTTAATATAGTCATCAAAGAGACGATAATAAAGCAATAAATATTCAGGTAAATTTTAGAAACCAATAAGGTTTAAATTTGCCAAATTGAGCATAGACATATTGTATTTGACATGCTTGTCCCTGACGAGTGTAGCATATGGAGAATGTAAGTTTGGACAATTAGAAAAATAATGTACCTTAACTCTTCTGAAGACTAGTATTTTTTATTCTCTGATTTCAAAGACATCATAAATATCCATAGTTGTTTCTGATTTCTTGATATGCAATAGATAGGGAGATAGATAGATAGATAGATAGATAGATAGATAGATAGATAGATAGATAGATAGAT
>JABTXL010020982.1:9668210-9770122 GCA_025134845.1 Neodon shergylaensis | reverse complement strand
GATAGATAGATAGATAGATAGATAGATAGATAGATAGATAGATAGATGGGTGGATGATACATGGATCTACAGATCCATACAGAGAAGAATGTATTTAGATACTGCCTTCCATCAATTAAATAAAGATACTGTTATTGTTATTGTTATTGTTATTGTTCTTGTTGTTGTTGACACCAGGTCTCAAGTTATCCTATTCTGGCACTAAACTTGCTGTGCAATCAAGGATGATCTTGAACTTCTGATCTTCCTGTCTCTACCCTTGCTTTGAGATTACAAATAGGCTCAACCACACATGGTTTTATGCAATGCTAGAGATCAAACTCAAGTCATGATAGGAAATCATTCTACTGACTGAGCTACATCTGATATAGCCTGAGTCACATATGTATTGTTATCAATCTTCAAAATGTTGCATTCTAATTCAGGCAGCACTCATACAAAATAAATTTTAAAGAATTATATTTTAGATTATTACCAAGGGAGAGATTCAACACATGCAACTTAAATTTTCAGTAGATTGAGTTTTCAATTAGCTCCAAACCTAAGAATGAAAAGCAGATTTCAGCTAGGCAGTGGTGGCACATGCCTTTAATCCCAGCACTTGGGATACAGAGGCGGGAGGATCTCTGTGAGTTCGAGGCCAGCCTGGTCTACGAGAGCTAGTTCCAAGACAGGTTCCAAAGCTACAGAGAAACTCTGTCTGGAAAAAAAAAAAACAAAGAAAAAGAGAGAGAGAGAGAAGGAAAGAAAGAAAAGCAGATTTTAAGACCATTACTATTATAACCTCTCCATTAATACACCCTTTCTAGCCTGTAGTATAATTTTTATTATCAATGTTTCTGCATAAGTGTTCATCATAATATACACATACTAACCAATTATTAATTTTTTCACTTACTCAAAATTACCAGAATTCACCTTCCTTCCATCTATTCAAAACTCCAAATTGCAATGGCCATAATGGTATCTGCTACTGCAGTGGGAAAAATGTTACCAATTAAATCCACTTTCCTCCATCTGTTCAATTTAGTCTGATGGAGCTATTAGAGCTTCAGTGTGCATAAGCTTCAAAGGTGTGTGTGTGCGTGCGTGTGTGCATGCATGTGTGTGTGTGAAGTACATGTGGCGTGTGATACTTTCTTTAAAACAAATAGAAGTTCAAAGCCACTCAGGTCCCTGGGAATTGCTGAGCAACCTTCAAGTTGCTTTGAAATTGGCTCAGCAAATGCTGTTCAAACTGCTGCACTTCAAATGGAAACGTTATCTGCTATTCTTCCAGAACTTGAATTCTATCACTCTTTATTTAATAGCCTGTTTTACAAGATAAACTTGGAAGTTAGAAATGAATGAAGCAGATGGGTGCCACCTGACCCAGAAAGAGTCCAAAACCAATATCTCAAATTGGTTTCTTATACCTCCCAACAGCCTATGTATCATGCTGTTCTTTCTACAGAATATATTCCTTCTTAATTAAATGCAGAAGTGATAATTCCACAGCTATCTTAGTAACTGTTCTATTGTTGTGAAGAGACACCACAACCTAGGCAACTTTTATGAGAGAAAATATTTCACTGGGGACTTGCTTACAGTTTCAGAGGTTTAGTCTGTGATCATCATGGTGGGGAGCATAGCCACATGTAGGCAGATGTGGTGCTGGACAAATAACTGAGAGCTATATCCTGATTCAGAGGCACAGAGAGTCTGGGTCCTGACATGGGCTTCTTAACTTCAAAGTTCACCCCCAGTGACACATTTCCTCCAGGAAGACCATACCTTCTAATTCTTTTAATCCTTTCAAATATTGCCCGTTACCTTCTAATGAAGATAATTAACTGTATTTACATTTAGCTTTTGTTTAAACAAGGTTTTTGTCAATTTTTTTTAATCAAAAAATATTTGAACCAGGTCCCTTTTAGTAAATGAATATATAAGACAATCCAAAATAGTACATTTTAACTAGCTAATTTCAGGCATGCAAAATAAAGATGTATTTGATACATAGATTTCTTGATAGTGGTTAAATTGCGGTCATACCCAATTTAGAAATGAGTAATTATTATTTCTGTGAGTATATTAAATGAAATATTGTAGATTGTTTTCCCTTATATGCTTAAAACTTAAAATAAAGTTATAAGAACATACATGCGTACTTTAGCAGGAAAAGCTTTTCTAAATTCATCATTTTCATGTCATATTTTACTGTTTGATTCTCATCTCAGGTGACATTTACCCAAAGATGTACCACATCTGCTTCTTTCTGGTGACGTACATGGCACCTCTGTGTCTTATGGTATTGGCTTATCTACAAATATTCCGTAAACTCTGGTGCCGACAGGTATGTGATATCAAATAATTTGTGTCTTCTTTAGAATGTATGTTAAAAATTAATTTAAAAATTCTTTGAACTAATATAACATACAATACAGGATTGTTTGTTCTAATAAGACTCTGGATGTGAACATATTCCTTGATTGTTTTACTGATATTTATTAAATGTATTAAATTCCACCTTAAGAGGTCTACACTTCTGATAAAATCTCAACCTCAATTATTAGTTGAGTATTTTTCTTTGTTTAGGAGTAATATTTCAATTTTTGTTAAGGATTTATTTATTACTATTTTCTATGGTATTTTGCCTCATGTATATCATCACACTACATGTACGCAGTGCTCTCAGAGACCAGAAGAGGGTACCAAATGCCCTGGAATGAGTTACAGTTGATTAAGAGCTGCCATGTGAATGCTGGGACCCAAACTTGGATCCTCTAGTACAACAACTAGTGTTTCTAACTGTTAAGTCACCTCTCCAGCCCCTGGGAGTAAAATGATTTATTTTAACTTTTTATTATAAATAACAAAAATTAATTTTAATTCCTGAAGGGTTTAAATATAAATGGCTTTACTTTAAGTAAAACTACTGTAACACATTTAACACATGGGTTACATCTTCAACTTCAATGATCTCATTTACAGTAGATTTAAAGAATAAGATAACACAGGGTTGTTTTCTGCTCCCCCATCACCCATCCTATTCCCCCCAAATATCCAGTATAACTAAAATATTTTTTGAAGTTTTAATTCTGAATTAGGGTTACTCTGATTTGCTTAAAAAAATTGGTCCCATCCATGAGGTTTTATCCATTCTCTTAGTGATTCATTTGTCATGTGTTAGTATCATCTGTATACCAGCCTTAAACTAAACCATCAGTTTATGTAATCAGTGAATTCAGTCTTTAGAGGGGATATAATCAGGTGCACAGTGGAGACAGCCTTTTTCAAACAAGCACAAGGCATCAGCATTTGGTGAAGTGGGCAGGGACAGAGATTTCTAAGCTGAGGCTGGTAACATTTCAGTTGAATCATCAAGCATTTATGGAAAATTGTAAATATGTAGAGTGTATGTTACTCAACTTCTTATGTTTAGTAAGTTATATGGCATGATAAAGAAATATTCTTTCCTTCTATATGACTATCACCAATACACTGAGGTTATTAAGCTTGTGGACTAGCAGGTTCTTGATATCTTTTCTTTAACATATTTTATTGAGAAAGAACTTACTGCGATCATCTTAATTCATTAAAAACAATTCCCTTTGTTTGGTTTTTAAATAATATTTTATTATTTGTGAATATAATATGTTTATGCAATGTATTTTAATCATGTTTCCTCAACGATCCTCTTTCTAACTCCTCCCATATCAGCGCTCCTTGAAAGGCCATATCCTCTTTTTATTTTATTTTATTTTATTTTATTTTATTTTATTTTATTTATAGTGCACCGAGTCAAATTTGTGCTTCTCATTTACTCACGGACTTGAGGACATCCCCTGAAATATGGTTGACCTACCTAAGGAGCCACACACTTAAAGAAAACTTATTTCTCCCAACCTCCACTCCTACTCATCACCCATCAACCTTCTAGCTTCTCAGATGGGAGTAGGAGATTCTGAGCCCCTCCTACCTTCATAATGATTGACTGGATTTTGTGCATGTCTTATATAGGCAACCATAACGACTGTTAGTTCATGAGCATAGTGGTCTTGCTATTTCCAGAAGAAACTATTTGGTCCCAGTTTTTTCGCAACCTCTGGCTCATACAAATTTCTCCCTCCCAGTTCCTCTTGCACAGGTCTCTGAATTGTGGGGGTGGAGGGTGTGATAGATATGCACCATTTGTGACTGCGTACCCCACAGACACTTGCTAACACTCTAACCAGCTGCAACTTTCTGAAATAACTGCCTCCATAACAACAAAGAAACTTCTTGGAGAAGGTGGAGACCTATGTCAATCTATGGGTGTAGAGACAGGAAAGTTTGATTTAAGGCCATATTTGATAAGAGTTTCCTCTTATAGAAATACCTTGCTAAAAATCCAAGACTGGAGAGCTTATAAACTCCAGAGATGAATCAATTACTATTATTTTGTTAAACTTTTCTCCTAAAACCAGAAAGCGGTTGTTATCCACACAGCATTTTTGCCATTATTGCACCCTTAATGTACACTGCCTGTCTTTATTGGAGCTCAAAGAGTCATAGCTCATTAAGGCTGATGCTGCTTTTTCTCCCCTAGTATCTGCATAGCACCTTCAGATACTATGAAAATCTGTGAACAGGAAGGAAGATTCCACGTTGGCACCACCTTTATGTCTCCATATCAAAGTGTGTGGTGTTGTTAGCTGTAGCGACTTACCATCAGATTCTGTAGGAAACAAACAACAGAGTAGCCTGCATTGCTTTGGGTGTTCTATGGGACTTCCCTGACCAATAATTCAACATTTGGCAAGAGACTTTTTACTTGGCAACTTGCAGCATCTGGGAGGAGAATCCCTGAGCAACTCCAATGAAACCATTAAATTCTTATATGGATGTATCTATATGTACATGCAGATACCTGAAGTTCTATTTCATGAGCTTTTCTATATATGTGGAAGCTTGTAAAATATTTAATTTCCAGTCAGCATTTTCAAATATCTTTAGCACTAGTTTTCTTGCATTTCTACAATGTCCTATTTGGTCTCTGAGGATGAGTCTTCTTTTCTGTTTTAATCTTTGGGATTCAAAACACCTTTTTAAGACCATTCTTTCACTTATTAGAACTAAAAAGCTTTTACAATTTCTAGTCCTCTATATTGTACAATTCCTAATTTTTCATTTTTCTTCCATTTTTTTACAGCAGAAGTTTTTTTAAAATTATATTCATTGCTTACAATATATATTTCATTTTACATATATATTAAATATAATGTATATTTTACATATATTATATATACACTAATGTATTTCATTTGTAATTACTCCTTTTTATTTATAACTTCTGAGACATTTTTATATCTAGTGGCAAAGTCAAGTCATGTTATGTTCTCCAAATCTTTTAATCAAAACAGAGCAAGAGAACAAGGTAAACTACTGTAAGACATGAGAAGTGTTTTGTTTGATTCCCAGCAACTATTTTCTCAGACTTAAAGCCAGGCGCATGCTTTCAGGATGCTTTGCTATGGTAACAATGGTAATTCCTATTATGTTTTATTATATCACCTTTTCCTAGGCTACTCTACTATTAAAGATACACACTGTCCTCAGCAACAGTTCTATCTTACTCTCAATTCATGTCAGTGCTGGGGTCAGCTGCTGTTCACCAGTCTATGCAAGTGGTGTTTTCTGAGTATTTCAGGAAAGGCAGAAAGGTTGGGAAAATACCTACTACCTCTTGAAACTTCTGCTGTGAGCATGTATCTTGTAATCTTTCATTGGTCTCAAAGTCAGATATTTCTCCAACAAAAGTATTCTTCAACATAAGGCACAAGTCACAGGACCTTCTTCCCAAAAGTTGAAGGCAGATGGTATGGAATATCACAGCATAAAAATGTAAAAATAATATGCAGTCTAGGGCAAAAGTGCATGAGTTTGACCTCCAAGCATGCTGCTTGGTTGTTACCCAAAGTTTGTCATTGACTCCTGTGACTTTCATCATCCTTATTTTTTTTAATTTATTCAATCATATGTGTATGTGCCTGTGGGGACCAAGGTGTTACTGAGACAGAGGTTACAGAGAATTATCAGCTGTCTCCCGTGTGCTTTGGGAGAGAAACCAGAGTTCTTAGCCACCAAGTCGTATCTCCAGGTTCACTTCTATCATGTTTAAGGCAGGTTGACAACTCACAAATTCATCCACCTACATCATTGAAATAAGTACCCAGGTGATTAAATAAAGTACCTCAACAGTCTGTATTGCTAGCTGAACTTTCAGCTAAGTCTGATTACATTTCTAAATTAACATGTGTTGGATTGTTGTTGTCTGTGATCTTAGTCATTTGTCCTCATTTTATTTTTCCCTGCTAGAAGATTTTTTTCTTTTTTTTAATTAATTAATTTATTTATTTATTGAAGATTTCTGTCTCTTCCCCGCCACTGCCTCCCATTTCCCTCCCCCTCTCCCAAACAAGTCCCCCTCCCTCATCAGCACAAAGATCAATCAGGGTCCCTGCCCTGTGGGAAGTCCAAGGACCACCCACCTCCATCCAGGTCTAGTAAGGTGAGCATCCAAACTGCCTAGGCTCCCACAAAGCCAGTACGTGCAGTAGGATCAAAACCCATTGTTCTTGAGTTCTCAGTAGTCCTCATTGTCCGCTATGTTCAGCGAGTCCGGTTTTATCCCAGGCTTTTTCAGACCCAGGCCAGCTGGCCTTGGTGAGTTCCCAATAGAACATCCCCATTCTCTCAGTGTGTGGGTGCACCCCTCGCGGTCCTGAGTTCCTTGCTCGTGCTCTCTCTCCTTCTGCTCCTAATTTGGACCTTGAGATTTCAGTCCGGTGCTCCAATGTGGGACTCTGTCTCTGTCTCCTTTCATCGCCTGATGAAGGTTAATATTCAGGAGGATGCCTATATGTTTTTCTTTGGGTTCACCTTCTTATTTAGCTTCTCTAGGATCACGAATTATAGGCTCAATGACCTTTATTTATGGCTAGAAACCAAATATGAGTGAGTACATCCCATGTTCCTCTTTTTGGGTCTGGCTTACCTCACTCAGGATAGTGTTTTCTATTTCCATCCATTTGTATGCAAAATTCAAGAAGTCGTTGTTTTTTACTGCTGAGTAGTACACTAATATGTATATATTCCATACTTTCTTCATCCATTCTTCCATTGAAGGGCATCTAGGTTGTTTCCAGGTTCTGGCTATTATAAACAATGCTGCTATGAACATAGTTGAGCATATACTTTTGTTGTATGATAGGGCATCTCTTGGATATATTCCCAAGAGTGGTATTGCTGGGTCCAGGGGTAGGTTGATCCTGAATTTCCTGAGAAACCTCCACACTGCTTTCCAAAGTGGTTGCACAAGTTTGTATTCCCCCAGCAATGGATGAGTGTACCCCTTTCTCCACAACCTCTCCAGCAAAGGCTATCATTGGTGTTTTTGATTTTAGCCATTCTGACAGGTGTAAGATGGTATCTTAAAGTTGTCTTTATTTGCATTTCCCTGATCGCTAAGGAAGTTGAGCATGATCTTAAGTGTCTTTTGGCCATTTGAACTTCTTTTGTTAAGAATTCTCTGTTCAGCTCAGTGCCCCATTTTATAATTGGGTTGATTAGCCTTTTACGGTCTAGTTTCTTGAGTTCTTTATATATTTTGGAGATCAGACCTTTGTCAGTTGCGGGGTTGGTGAAGATCTTCTCCTAGTCAGTGGGTTGCCTTTCTGTCTTAGTGACAGTGTCCTTTGCTTTACAGAAGCTTCTCAGTCTCAGGAGGTCCCATTTTTTCAATGAAGCCCTTAATGTCAGTGCTGCTGGGGTTATACGTAGGAAGTGGTCTCCAGTGCCCACATGTTGTAGAGTACTTCCCACTTTCTCTTCTATCAGGTTCAGTGTGTTCGGACTGATATTGAAATCTTTAATCCACTTGGACTTGAGTTTTGTGCATGGTGATAGATATGGATCTATTTTCATTCTTCCACAGATTGACATTCAGTTTTGCCAGCACAATTTGTTGAAGATGCTCTCTTTTTTCCATTGTATACTTTTAGCTCCTTTATCGAAAATCAGGTATTCATAGGTTTGTGGGTTAAAGTCAGGGTTTTCTATTTGATTCCATTGGTCGACTTCTCTTTTTATGCCAATACCAAGCTGTTTTCAATACTGTAGCTCTGTAATAGAGTTTGAAGTCAGGGAGGTAATGCCTCCAGACGATCCTTTATTGTATAAGATTGTTTTGGCTATCCTGGGTTTTTTGTTTTTCCATATAAAGTTGATTATTGTCTTCTCCAGGTCTGTGAAGAATTTTGATGGGATTTTGATGGGGATTGCATTGAATCTATAGATTGCTTTTGGTAGAATTGCCATTTTTACTATTTTGATCCGCCCAATCCAAGAACAAGGGAGATCCTTCCATTTTCTGGTGTCCTCTTCAATTTCTTTCTTCAAAGACTTAAAGTTCTTGTCAAATAGATCTTTCACTTCCTTGGTCACCTGCTAGCGGATTAAACTCAGGTCCTGGCCATGTTTTTGAGTGACATCTTTACCACGGAGTGACAAATCTTGTGACTGAGTAACATCCCCTAAAAATAAATGTCCTACATGGGGCTCTAGAACAGCCTTGCAATAATCTGTTTCCTGTAGACCATTAGTTGATGACAGCACATAGTAGCCTGAGTCCCTGGATTCCTCTAATCACTACATCCACACCCAATATATAGTAGAGAAAAACAGTGAGACTTTAAAGAAGGGAGGGCATATAGCAACATTGTCCATCCATTCAGAGGAATGCTTTTAGAAAAAAAATAAATGTTTTTTTTGAGAAATTTTCATATTTCAAAGAAGAAAAAAAGTATTAATGTACAATACAGCTATGCAGATGTTAGAAGTATAGATTGAGATTGTGAGGAGCATATTAGATATCAAGATCATCTCCCATTGTACACTTTTACATATGTTTGCAGTTTCACTTACTTAAAAATTAATGTACCTTTAAACTCCCCAAGAGTCATACACAATTTGTCTTGTCACCATTGTGTCTATAACTGTTACCTGTTGCCTTACACAGAGAAGAAACTTAAAAATTGTGCTCTGATGTGTAAATCGTTCTTGAACCATAAGCAATGTGCTTATTTATCATTTAAGCTTATATTTCTCAGTTTCCAAAACTTAAATTCATATTGCATTACAGGCTTAGAAATGGTCTACATTTTTTGATGAAATGTCCCACTTAGTGCAATCCACATGATTTAAAAGATTTGTCGTAAAATGCCTGAACTGTGAAACCGAAACATTTAAAAAGCAGATTGGAATGGAAATTGGCAAGTTGAGCTGAGCCCACTTTACAGCTGTAATAAAGTAAATTGACCCCAGATGGATAATTAAATAGAACTCTGCTTGAGCAAGGCTTGGCTTCTAACTGTTACAGCCTCTAAACAGACTTGTCAGGCATTGCGTTTGCCACGGGCCACATCTAGAGAGCCGTTAAGTGAAGGGCCTATCCTACTTGTTTAAAGTTACAAAGATGCATGGATTCTGTTTTGTACTTTTGAATTAGCGAGTGTAAAATTGTTAGTGAGCAAATTGCGTGCCCTCGTCTGACTCTGCTAAGAGCTTTAGTGATCACTCAAAGAAATGGTTATTGTATTGTTTAAGTCAGTAACTTCTACTCCCTTTCCTGTGACAATACGATGCAAGGAATTCACTGGCAATGAAACTTCAGATCGGTCTCTCAAGGTTGTCTCGTTCAGAAACTTCTTGCGCTGAACTCTCTTGGCTACTTGTGCAGGTTTCAACATTCAGTCCAGTTCTGAGCCTTGTGAGAATTAAGAACAGATCGTAGTTATTAAGTAAACTTCTGTTAATGCATTTCACAGATATTATTAAGCGTTTGTATGTCTCATACTATGTGAGAAGGTAGATGTGAACAACAGTATACTCTTAGGTCACGCAGGATTTTAACTTTCCAAATCCAGAAAGACCTTCCATTTTATGATTAGGTCCATGAAACTGTCCACCTTTTATTCACCAACATTTCTAGAGAAATTAGAATTGGGGTAGTGATATTGAGTAATGATAATAAGTCTGGTGTGAGAAAATGAACAGAAGGTCATAGAAGATAAGGAGACCCAGGAAAGCAACGCTCAAACTCAACAAAGAAATAAAAGAGCACAAGTAAACACAACTACGCAGGTCTATTAGAACATTACTATAAAGATATTTTTGTTTGTAATTCTTTTCTCTTTATAACCAGACTGAAGCACAATTGTGTAAAACAATAAAACTGAAAATTCAGCTTACAATGCATAAGTTCTTATAGGAAGAGGTGTGCAGAGATATTGGAAAGAATACACATTTATATGTATTAAAATTTGATTGGTATTGAGCATTGTTTAAATTGAGCTGTTTATTGTAACCATTAGGAACATTTTTTTTCAAAACAGTACCCAGTGAAAGACACAAAATTTAGATGCTATAGTAGAAAACAATAAAATACCAATAAAGAACTAAAGGAACACGATAGATAAAATGAACATATACAAAACAAATACCAAAATTGCAAATGTTGATTAATGTGAATGAGAAAATCTGAATAGAATGAATGATCAAGATTATATAAACATTAAAGTGAAGAACCACATAAGAGAAAGAACATGTGGTTTTTGTCTTTCTAAGACAAGACTGAGTTACCTGACTTTAGATAATACTTGACAGTATCATCCATGTTTCCCGCAAACTTCGTAGTGGGCTTTCCTTAACAACTGAGTAAGTTTCAATTCTCTGAACAAGTCACATTTTCACTATCCATTTTGTCATTGATAGTGATGGGTGCCTAGGTTGGTTCCATTCCTTTATTCCTGTGAACAGTGAAGCCACATGTACTGCCATGCAACTGTCTATCTCTGTGGGAGAATATGGAATCCTCTGCTTCTGCTGGGTTGCATGGCAGTTAGAACTAGGCATTTTAAGGATCCTTGATGCTGATGTCCATAGTGGTTACACTAGTTTACACTCTCACCCACAGTGGGTGAGGGCACTGCTTTCCCCACAGTCTCACCATTTCTTGTCATTTGTCTTCTTCATGGTAGCTGTCCTAGCTGCTCTTTTGTCAACTTAACACAAGATAGAGTCATTTTGAAGGAGGAAAAAAATGAGAAAATGCCCCCACCAGATTGTCCTCTCAATGTTGGCAATCCTGTGGTGTTTTGTCATGACTGATAACTGATGTTGAGAGGGCCCTGCTGCTTGCCATGGGTGGCACCCATCGCTAGTGGTCCTGGGTGAGATAAGAAAGCAGGCTGCTGGGTTGGGCTGACCTTATAGGTTCTGAGCCAGGGTAGTTGCAGGGGAGTGGAAGGGGGTTCCTTCAGTCTGCCATCTCTCCCATGTCCTCACCACCAGGGTGAGCCCTCCTGTATTGCTAGTGAGTTCACTTGCAAAAATGAGCAAGGGGCGGGGCCCATTCTCTGGCTCTGACATCCTCAGGGTCTGATCTCCCACACTTACACCTTCAGGGTAAGCTCTACTGTGCTTGTATGGCACAGGGACAACTCTCTCTAGTGATTCCCCCCCCCCCCTCTCTCTCTCTCTCTCTTTCTCTCTCTCTCTCTCTTTCTCTCTCTTCTTTTTCTCTTAAATTTTATTCTATTTTATTTGAAGTGGGGAGGTGGCAAGGCCAGAGGGTGGATACAAAGAGACAGGAAAATGAATGGGCTAGAGATGCATGGTGTGAAAGACACAAAGAATAAACAAAAAGGAGGGAAAAAAAGAAAAAGAAAGCAGGCTGAGCAGGTCAGACGGAGCAAAGCAAGCAGCATCCCCCACCCAGAGCCCCTAACTCAGTTGTTGCCTCATGTGCCTGCCTTCAGTTCTTGCCCTAACTTCTCGTCATGATGGATTGTGATCCCCAAGGCTGCTTGCCTCCCTGAGTTCTTCTTGGTCCTGGCATTTCATCACAGCAATAAAAAGCCTAAGAGAGTAGTCGTTCTAATGGTGCAAGATAGATTCTCAAAGAGAGTTTATTTACATTTCCCTGATAGCTGAGAATGTTAAACAGTTTTTGAAAACATTTATGGGCCATTTGTGCTTCTTCCTTTGAGACTAGCTGCTCATTTCATTATCCTGTTTACCGACTGGCAGTTCTGAGGTTTGGGTATTTAAATTTTATAGTGCTTTATTTATTCTATATATCAAGCTCCCAGCGTGAGGTATAGTTGGCAAAGACTTTCTTCTTAATCTGTGGAATATCTGCCTATTCTGCTGATAATTTTCTTTGCTGTGTAGAAACTATTAAATTCCATAAAGTCTACTTCTTGATTCTTGGGACTATGCCCTGCGTCATTAGAGTTCTCTTCAGCAGGTTCTTACCTATACCATTGGCAATACCCCAAACAAGTGTATTCCCTATGTTTTGCTCTAGAAGCCTCTTTCTGTTTAGGGTTTTGTTTATCTATGATCATTTGTGTTTACATGTGATTATGGTATTTTTGGTTTGTTTTCTAGTTTTCTGAAGAATGCCATTGGAATTTTGATAGGGATTATGGTGAATTTGCAAATTACTTTTATCCATATGGACATTTTCATAAAATTAACTCTGCCAATCCAGAAACATGAGAGGCTTCTCCTCTATCTGGCAGCTTTATTTCATATCTTTCTTTCATCATTACATGCTATTTTGAGCTAATAATTATTGCTCACATTTCCTTTATAATATATTTTCATATCCAAGATGGTTTACACTGTTTATTTGCAGTGTAATGAGCATGTCATACTTGTGGTCTACTTTCTAAAGTTAGATATTATGGAGCCCTCAGTGACAGATTGGTAAAATACTTTCCATAGGGATAATTTCATGGAATTTGTCTTTTCTGGTCCATTTATATCATTATTACTACTTTAATGTAATAAGACATGTATTCAAAATTCTGAGGCCTGGAGTGATAACTCAGTCTGCAGATTGCTTGCCTTCCAAGCATGACAACAAGACTTTAATACCCAAAAGTCATGCAAAAATATCTGGATATCATAGAGCATACTTGTAATGCCTGTGCTGGAGATGAGGAACCACAAAGATCCCTAAGGCTAACTATAACGGGGTTCAATTAAAGATGCCACAAATAACTAAAGGGGAGCTAAAAAATCTGAGGGTAAAGACGTCTACTTACAATGGGATTCTCTGTCCATATTTTTTTATTCTTCTCTATATTCTTATTTTTTCCTTGTTCTCACATAGTCCTATCCATTACAATTGTCCCCAGTCATATATACCCTTAAAACCAGCAATTCCTCAGCCCTGGCAGGTTCCATGGCTGGAATTCTTTTGCCCAATAACAAACCAGATAAGTGTTTTCACACACACAGAGAGATCCATGGGAGTGGCTAGTACACATAGAATGAGCTTAATGAAGAAAGTTAATTAAGAAAGAAATTAAATCATCAGGGAATTCAAGAGGAGAAAGTTAGTTTGCTACATTGCATCTCTAGGTGGTAAATAAAAGGTTTATTTTCAGTAAAATTTTGAATAACACATGGATTGTTTAAATCAGCACAACGTATCCTTTTTCCCATTAAGCATAGAGGCTACCAGGTATCCAAGCAAACTACGTAAAAAGTTAGGTAGTGTAAACAGAGACTACCTTTAGTTTCCCAGCTGCCCAGACTGGAATAATCAGACAGAACTATATTAATTACAACACTGTTTGGCCGATGGCCCAGGAATATTTCCAGCTAGCTCTTATATCTTATATTAACCCATTTCTATTCATCATCTATCACCACGAGGCTGTGGCCTACTGCTAAGAATCTGGCATCTTTCTCCTTCAGCAGATATCTGACGTCTCCCTGACTCCTTCTACTATCTCTCTCTCTATCTCTGTTAGGATTTCCCACCTAACTTTGCTAAGCCGTTTACCAAAACAGCGTTACCTATTAACCAATAAAAGCAACATATATACAGAAGGATATCCCACATCAAGGTAGAAATCTTGGTTCTTAATCAGATAACACATGTACATGAGATCTGCAGGTTTTGTTGGCCTAGGTCTGGAGTTAGACTTACTGCTCTTAGCAAAGAAGAGACCCAGACCTCCTAATTATTAGTTCTGGGCTATGCTGTTATCAGCAGCTTGGGCAAATAGCAATTCTATGTCCTTGGTTATCTGTGAATATCTTAGATGAAATGCTCTATGCCTGGACCCTAAGCACTGACCAAATGCCTGCTGATAAAGATAATTGCAGATCTCTCTGTTTACCAAGGTGAGAGGAATGAAGGCCTGGCAGTGGGGAACTGTTTTCACTAAACAGTTCTTAACTGTAGGAATTCATCCCCAGATATGTAACAGAAAGGAATACAGCCAAGGGCAGCCACTTACAAAGCCATAACGCCAAAGATCCTCAGTATTAAGAGCACTAGCCTTTTGTTTTAGCCTTTATCAGTTCCCTTAGTTCAGATAAGCTGCTCATGAAAAGATGGCCGAGCAATTACTGTGTAATGTTGCAGCTTGTAGCATACCTAGCCAGACAGCCTGGCCTGCTTGACAAATTCCAGGCCAATGAGAAACCCTGCCTAAAGAATAAAGTGGATATCAACTAAGGAATTTCATTCCAGGTTGTCTTCTGCACTTCAGGGCAGCAGACTACTTCAGGTCATATCTTTAGTTTGTATGAACTTCAAAACACATCCTTTTTGAATTGGAAAATTTTTCCTTGGGAAAATTTATATACAAGAGAGCAAGCAGTTTTTGTGTGTTGTTCAGATGCATGTATGTGCTCAGCTTTGTTTATGTGCACGTGTGTGCACATGGACTAGAGGTCAGAAGACAACCTACAATGAATTCCTTAGTCATGACTTAAGGTCCGAATGAGTTTTCTGCTGTCTCCCTTGGGTGCTCAGGTTCTCTGCATAGTTGATAAGTGGAGAATGCGTGGAAGGATTAAGCATCTTCTGCCTCAGGTTAAGCATCTCAAAGTGGCATTGCTCCATTTCTTTCTTCTCATTGCAAGGGCCTCAACTCTGCCCCCCTGTGGCACTTTTTCTTCAAGGGAATGTTTTATGCTTGAAGAAGTCATCAGGAAGAAATTTGTCTCTCTCCTTCATAGGAACACTCAAAAATAGAATAATCTTTATGGTTTTATTTAGAAACCACTTCAAGACCACTTAAGCAAGTACTTAACAGGCTTTGTGATAGAATTCTTCTGGGACTTTTTAAGATCCATTGCTATTTTTACAAAAACTGTTCCTAAAACTACATTTTATAAGGAGAACCACAGCACTGGAGAGATCCTCAGTAGCTAAGAGCACCAGCTGCTCTTGCAGAGGACCTAGGTTCATTCCCAGCACACACATGGCAGTTCACAATTATCTAATTCTAGTTCTAGGGAATCCAGTATCTTTTCCTGACGTATGCAGGCACTGGGAATACATGTGGTGCACAGATATACAAGTGAGCAAACACTCATATGCATAGAATAAAAGTTTAATCACTTTTTGAAAAGTTTTAAAAAGAGAATCACAGAAGAGGAAGAATTTTTAGCTCTTTGTCTCCCAGCGGTTTGGTGAAGTGGTCCTGTTCAGGTGTGAGGTGTTTCTGCTGCAGCATGGGTTTTCCTTTGCATCATTGATCTCCTTAACTGAGAATATGGTCAAGTGGGGTCTCATGTAATGAGACTCATCTGTTTGGACCTCAAAGCTCCGTGCTCAAATAAACGGTTCTCTAACAGACTTTGATCTTGTAGTGTAAACAGCCACAGGTTCCATGTAACCTTCATTCTGAGAGGCCACGGGAACACACTGCTCTGTACAGCGTGCAGCGCAAAGATAAAAGTAACAGCTGAATAATTGTAACGGAATCAAGCTGTCTCAGTGGTGTACTTATTGGCACATCTTATCAAAAAAGAAGGCACACTCTGAATTCTGATGTTTTGCTAAGGTCTATCCATTTTCATGAGCTTGTAATTAAGAAAATATTATACTTGGCAGAACTTTCTGCTATTGTCAACTAACTGAAAATCAAAGGAAAAGCGTGTTGTGTAATGTAATTGCTACAAATTGTGGCTATTTGGAATACTGGTGTAAGCCCTAGAAGGATTTTCATTGTGTTTGTGTGCTGTCTGGAAGGACAAATTGCAAAATTAGTTTCGGGCAATTTTGTAAATGTGAACAGTAAATCACGGAGAATAGTTTGTTTTGTTCCCTCTATACATAGATTTATTTGCTTTGTCTGAAGGAGACATCGGTGCTATGCCTCCCTATGACAGCAGATGGCAGTAACGATGCATCAAAAATTCATTCAAGCTTGTTTTGGTGTGTGTGTGTGTGTTTCTGTCCTGCTGTCTGAATAGTGTTTAAACGTATGTGACACCTGAATCTAGAATTTATAATGAACATTTGTAGTTGGAATTTTCTTAGCATTCTTCTCTCCTTATTTCTCTTTTTAATAAGGGCCTGTATTCTTTATTGTTATCTTTATACTTTGAAAAAGTCGTCATGCTTTAACACAACAACAGAAGCTTGTTTTTAACTTTTTCCCACGCAGACATCTATTTGGCATTTGACCAGAAGAATGCTAAGGACATATAGCCAGGACAGTGCTCTGGAGAAGTGGGAATTCTATATTCCAAACTTCTGTTTCTTAATCTTCACTTTCATGTGGAAATTTGCTAAGTACCAATGAGGATCCCCTCTCCTTTCAGATCCCAGGAACTTCTTCTGTGGTTCAGAGAAAATGGAAGCAGCAGCAACCGGTTTCTCAGCCCCGAGGGTCCGGACAGCAGAGCAAGGCCCGGATTAGCGCCGTGGCTGCTGAGATAAAGCAGATCCGAGCGCGGAGGAAAACAGCCCGGATGCTAATGGTCGTTCTTCTGGTCTTTGCGATTTGCTATCTCCCAATCAGCATTCTCAATGTGCTAAAGAGGTAAAGCCCGTGTATTTATTTGAAAATCAGGCAGCTTGACCTTTAATTAAGAACTCCTTTCTTTCTAAACAGACAAAACCCTCTCCTAGGTACTTTATCCGGCCAGTCAACCCAGTTGTTAGAACACTTAAGGCAACGTCAGCCTTCTAGCATGTTGTCAGTGGAGATTTTCAGTTGAATGGTAGATAAAATAGCTGTTTCCCTAACTTCTCGGGGTTGATTGATAAGCCTTAGATGGAGGAAACATTCTAATAAAAATTGTGTTTCAATAGCTAATATCATGAATAAAATTACACATCTGAGTTCTTTTTCATGAGAATAAATGGGTTTCCAACATTGTTCTCAAATATATAAATGACCACACTACAGTCCTTTCTTTCAAAAAAAATATATTTTCAGAATAAAAAGAGATAAGAATAATTCATTTGGGGCACTAAGCACAGCAGACATAAAGTAGATATTTTGTGTTCAACATTAAACCTAGAGAAAGATGCCCATTTCTTGAAGTTATTGAAATAATTTCAGTATTGATATTAATATAATATATGTATTGTTATGTTTATATAATGTAGTATAACATTATATTATACATTCTACATATTATAGTACCATCTTATATTCATGACAATGTAATATATTACCATGTTGTATTGTATCAAACCTGTTGCACACAGACTGGTCCCAAGGCAACCTTAATTCCATTTCTAAAAGTCTTCAAACTTAATCTGTCCCTTTTCCCAAAGTCAGAGTCAATATCATATTCCTCACAGCTGGGGACCTTAGGGACAGGTAGGTTTGGCTAGAATCAGATAAAAGGTGGTATAACCAGCTGAAAAGATTTGGTCTTTGTGTTTGATTGTTTAAAGACTTTTTTAATAAAGAAGTGGAAAATGAGCTTTTGTTCAGAAACATCGTAGCCTTGTATGTATAAGGCTTTGAAAACCCCTGTTCTTGAGATCTGTGTCCACTCACAATACCTCATTTACCCTCTACTTCTGCTAAGTCTCTCCTCTCATGTTATTTCTCACAGAAATAAAATGCAAAAACTATTGTCTTTGCTAGTTTCTGTTTTCTGATATTAAGAGCATCATAGACATGAATGACACTGAATAGATTCCTCCTTCCTCTTCCCCTCATCCTCTCCCCTTCTGTCCCTCCTCCTCTCTCCCCTCCTCCTTTCTCCTTCTTCCCCTCCTCTATTTACTAGTCTAAACAAACTAGTTTAAGAATAGATTTAGCACTCCCATGAGGTGCACATTTGAATTTCTTCTATCTCTGCTCTTGACCTCTGACTCTAATTATTTCCAAATGCCCTCTTGTCAATAATAGTCAGCTTATTATTCTGAATTAAGTACCCTCCTTTCCTGGGGAGAAAAATTTTCACGTTTAAAAGTGTTTCAAGTTTTGAGCAATATGCCTGTTGGTATAAACACAAACATTTTAAAACAATTTTGAAAATTATCTTTATGGCTACTTGTAGAAGGAGCTGCGGGCTGTGTCCCACCACCCGGCTAGCTTTACACCCGAAATAATTACACGGAAACTGTATTCATTTAAACACTGCCTGACCCATTAGTTCTAGCCTCTTATTGGATAACTCTCACATCTTAACTAACCCATATCTAATAATCTGTATGCCACCACAATGGCATGGCTTACCGGCATGAGTCTAGCCAGCATCTGTCTCGGGAAGGGGAATCATGGCGTCTGCCTGATTCTGCTTCTTTCTCCCAGCATTCTGTTTGGTCTACTCTGCCTATCTAAGTTTTGTTCTATCAAAAAGCCAAGGCAGTTTCTTTATTAACCAATGAAATTAACACATAGACAGAAGACCTACCTACATAAGCTGCCATTTTTAAAAATATGTATCTTTAAATTTAGCTTTGCTTTGCATATCAATTTTGTTTTCATTTATTTTTCACACACTGTAAAGTCCTATCTTCTTTTTCTTGAAATGTAGCCTTTTGCCTGTTTGACTAAAGCTAACTTCCTCCAGGTGATCTAGTATTTCAGAGATTTCGAACTAGCACTTGTATCTTATTGTAGACTAAATTTGTCCACATTCTTTCACTTTGTATGTGGTTTTACAAACTTTTACTGCTCTATAGAGCATCACTGTGTCTAAGAAATTCATTTCTATTATACATCTTTCTCTTTGCAAAGCAGTCTAAGATACAAGTCACATGATCGTTGATAGGGCCTCCAGGAGGGAACACATCTCTTCATCCTGGGACAGAGTAGCTGCAAGTGTGTGGGTGGGTTTGTGGGCATCATTGTTAAATTCTACCAGAAAGGAGAATGGGAGATTTCTATGAATAGAATACGGTGGGCTTGATTTTTCTTTACAGTGGTGTGTGTGTGTGTGTGTGTGTGTTGCTGCACACATATCATAACACGGGTATGGAGGTTAAAGGACAAGAGAAAAATTATTGAGAGTCAGTTCTTTCTTCTGCTCTTCATTTCTACAGTTGTGCTGTGTACTCCAAGGTAGCCGGGCTATGAGCATCCAGGAGATGCTCCTGTCTCCACCTGCAAGCTCACAATATGATTGTTAAGATTACAGATGTGCGCTAATATGTCAGGATTTTTGTGGGCGTTCTGGGAATCTGAACTCAGGTTATTAAGTCTTTACAGGAATTACTTTTACCTCCTACCTAATCACCCCACACCAGTGAAAGACAGTGTTAAAAATTGATCAAAAATGGTCTTTGAGTGTACTGTAATACATTTTCAGTTTAACATAATATATGAAAACTTGAAACTCATGTACCTAAGGACTATCAGAATCTTACTCATTGAAAACCAGTCACTTACTCTATACAAAAATGCCTCATGGAAATTTCAAAGAGACTGGGAACGTTAGAGATTAGGAAATATACATTCATCAGTGCACAAGTGAACGTGGGAAGAATTCAGCCATCCAATTTTGGGCTGCTTATTAAAATATGTGCAATGGGTCTGGAAGATGGCTTAGTGGGTAAAAGCAGTGGCTGGTCTTCCAGAGGACCAGGGTTCAACTCCCAGCACCTACATGGCTGCTGACCACCATCTGTAACCCCAGTTAAAGGAGACCCAGCATGCTTTCATGACTGCTGTGAGTACCAGGCATGCACACAAGTGATGCACAGACATGCACGCACGATACCATCCATGCACATAAGGAATAGCAACAAGGTTAGTCAATCCATCTAGAAACAAGATAACAGGATGGAAAATCAGCTTCTATCTTGTTGACAAGAGATTCACGTTTCCTGATTCCAGCCTTTTCCTCTCAGCTGACTTGTTTTGTGTGTGTGTGTGTGTGTGTGTGTGTGTTTGTACCCTGCATACCCTGGAGGTTCTGATGGGTACCCAAAACCATTCTGAAGATACTGGGCTGTCAGTGCAGAGTTCAGGGCCAGTTTATTGCTGTGAAGTTTGTTCACCTTTGAATTCAATTATTTAAAGATCCCTCTTGATTTTGTTTCTGTTTCTCTTCCTACAGAGTGTTTGGGATGTTCACACATACCGAAGACAGAGAGACTGTCTATGCTTGGTTCACGTTTTCCCACTGGCTTGTGTATGCTAACAGTGCTGCTAACCCAATCATTTACAACTTTCTCAGTGGTGAGTGTCCAGTGTTTCATCAGGAGCCTCACCTCAATGGTGGAGCTTCCAGAGCAGATGCTCCAGAACAGTTCTGAAGGAGATACAGACGTCAGTGTCTGTTGTGTGGGAGCCATGACAGCCCCTGACTGGATTGGTTTTGGATTTTTCCTTTTTGAAAGTGAATACATAGCACGTAGCATTTCAGAGGGCATTGTGCAATATTTTCTCAGAAAACTTAGAATAAGCAGTAAATGGAGCAGTAAAAAATTTGAGTACCATACATTCCTTTGATCAAACCTATGATTAAAAAGTATGAAATACCTTTATCTGTTTTGCATTGATATTTTTTTTGTCAAAATGCATGGCATAATTGAAACTGGTTTGAAACCAACCTGCTTTCAGAGATTTCTATACTTAAGTTCCTTGAAGAATTCTCACTTGCCAAAAAAAAAGGATTGCTCATAATAACACTTAAGCTAAAAGATACACACATCCATAACTAATTCAGCACACCTCTGCAATATATTTTACATATATTACTATTTATTATATATTACGTATATATGTATATGCAATGAATATGATATCATCTAACCCCACTTCTTCCCTTCAAATCTTTGTCATGGTCTCCCAAACATCCCCATACCAAGTTCATGCTAGTTTTTTTTTTTTTTTTTTTTTTTGGTTTTTCGAGACAGGGTTTCTCTGTGGTTTTGGAGCCTGTCCTGGAACTAGCTCTTGTAGACCAGGCTGGTCTCGAACTCACAGAGATCCGCCTGCCTCTGCCTCCCGAGTGCTGGGATTAAAGGCGTGGGCCACCACCGCCCAGCTAGTTTTTGTTTTAATAGCTCACTAAATCCATTTAGAACTGCCCATAAGGATGTAAGTGTGAGCCATCCCCTGGAGCTTGGGAAACCTACAGGTGGCCTCATCAGAACTATGCTGCAATTATCTACATTTTTGTACTATTTTGTTCTCAATTACTTGGCTATGTATTTGTTTCCCTTTCTAACTATATAGTCATTTTTATATTCAAGAAAACTATTTACTGTACATTTAATAAAGAGCATGTGCTTTCCAATTTCATATTGGTTTTTTGATTTGCATGATTTGTCTAAGTACTTAGAACAGATAGAGGAAGACTTGATGGGGAGATAATTACAAATAGAAGGATCTATTATAGATCTCAAAAGTTAAAAAATAAAAACGGATTTTCTGTTTTGCTATGAATACATAACAAATGTTTTCATCTGTTTAATTCCATTTAAGCTTTGATAACTGCATACATTTGCTGAAATATTACATGGCAATCTAGAAACGTAATTTTTATAATTTCACAAATTAAAAAAGTTTAGTTGGTAAAATAAAAGGACAACCAATTTTATTTCAGAAAAGTAAGTTTGTCACTTTTTAAATAGTTGCTGAACACACACGGGCTAGTGCTCCGACCTGGCACTGGGTAGGTGAAACCTATACGGAAGTTGGGCGGCAAGTGTTTAAAGCAGAAGGCACAGACCAAAGCAGAGTCCTGGTATGAGGTTAAGTTGGGCCACAGATTACGACCTGGTGTGTGCCTGCCATTGTCTTAGGCCTGGGAACGGTCTCCACACCTAGTCCCTCAGAAGCATAGGCCCAGAAAGAAGAAAGAACAGTTTCCAAGAAAGAACAACCTTCACTCTAATAAAGGTGATCATTTTATCACCTTAAATGCCTAAAATCTCACTAATAGGTCAAAGATAAGTACTTGCTATAATTCTTCCAGTTTCTTGCTTTTCCTATTTTGTCGCACATGGGATATGAAAGCAGAATTTTCATAAAAACTATAATTTATTTTTCCTGTTTTGTGACCTCTCATGGTTTCAGCATCTTTATAATATAGCACACCTCAGTTTATTTACTTATACACAATGTAGATAGATTTCATTGCTTTTGAAGCAATCAAGTGCCTTACAGGGTTAAAAACTAACGAGAAACACAAGGGTTTTGACTTTAAAGAAAGAAAACAAACGCCAAGTTTTATAGGAAAATACTTCATCTTTTAATTTCCTTTCTCTATTTCCTTTATTGATACAAAATACTCCACCTCACAGTTAGTGTGGCTCAAGGGAACGACTCATTTGTACCCTGCGCACTCAGTGTTGAGAGCTGTTGATACATAACTCACTCTCCTTTCATTCTCTCTCGTCTGCCAGGAAAATTTCGAGAGGAATTTAAAGCTGCCTTTTCTTGTTGTCTTGGGGTTCATCATCGCCAAGGAGATCGGCTCGCAAGGGGACGGACAAGCACAGAGAGCAGGAAGTCCCTGACCACGCAGATCAGCAACTTTGATAACGTATCAAAACTCTCAGAGCACGTGGTGCTTACCAGCATAAGCACACTCCCAGCAGCCAACGGGGCAGGACCGCTTCAAAACTGGTAGAATATTTATTGCTATGATGAGGACACCCGACTCAAACTATTCTTTTATACAGACTCTATGAACGGAAGTTTTAGTATCCAGTTGATCTAAACCTAAAATTATTTGTCAATCCATTTTTTTTGAATCGATCACTCTTTGGAAATAACCAAATTTGAAATACTTCCTGAACCATTTACTTGAACATGTTATACCTTTAAACTGCAGTTGGATATATTTTAGGCTATTTCTTCTTAGTTTTTCGAACTGAAGTTTGTGGCAATTAAGGGTTTAAACATTTCTAATTCTTTTTATAACTCCTTGTTATTTTAATTCCACAACTCAAAATGGTTGCTAAAAGTCACAGAAAATCAATCATTTTCTTTCGACTAATAAAATAAGTAACAATTATTAACTAAGTTAACAACATACATATGTTAATTGACTTAATATTTTTTAAAAAATTCACAAAACTATCATTACAATGTGCTAACTGGGAGACTATGTCTGAATAGAATAGTATACAATTTGTATATATTCAAAATCTATCGTTGAGAATCACATGACATATATACTATTAAGCTCAATTTGCCACTAATTTTATCTTTCATTTACTAAATGTTCTCAGGTTTATAACTTGACAATAGCTAAGATCTTTGTGGTGTGTGTGTGTGTGTGTGTGCAATGCAGAATCAAAATGACTGTATTAAAGTAAAAAATTTTTCAGCAGCAGCAACTACTAATACATACTCATTTTCATCTCTGGGAAGGAGTTAACGTTTAAATTAAGAGCTAAAAATCAGGTTATTGTATTCTTCGAATTAGGGAGAAAGAGTTAGTCAGCCTGGCAGGAGAAAGAATGTGAAGGCATGGTAGTGAACTTGGGAAGTGAGGGAAGAAAAGCTGCAGCCAGAGTTTGAGAAGGGCTGTAGACGCCAGGTCTGGGACAGGGCTTTATAGCTGAGTCTTTAGCGGCTTGCACTAGGCTAGGATTTGGTCTCCATCACTGAAAAAACACAACAGCAAATAAATGATACAAGGCATGTTGTCGTCTAGTGAGGAAGAAATGCTGAGGATTCTCAGGCCTGGCGGATTAGTCACACAACCAAAGACAGTGGTCCCCACCACACACTGGCAGTACTGTTACAACCCCTAGTCCATCCCCATTTAGTTATACTACATTCTCTGTGTTAGTAATTTTAGCATGCCTGAGGCTAAGAGATGGGAAGTTAGGAAAATAGAAGGCTGGCTACTAACTCATTTACAAATAGAAAGCATAGAGTATATTTTGTATAAATGCAAGTCAGGGAATTGAAATGATAAATTTTTTTTCAGATTCCTTCTCTGTAAAATTCTTCCGATGCAAGTATTCATTTCTAAATTAAAAGTTTATAAGTATACTCCATCTCATACTGAACAGTAGACACTCCGATTATATCAAAACAGGACGTATTTAATATTTAAGAGAGATTTTATTTGAAAATAATTACATTGTCAGGTTGCCTTTGCCCAACTCTTCATTCTCAGAAAAAAACAATACAACAAAATTATCCATACTTTCTTTTCAAAAGTTGAGGATTTTGTTACCATGTGCCTTTTAGTACTCTAAGCCAGGACTACCCTCATATATGAGGTTTATCAAAAGTATATGGCTGAGTATTGTGATGTTCTCTGTCTATGAAAATGATTATTTTCAGTGTCTCCTTTCTCCCCTCTGAGAGCTTTGTCTACCACATACTACATGAAAGGAGAGCTGTAGTTTTATGATTGTGGTGACATTTAGCACTTTAAGATTTGAAGATAACTTCAAATCCTCTGGGTAATAAGCCTTAATAGCCTTGCAGCTCAATAAAGATGATATATTGACTTTATCCAATATAATTGAGCTTCATTAAGGCTAAGCTGTTAGACAGTATTAGATCCTAAGATGCCAGTTCTTGTTATATAAACGAGATGAGAGGTCTTGAGAAGGCAAGGGGTGGAGAAGGATGAAAAAATAGGGAATGAGAGGGAAGGGAGAGAGAGAGAGAGAGAGAGAGAGAGAGAGAGAGAGAGAGCGAGCAATAGGGGAGTAGGGAAAAGAAGTGGTATTGGTATGGTCAATCAAAAGTCAGAATTTTTTCGTTATAAATTAGTGATCCTTAATGTGGTGTGGTCCCTGAACCATCAACACCTGCAGTCCCCAGGAACTAATATTAAACATATCCCAAACTTACTGAACCTGAATGAATGCCTTGGGCTTGATATCCAAAAGTGTATTTGCTTACAAATTCTTCGGGTGATTATGATGCACTTTAGCCTTGAGAACTACTGCTCTAAATGGTGTCTCCGTTAGCCCATCTTATTAGCCCGTGTGAAATAAAATCTTTTACTGCACAGGTATCTACAGCAGGGAGTACCATCTTCACTACTATCGACCTGGCTGGAGGTCTGAGAGAAGAAGCTGAATGTCCATGTGGAGTCTCACCCACGTCATCTCAAAGAGATAATGGTTTACAAAAACAGTTGCCACTGTGTTCTTAGTGTGATGTTAAAGAAGATGGATTTTAAGGCACTTGTGCGCTTTATAAGGGACCTGGATGACTGGAGATTTTATTAAAAGTTCTCAGTTACTGATTTTATTTACTAAAGTTTCTGTGTTATGGAAGCAGCTCATTTTTCAGGAATAACTATTGCCTGGAAGAAAACTGTTGAATAAAACTGATATATAAATGAAACTCTGGGAATGGAGTCATGAAGTATGCACATATTTCTCAGCATTAGGGCCCATGAATCCTGAGTGATTTGAATTAATATGGTGACCTTTGCAGGACAAATGGTTAAAAAAAAGTAGGCCCCAAAACATAGCAGTGTTATTGGGGTGCTTAGCTACTTACCTCATTGTGTGCTACTGGCACAGATGAGGGAATTTATAGGAACAGTTTATTTTGGAGCTCAGTTATGCTGAACATTGGACATTTATCTGCCTTTATTTCTATTGTATTTCAAACCTTCAATGTGAGATGTTAATGTCATTAGTTTTGTCACTAATAAGGATGGTGTAATAATTTTATCAAATATATTTGAGATTAATGATTTATGGATTTTTATTATATCATAAAACCTTGATATTTGAGTTTATTCATTTGGGGCTAAATATCATCCCAAGTTTGTGAGGAAAAAAATGTGATTCCTAAATTTTCCACAATGTGGAATTAAGTAGCTATAAATTATTGATAAGTTTAGTGCAAAAGTGTTAGGCACAGTAATACTCAGTCTCACCGCAATGCACATTGATTCAGGAAGAATAGCAACTATGTTCATAAGTGACAATATGAATGTGTCTAGAGATGTTACTAACCATAACTGAAATGAGGGCTATTAGCACTTTGATACAATGTAACAATATCAGGTTTGCATTAGCGATGAATCAAACAAGCATCAACTCCATCTCAAAATACATAGATAGTCCTTACAATTAGAGACATTTCAACAGAATTCAATTTTCAACAGGTAACTCTTCTACTTCGTGTCACAACCAAAAGCATAAATTCCATTAGATTATTTTCAAATAGTTTTCTCATTGCGTGACACAAAATAATGGGATTTGGGGGCGTCATTATATAAGTATGAAAGTAGTAATTTACAACCCATTCTATTCCTTTATGCACATCACAAAATGATAGGAATGTGAAAAGCACTGTTAGTTCTCCCAGTTCAAAGGGAATGTTTTCCCTACAGTTTTCTGCTATTGAAAAGGGGAACAAAAGACTTCCCAACTTGCCACGTATTTCTTCTATTCTTTTAAATTTTCTTTATAGACTTTGGAGTTAGAAAATCTAGGTTTTTCATAAAATGTGTTTCTGTTATTGTATCCATGTACGAATCAGCATGTCAGTTGTCCGACAAGTATACATTTAAAGTCCTTTATGCCTGATTGTACTGTGTTCTCATAAATATTTTTCTTATTCAAACAATGTGACTGTATGTCTCCCATTGTGAAGGTCCAATTATGTAGTTTTTAAGTAAAATATTGCTGAGAAGTCCATAATCACATCTACATTGTCCTGCTGTACTGTGTGAAAAATTATGTTGTTGTTCAATACGTAAATTGGACATTTGCTCATAATTATTGTCAACTCTTTGCAGGTAAGGATTGAATTAACCCTGATGTTGTACTTGATGACCAAAATATTTTTCCAATAAGTTTATATAACCAGGGATAATTATGATATAAAGGATTTTTAATATTGTTTCTAAGGAGGAGGTACTATAATAAAGGCTAATATTAAACACGCAAATATTTCATAAAAGCTATATAAAGCCACACGCTTATAGAACTAAAAATTGAAGCTTTTATCTGAGTCAGAATTTTCCTGTGTTTGTGACTTAGAATATTGACCCCCTTAATTTTCAGAGCCTGCAAATGCATGAGTTAATTTTCACTAGGTAATTAAACTTTTAAACTAGACCTCTAGTTGGTTCTTCTTTTACCCAGTTGATTCTCACAACTTCAGGATCTAGTGCAGATGGTTTAAATTTATAAAATTCATTCCTATTCAGAACACTTTATACTAACCTTTGTGAAAACTTAAAATGATCAAGGTAATCATTTGACTCATACGGAAGGAAGTATGATTGAAACAGCATGTGGCTTCCCTGGAGGAAGAGAGCTATTTTGAAATGAGATTCGAAGAGGAATGAGTAAGAATATTGTGGGCTAATCCACAGTCACACCCTAGACACCAGCCCTGAAGAGAGGGAAGAGCATCTGGCCTTTCATTCAAGCCAATGGTCATGTACCAGGAATGACAGAGAAATTGTGCAGGGGTTCTCCGGTCTTGTCCCCTTCACCTGATTCTGGTTGGTCACCTGTCCTGTTTCTCGCCAAGTCCACCCTCGTCCTGCACTCCAAAGCCCCAGATCTGCTCACCACCCTAAAATCGAACTCCATTAGGTTCTCCTTGTCTCCTGAAGTGAACAATGAACAAATTTCAAAAAAATATGAATCAAAGCCCCTAGGAAATGAACATGGAAGTGCTAGAGTCTCCGTGATAGGATGTACAGGTCTCTGTGCATATACCCAGGAAAAGAATAACAATGTCCTGTGTTCGTTCTATTTTTAGCAATTTGAGGAATCTTCCTACCAATTTCTCCACTGGTGGCATCAGTTTATATTCCCATCAGGAGAGAGAGTTACTGTTTCCCTACCTTCTTGCTAACATTTGCTGTTTGTTTTCTTGATGGAAATTCTGATGGCGTGATATAGACTATCAAAGTGGTTTTCATCTGCATTTTCCTCTTGACTAATGATATTGAACACTTTTTCAAATATCTGTTGGTCATTTGTATTTCTTCTTATTTTGAGAACTTGAGGATGTTAGTGTTCAATTTTTGCATATATATACATATATATGTGTGTGTATACATTTATATACAGATGATATCATATATATATATGTACACATATCTATGTCTATTCCCTGTCTAATGTATAATTGGGAGACATTTTCTCCCATTCTATTAGTTATTTTGGTGACTGTTTGCTTTGCTGTAGAGAAGATTTTAATCCCATATAGTTCTATTTATTGTTTTTTGAGGCTATTTTCTGTTGTACTGGAGTTATTTTCAGCAAGCCCTTGTTTATGCTCATATCACAAAATAAAATGTTTTCCCTCTAGAAATTTTAGATTTTAGGATCTTGATCTAGGTATTTTATTCATTAAGAAACTTTGTACAAGTTGAGATTTAATTTCTACATAAATATCAATTTTTCGCAGCAGCATTTGCAGAGAAGCCTTTTTTTTTTCAGTGTATTTTGACACCTTTGCCAAAAATCAGGTGGCCATAGTTGTATTGATTCACATCTAAGTCCCCGGCTCCTCTCCAGTGGTCTGCAGGCTGTTTTGCGCTAGCACCTTAGGAATATATCCATCTCTTTCTGATTTTTCCTTTTAAAGGGGGGTGTATGTAAGTTTACAACATATTTCTTCTCTAACAAATCTTTGCATTTTTTCAGCCTTTAAAGGATACTTTTAATTATTTTTTTTAGTATGTGCATTACAGGAAACAAACAGAAGAAGCCAAGAAGAAAGCAACCCAGTCTCAAGCTCAACTTGATGTGTCCTAGATCCTGCAAGAGAACATATATTTGGGTAACTGAGATTATAGTGTATGTGCCATGCTTCCCCCACATTGTGAATATTCACCAACTAAAACCCCATGTTGCATGAGTATGTTGATAACCAAGAATACACCAGACCATCTCAGTCTGTCAGACAGAATTGCAATCCTTTCTTCCTTGGCAAAAAAAATTTTTCTGTATTCAAAATCTTTTTTATCAAATACTGTAATAGCTATACCTGCTTGTTTCTGGTTTTCATTAGCCCTGTAGATATTTTACCACCCTTTATCTCTCAGCCTGCCCCTGTCCTTGCCTCAAGGGGGCCGACAATTTCTTCATTCATGTTAAAACATGCCATTCTGTCTCAAGGAGAGTATCTATGGGGCTCCCTTCCCATGTCGAAGTGGAGTTGAAAGGGTTTCTTTCTAGTCCTTTCTTTGTTTGGTTTCATAATGGTCAGGAAATACTCTTCCTTCCACATGACCTAAATAATACAGCTCTGCTCTTCTCTAATCGCATGGCCACATTCTAGTCTCATATTCATATTCAAAGGTGTTCTTCCCACTATAAATTTTCAACTTAATATAGTTTATTTTAAAAATTGTAAGTCAAAAGGAAACTCTCAACCAAGATCAGATGATGTTCACATGGGGCTAAGTTAGCAATGGACATCCAGATAATCTTTCAGAAGTTAACTATATATACAAAACTTAAAGAACTTATTTCTGTCCTTTGTCATCTCAAAGTCTATCACAGAAAATGGCATCTTTAGAGGATTTTCTTTGGGGTAAGCATCTCTTTTATTACTCTTCAGTATTTTAGAATTCATCCTACTATTAACCACAGGAATATCTGGCTTCTATTGCAGAGGAAGTGTGTGTGTATTTTGTATGTATTTTGACACCAAAACAACGTTCTAGAAAAGCATTCTTAGGGCTGGAATAATAACAGGAAATCTGTATTTTACTTAATCCCACCTTTTCAAATATACAAAATGTATATAGTATGTATAATAATTTTCATGTTATTTTTTGAGATTGCATTTGATACTAAAATTATATTTTAATAAATAAATGAAGTCATGCAGAAACCCAGGAATTAAAAAGTACTGAAAATTTAAAGAGATGGATGTTAAGCTGTGAAACTGAGAGGTAGATAAAATGTATTTACATACATGTAGTTTCAGGAAGTAATTTCTTTTTAAAAGTTACTAAGCTTGTATCATAGACATAAGACTTTAAAATTTAAGATATGAACAAATACAAATGGAGATTTAGTATCTCAGTCTCAAAGAGTATGACCTGTGTAGACAAGATCTGTGAGATCCAATTCCGAGGACAGGATAGGTTATTTTTGTCCAGGCCTCAGTTGAAGTGTGAATTGCTTTGGTTTATGTATCTCAGGACTCCAAGGTGTGATCTGTTAACTCTATACACCATGATAGAGCAGAAGGATAATTTTTACTTAGAAATATTTCCCACAAACCATTTTTGAAATTTCAGATCTATTTTGTTATTTCTTAAGTGTTTTTCCCCAAATCCTGATGTACACCTCAGTTATTATAATAGTTAGTGTTAGCTGTCAATTTGAACAATCTGAGAGTTGGGTCTCTGGGAAGCTGCCTTAATTTTGTTAATTGACATGAGAAGATCCATCTGTTATGGATGACAACATTCCATGACTGTGATCCAGAACTATATTTGCAGAAAAAAAGGAAGCTGAGAAACAGCACACACTCATTGTTCGCTGTTCTTGAGGATGGAGCCCGCTGCTTCAAGTGCCTGGTGCTTTCACTTCTTCCACCATAATATACTGTAATCTGGAACCTTATGCCAAAAAAGCCCCTTCTCCCTTAAGTTATGTCCATCAGGATGATATATCAAGAAAAGAAAGCAGCAAGACAAGAAACTAAGACGGGATTTTCTTATGGCTAAAGAGTAAACATTTTGAAAAATGTAAAATCATCTTGTTAAATGTTACATCATCGTTGATCTCTTTGGTGTCCTTTAAGCACACCACAGTACCAATTTTCTTCCAAAGTCAGTGTAGAACGGGGCCTTTTCTTTCCTACTGAGGTATAGTTACCTGCAGAGAGGGGACCACACTCTATTCAAATGGTTCCTGTGCCAACCAGTGCCTAGCACAGTGCCTCTCAGGAAATCTAAAAATACCTTTCCTAATTAACTAAGGAAGTGACAAGATTTCTCCACAGCACTTCACATCACTGAATTTTGCAATCTTAAGGACAAGGGGGAATGAGGACAATGTCCTATTGAGCATTATTTTAAATTTTTCTTTCTATTTTTACATATGCATCTATGTGTACGTGTGCATGCACCTGTGTTTGGGTACCAACAGAGGTCAGAAGACAGCATCAGATCCCCTAGAGCTAGAGTTATTGGTGGTTGTAAGACACCTAATATGGGTGCTGGAAACCAAACTTGGGTCTTCTGGAAAAGCATCAAGTCTTAATCACTGAACAATCCCTCTAGCCACCCTTGGTAACATTCACTACTGTTAACTTCAATTACTTAAGAAAAAATATCCTGATTGAGTAATTGTCTTTATCAGCTTGCTCTGGCGACATGCGTGTGATAGATTGTTTAGATTGGCTTCATTTTGCAGAAGGGCCTAGCCCACCATGAGAAGTATAATCCCTAGGCAGATGATCCTGGATTGTATAAGAATGTTAAAGAGCATGAACCTGCAAGCAAGCCAGAGTGAGCCAGCAAACAGTATCCTCAATGACGTAGGCTTCAAATTCCATTCTTGAGTTCTTGCTCTGCTTAAGCTAAGAGTTCCCCTTTCTCTTCAAGTTGCTTTGGTCAGAGTGTTTTATCAGGGCATCAAAATAAACTTAGGAAGTTGGTAACAAAAAAGTAGTGTTTCCTATTTAGCTAGATATTATATGAAAAGATGTATGATCAAAAGGGTTCAATTCTCACTCATATCTACCCAATGCAAAGAATATTTGGAGTTAAATCAAGTTTTTCTCATTAGAGATTAAAGAGGGGAAAGTTTCCTATTCTGCATAGAAATGCTTCTGTTGAGTTCACCAGCAGATGGAAGGCAGGCTGGTCTGGACAGAAGCAGCACCTTAGCATCGTGAAGAAGAGCTGATCCTACTGCCAGGAGTTGCACATCAGTTAAAGAGAAACCAGGCTCTAGCTGGAAATAGTGTTGGGCATGTTAAAACTAATGGGTAACAAAGCAAATTTGAAACTCATGCAATGAAATAAGTGACAAACAACCAAAGGATTGGTAAGGTAGAATTGCATGCTAGAAAGCTTAATAATAACCATATAACCCATGAGTTCGAGACCTGACATTGCTTTGTTGGTTAGAAATCAGATAGGTTTCCATAGAATGGCTTATTCTTCTCTCTCTCTCTCTCATATATATATATATATATATATATATATATATATATATATGCTTTTTTCATGAGTGTTTTGCCTGAATGTGTATCTGTGTACCACATGTGAGACCAGAAGAGGACATCAGATTCCCTAGAACTAGAGTAGCTGATCCCTATAAATTGCCATATAATGCCTGGTCCTCTGTGTGAGCCATCAGTGCTCTTAACCATTGAGCAATCTCTGTAGCCTCCTTAACAAATACAATTAGCATCTAAAACAAGTCAGTGGCAACAAGGTTGGAAAATACAAATGACTAGATATTTTAATTTGAGGTATAAGAGCGGTCATATTGTGTTTGCAATGTGTCCTGGCCATGATCCACTTTAGCAAAAGTGCTCCTACAAGAGCTGAGAGCGCCAAGAACTTCAAACGCATTCACACATTTGTCATCCTTGATAACAACTTTCTTTCTTCCTGTGTGGACAGTGAGGCTGAGTTATGAACACAGGTAGAAGTTCACTCCATCAAACTTCCTTTCTCCTCTTTTCTAGCATGTGGTGCCACAAGCACCAGAAACTAGCCAGTTTCCTAGTCTTTGCTATTCTTATAGCCAAAATATGCTATCACCTGACCCACAGTTGCCTGCTCTGCATGTTGCTCTCAGTAATAGTGGTGTTTCTATAGCAGTGTAGTGAATGAGACACTCTTATTCTCTCTCTCTCTCTCTCTCTCTCTCTCTCTCTCTCTCTCTCTCTCTCTTTCTGTTTGTGTCTTTTTCTCTGTGTCTGTGTCTCTGTATCACCTCCCTCTCTGTCTCTCTCCTCCCCTTTTCTATCTCCTAGGAGTGTTTTGGTATATTACTATTACTATCAGCAGGAGGAAAACAGACACACTTCTATAAGTTCTCACCTAGGAGCCTCTTCCATCAAAACCTGTCCCCAGGCAAAGTCTCTGAAACTCTTTAGCAGGGCATCTTCCAGTCTGCTGACATGTTTACATCACACTGTATACTCTACCCTGTAATCCTAAATCCTTCTTAGATTTTGTGTATAAGTGGAAAAAGAAACTGTGGGCAATGGATCCAGAATGTACCAAAGGTTGACAATTTGAGACAGTCAATCAATCTAAAAGAATGCGTCCCAGGAATATTCTTGAAAGTACTACTAAATACTGCTCTAACAAGTTCTAAAAACAGTAGAAAACAAAGATAATGAGTAAGCAGCAGGAAATCTCGATACCGAGGTTCACAACTTCAAACTGAAATTCATTATTTACTGGGTAGGATTCACTTTAAATGCAGAATACCAAGTGGAGTGAATGTCTTAAGGAAGCTGAAGTCTATTCATCTTTGACACAGGGTCCAGAGAAGGGGTTGTCTCTTCACAGTCTGCAGGATGTGATCTAGGATTAAACTCCTTAGAGAGGAGGAAGCAGCTCTTAACAGTCTGCAGGTGATAAAGGCCTTCGACTCCAGTCACAAGATTGGAGAAAGTTCTCAGGTTTGAGACTACCCCAAGTGTTATTGAAGCTACATCTGCTAAGTATAAGAAGGAGAAGAAAAATGAGGAGGAAGAGGAGAAGGAGGAGGAGGAGGGGGAGGGGAGGGGAGGAGGAGGAGGAGAAAAGGAAGAAGAGGAAAAGAAGAGGAGGAAGAGAAGGAGGGGAAGAAGGAGGAGACCGGATGATACAGAACACCTATTTGCACTTCTCAGTACCTTTGTGGAGATAGGGACCACCTGCTTCAACTGTCAATGAGGCCACAACAGTACAAAGTGTTTAACTGATATGTCATGTAAGATTTGGGGAGAAAAGTCTCATAGATATCCACAGGAAAATCAACACTTCTGCAGTGTTTAAAGTGGGGGTTCAGATGCTTGATAGATTGAAAGTTCAGGAAAGTTGTCAGAAAAGTAGATATCTGAGTGATAGAAGTAACTCAAGGGACTGGAGAAATGATTCAGCTTTTAAGAGCCCTTTGAGAGGACCCAAATTCAGTTACCAGCACCCACATGTCAACTAATAATGCCTGTGATTCCAGCTCCTGGGAGTATAATGCTACTGGTCTTCCTTAAGACATGCATTCTCATGCATGTGCCTACACAGGACAAATAATTAAACAAATAATAATAAATAATAAAAAGTAATAATTTGAAGAAAACTATTGAGCATAAGAAAATGGCAAAAAAAGCATCAAAACAAATATATATTATAATAAAACCAAGTAGTTGACCAACCATACTAAAATTCTACTTACCAATAGTTTATAACAAGTCTATTCAAATTAGTAAGAAAAATTCTAAATTAAAATTATAAGCAAAGATACTCTGAGAATGTACAAACAAAAGTATAGCTAGTATTAGTTAGGCAAATTAAAAGTTAGGTGAGAATGGGACAAAAGGGGAATTAGGTCAGAATTAAATGTGCAACTAAAAGTCATAAACTTCTACAAATTTGAGAATATATTAACAAAATAGAGACACTGTAAATATGAAACAACTGTATAAAATTCAAATGCTAGATAGGAAACTTAAATTACATCTGAATAAATCTATTAATATTTATATGTGACACATCTGTGTAAATCGATTTTGTTCTTAAGATGTTGAAATATTTACAAAAGTTGTTAATTTATTTGTCATCCAGAAACCCTTGATAAATGCAGACAGAGATATGATCAGCCATTTTAATGTTAATTGACTACTGTTAGCTCATAAATACGGTGACTGTGATCAACTATAGATTAATCTCATTGTGACCTTGGAAAGTTGCTTATATTCCATATCTGTTCAATTCCATATCATATCAATAATATTAGGAAAATAATAATTTCTTTGTGTGTTTGAGTGTGTGTGTGCACAGTGTGTTACTTATGTTGGTGAAGGTTAGACATGTGTGTGCGTGTGCAGCTCTACATGCCATGCTTGAGTGTATGGATGGAAGAGGTTAGACATCCATCTCAAGTATCTTCTTCAGGTGAAAAAAAGGTCTATCACTTAGCTTGGCACTCATCAAGTCCGTCAGATCGGCTGGCCAGTTAGCTCTAGGTAACTGCTGTTTCCACTGCACCTGAAGTTGCAGGTGGACTCCACTGTTACCGACATTTGTAGTAAGAGAAGCGGCAGGCTGTGTCCCGCCACCTGGCTAGCTTAACCCCAAAATAATTACACAGGAACTGTATTCATTTAAACACTGCCTGGCCCATTATCTCTAGTTTGATTAACCCATCTCTATTAATGTGTATAGCCACATGACTGTGGCTTACCAGCATGAGTCTAACCAGCGTCCATCTCAGGCAGCAGAATCATGTTGTCTGCCACACATCCCTTCTTCCCAGCATTCTGTTCTGTCTACTCTGCCCACCTAAGGGCTGCCCTATCAAAAGGCCAAGGCAGTCTCTTTATTCAACCAGTGAAAGCCACACATAGAAAGAAGAACCTCCTACACCAGACATTTACTTGAATACTGGGGATCTGAACTCAGATCCACATGCTTGCACGTCAGGCACTTTACTGACTCATCCTGAGCCCCAATCATAAAAATAATAGTTTCTACATCATAAAGCACTTTGGAAGAGTAAATGTTGCAGCGTAAACCAAATGTTTCAGACCGTTATAGTTCATAGTATACACAAATAATATTAGTATGAATATTAGCTCAAAAGTTAAAAGCATTTTTTGTTTGTTTGCTAAGAGTTGCTTTTATCGCTTGACTTTTGAAACCAAAGGTCAATTGACAAGCTCTGTTCAGATGCACCCAACCTGTGTGCATCTTTCCTATCTAGTAGCATAAAGAAATGCGCTCACTCAGATTCTAATACATTCTCTCACATATGATTGGTATTTTGGAGAGTTATCTGAGAATGTGGGTTTTTTTTCCTTTAATTAAAATAGATTCTGTTTCCCATAATATATTCTGATTGCAGGTTTTCCTCCTCCGTCTATGGCTCTCAGTTCCTCCCCACCTCCCCTTCCCACCATATCCACTCCCTTTCTGTCTCTCTTTAGAAAAAAACAGGCTTCTAAGAGATAACAATAAAATATAACAAAATAAAATATAATAAGATAAACAAAAACTATCACATTGAAGTTGAATAAGACAGACTAACAGAAGAAAAAGAGCCCAAGAAAAGACACAAGAATCAGAAACCCACTCATTCATACTCAAGAATCATATAAAAACACTGAACTGGAAGCCATAATCTATATTCAGAGGACCTGGTGCAGACCCGTGCAGGCCCTGCACATGCTGCTTCAGCCTCTGAATTGACGCGAGCTTTGATCGTGTTTATTTTGAGGGCCTTGTTCTCCTGCTGTCCTCCATATGCTCTTGCTCTTACATTCTTTCGACCTCCTCTTCTGTGGGGATCCCTAAACTCTAAGGGTAGGGAAAATGCATGCTTTTAAAAGATATTTGATTTAAAACAAAACAAAAAAATGAAGTGGCATTAATTCAAAATAACTTATATTGCATTATTATTATTATTATTATTATTATTATTATTATTGCTTTGTATGAGTGCACATGTGTGGAGGTGAGGCCACAACTTGTTTAACTTAGTTTTCTTATACCACATGGGTCCCTGGGATTGAACTTGGATCATCGGGATTGGCTTCAAGTGCCTTAAACCTCTGAGCCATCTCACTTGTCCACAGCTCAAAATAATGTAAGGAGTGGAAGCTGGAGGCATAGCTCAATGACTGAGCAAGTTCCCTTAGGTGCAATCCCTGGGGCTGTTGCATGTGTGTATATGGAACGGGAAGGAAGAAGAGGAGAAGAGAGTGAGAGGAATTGTGAACAGAGGGTGACATAGAAAGGCAGACAGAACACAACAATAGGGAAAGAGAGAGAGATGGTGAGTGAGGGAGACAGAGAAAGATGCTGGAAAAGTCACAGAAACCGAGCACGCTAAAATCAGTATACGGAAAACAGCTATACATACAAACAAGAAAAACGTGTAGAGTTATCTTCTTATTTCTGTGATAAGAGATCTGAATATTTATTTTAGAGATTAAAGACTTGGGGGAGTGGTGAGAAAACTGAAAATTTTCTGTAGCAAGGAACCAGGTGTTTGTTAGTTGGCGAGAGCTGCACAGAAGAGATTCCAATTGCATGTGAATGTTGTAGGTGCCACCTTGGAGAGCAGAGTTGAGAAAGTACTACTGACCGTATCTAAAACCCTGGTAGAGGGCAGACATTAAAATAATGTGATTACAAATAAAGCCAGTGTGGTGGTTATTTGTTCTTATCAATTTGACTTCACCCATAATTAACAAAAACCCAAAAATAGAGGGACATACCTATGAGGAATTTTTGCTTAGTTTGGTGTGGGTAGATCTACTTTTACTACAGATTTTTTGAGGTGAGAAAAGACACCTTTAATTGAGATCTTTTGAAGTGGGAAGACTCACTTCTAATCTGGTCCACACCTTTGCTGGAAGCCTCTATAAGGACATGGAAGGAGGAAGCTTGCTATCTTTGCCTGCTTGCTGTTGCTCATCCTGGCATGTCCATTCTTCACTGGCCTTAAAGCCTACTTCTTTGGGATTCCAGTGTATACTGAAGACCAGCTGAGACATCTATCCGAAAAGACTAAGCATCTACTTGATATATAAAGGTCCAAGAGACCTTCCATGGCAGCCGTTGTTGGGTTAGCTGGACCAAAACCTGTAAAGCATTCTAATAAATCCTCTTCCTATACTTATATAGAGAGATTCTATAAGTGTAGTTATTCTAGAGAATCCTGCCTAAGACAGTCAGTCAATTAAGTAATGCTATTTTCTCCAGTGTGGTAACACAAAGATAATTAAAGATCATTTGTTTTTGGTTTTTGTTTTTTTAATGTATTTGAGGATCACAAGAAATGGGTACCAGAACGTAAAAGGTGAACAATTGTCTAACATGAACAAGATGAGAGGAAGGTACTGAAACCAACAGGAAAGTGATGAAAATTATATTAGAATTTATATTGAAGTATAATAATATAACAGAATGAGACAACATGAGTCATGAGAAATCTATATGCTAAGTTTTACCTTTCAGTTATTATCTCACCAAGATATAGCCCATTTCATATGCTGTATTCATGATGTTGTGTTGGTACTTTTCCATCAGGAGGTGGGGTCTAGGTCTATTCCCCCTTGGAACTCAGCAAAATTTTGCAGTTGCCTTCCCCTGAACACTGCGGTGAATTATGTATCCTGATTCTGGAGGCTACTCACGAGAGTCACTGCTATATTTTGTGTATCCTTGAGATTTGTCACCTCTGATTTAATTCATGCACTCAAAAAGAGAGGAGATTAATTTTTATGGTGCTATATTTCTCCTATCAAATAAATCACTTGGTGTAATATTGCCATTAGCAGACTCCTGTTGTACAAAACCGACATACAAGCATAATGTGATTTACAACCATGCTGCAATCAATCCATTTTCAGAGAAGTAATGTCTGATACTAAGTCTTTTACTTAAATCTGCAGAGATAATTTATAGTGTTATAATTTCAGTTCATTGGGTTTTAGTAAACTGTATGCATTCTGAAAATAAAATCTGATTTCCCTTCTAATGTAAAATGAACTTTAACAGAATGTAATAGAAACAGTAAATTACAAGGCAGTGGAAACACAGATGCTCCTCTTTCATTTGCATCTCTCTCTTTATGTTAATTTCTCGCCAAAGGCAATACTTTATATTTACTAAACATAGATTTTCAAAGGGATCAGGGTAATTTGTTTCATTAAATTTCAAGGAAGTTTTAGATTAAAGTGAAAAATAACTGACAATATGGTGAATAGTTAGCTTCCTGTGGATATTTATGCTTCTCTGAAAAGAGTCTTTTTTCACATTGAGGCTGGGTTTTGAAGAAATGGGAACATGTCACAGAAGTGTGACCTAGTTTTTAGTCATCTTGGGGTTTGAAACATTTGCAAACATGAGACATCTATCTCACATTTGAATGTATCTTGGATTTACAATATTTTCCTGGGTTGTTTATGCCAATGCTCCTTTTCTATATCCTGAAATTATAAGACATTGACTTAATGAGGCATATTCATGAATAGGGGACTAAACATGGTCAAATATCTTGGAAGACTGTTATTATCCAGGAAGCATAGCTTAGGATTCTAGTCAATGTGCAGAGAATGCATCATTTCCCCTGTTATTCTGTTTGCAAGCTTTTGTGGAAGCTTAATATCCTGGGTTCGCACACTGAGGAGAATAATTGAATTTGGATAGAATTAGGAAAGTTCACAGCTCAGAACAAATTGGTGAGGAAATGGTGACATCAGAAGCTGACTCTGATTGGCGGTGTGCTCTTATGAAGCAAGAGCAGAAACGGAATCCTTCTTCCGGAAGTTTCAGTTGGAAAGTTGGTTGGAGTCAGCACTTCTGCCTTGCTCCCAGGTGAACAGCAAAGTTGTTCAACATGATAGTGTTCATCATCCTGGGTAAGTGAGCTGTGCAGCTAGTTCTGAATTGATTGCAATATTAACTCTTTGTAAACTGAATGCTGTCCCATTAGCTTAAGTTCATGGAAACAGCCATAAGAAATGCCAATGATATTACCAATGTGTGCTTTGATGTTATTTACTGCTTTTGAGAAATGTGCATTTACCTGCAGTCATGTGTTTCTAACTCTATAGAAAATACAAAACATGAGCTTTTCATTGCTCCATCACATTGCTCCTGTAAGTAAAATAACCTAGATGACTTTGAACCACTTATTAAGATCTATTTTCTATATGTGCAAGAACTTTTGAAAAATGTACCTATCCATATGTACTCATAAGTTAAAGATGACAAAGCTTTATTTTTCTATTTAGTTTTAAAAGCAGATTAAAGAGGAGACAGAGAGAGAGAGAGAGACAGAGAGAGACAGAGGAGAGAGAGAGCAACATAAATTGTCCCTCTAATTTTCAACCCTAATAACCAGGATCAGCTGTGGCGAGCAAAGCTGCTGAACTCTGTATTAATGCTCTGCTCTTGAGTGACATATATGGCCTCTAGGTAAAATGTGGGCTCATCTCTCTTGCATTGGGGCGTTGTAAGAGGTTGGTTCAAATAATTTTCCTTTAATATAGAGCCCACGAAAATCTACTTGGTAGATATGTGATTGATGAAGGTTAATATGTTAGCATCTATGTATTGATTTCAGAATGAGGGAATAATTGTGATTATACTGGATATTAATAAACAAACTGGAATATTTTCTGTGCTATAACTATAGTTGTTGATGAATGGGACTAAATAAAGCCAGAAAATAATGTAGATTATACCAAATTACATTGAAAAGAAAGGGAAACAAAATAAATCAAATCCAAGAAAATTAGCCAGGAAGTAAAGGATCATTTGTAGATTTTCAATCTCTCCATGGAAATTCTTATGTTGAGAGGTATTGCTTCTTCTTGTTCTTATAATGTTTCCTTATTTCTTTATTAGTTTCTAGTATTTATAGCTTCATTATATAGAAAACTCTAGTAGCTTCAACTTTGTAGCAAAGTATCAGATCACACAAACCATGTCCCTTCTTCCTCAAGGCTTCGGCTGAAAAGGCTATTGTCATTTGCTGTCATCTTTTACTTCCAAATTAACACAGAAAACAGGTTGTGTGAGAAAAGGAAATTATTGGTTAGGATTCAAAATTTCTCTATCTTTCCCAGCTCTTGTTTGGTATTATATATAATTACATGCTATGATGAAGCAAAGTCCTGTTGCCCAAAACTATAGGGGAAATGGTGAATTTGTTAATGAACTTTATACATCCTTAAGAGGGTAATATACTTTACATTTCTTTGTGTTACTACTTTTAACATGACTTTTTTTTCTTTTAACATCATTAGAATTTTTGACAAATCACATTTCAAATATCAAGCCCATAAATCATAGCCAGGAACAAGTAAGACAGAGGATGGAAAGAGAAAATTGGGCTTTGGTTTCTTGCAAGTCAAATCATTGGGATGATTTCTTTAGTCCATTAGGTACATGAAAATGCTGCAAAATTCAAGTGGAATATTCAACAAGCAGTTGAAAAGGAGAAAGGCATAAAACATATTTGGGGAAAAGCTCACATAGGATCACTCCGATGAGGACCTGGGGAGGGTGACATGCAGGCAAATTTGAGTTTCTTAACTGAGTTGATCACACGTGCCAACATGACTGCTATGCCAGCTTTGGGGACTCTGAACTAAACACATGAGCCTACCCTCTTAGTGTAGAAACTCAGGAAGAATTATATAGGGCCCAATCAATTTTCTTGGATTCTTAGAAAACGAGGGTTGGAAAGAGGTAACACAAAAAAAAATTTACTTTATACCTTACAACACTATATTGCCACAGAGAACCACAATTAACCCCTTCTTGTAAAATAGATAGATGCCTTGGCTCAAACAAAGCTTGTAGTTCCAATATATGACTCCATTGGTATTCTTATATTTTTGCATTTATTGAAAAGGCAAGTATCTGTTTTATATGCTTGATAAAAGAAATTGATTTAATTGTAAAATACCTAAATTAGGATTGCTATTGTCTTGATTGCTTTCAGAATACTTTCCTGAAAATAACTTGTAAATACCTGTATGATTTATTAGTTATTATATAGACCTCATCTGTTAGGAGCTAAACTGATGTAAACCAACATATACTAATTGAATACTTGTAAAATGCATCTGTGTGTTGATAATACAACTCTGAATTGCCCCTATTACCTGTCTAGTAAACCTAGAGAACATAGTGTTGTAGAGAGGCCCATGAATACACACTGCAGGGCAAGAAATTCTACACTTTTGGGATTTCTAGGCTTCAAGGGAGACAAAATAGGGGTGTGTACTCATTTCGGTGATAGAAAAAAAAGTAGAAACTTCGGAGTTTTCCATAACATAGATGATGATCACAATCAGTTTTAAAGGACAAAGTGTTATCCCAGAGGACAAGAATTAGATTGCTTACTAGAGGCTAGAGGGTAAACTTCAAAGAGGAAAGGCAGCTTGGAGCACTGCAGAAAGTTTTATGATTTCTGGGTTGCATGTGATAAAGAATATGAAAGTCATGTCATGAGGAGCCACCCAAAGAGACTAAACAAAGAAATGGCAGTACTAAAAGTGTGTTCCATACATAAGGTGACATAAAGGACTGCTCCGAGTCAAACAAATCCAGAGAGCAGGCAATTAGCCAGGTAATGATGCTCAAAGTGCAGAGGCACAAACTTTGCAGGGAGATATATGGGGCATGAAGTTGGGGATGCATTAAAGCATCTTTCATGAATTGTTTGGATGTCTACCCTATCAGTGCCATTGTTGATGAAGTGCAGGGATTCACCTTAGAAGACTGATGAAAAGGAGAAGGTTAAATAAATCTGAGTCTGGAATCTTGTCTACAGCATGCCAATAGAAAAAAAAACTCTTTATCTAGGCTTTGTATTGAAACTATTAGCATTAGCATTAAATCATATATTTGAGAATTTTCAGTCTAGATTTTTATATCAAGCAGTGAGAGAAAGAAGATTCTCCCTGAAGAGTATAAATAAAACCAAAAAAGTTCTGGAAGCAGAACATAACATGAAAATATATTTTAACTGAGCACTAAGGGGATGACAGGTCTCAGCGGATGGTATAAGGTGGTGAATCATCAAGAGATCTAGAAGAGACCATTTCTAGAGGAAGAGGGAGATTCTAGGAAAACAAATCATCCAAGTGACCAGACACTGACAGATGAGACAAAGTCTTAAAACTGTCATAAAACTGTCATGTGTGATGTTAAGGGTCAATAAAAGAAATGTGTTAAAAGTGGTTTAGGGACTGGAGAGATGGCTCAGCAGTTAAGAGTGCTTGCTGCTCTTCCCAAGTATACAAGTTGGGTTCCCTATGCCCATGTTTGGCAGCTTGCAATCACTTTATAAACCAGCTCTAGGGGATTTGACGCCCTCTTCTGGCCTCCATGGACACACACATGTGTATGCATAAGTGCACATATACACAAATTGAAATAAATCAGTTTTTAGAAGTGTTTTTGATGGGACAAAAAGAATAAAAAATTTTACGAGTCGAAAAGTAAATGGAAAGTGAAAATGCAGAGCTGGCAAATAATAGACCTTGTCTGAGAGACTTAACACATCGCAGCAACAAGTAAGAACGTATAAGCATTTTTGTGCTTTGTGGGATTGGAATTCTTTGGGTATAGGTCCAAGAATGCTAGCACTCCATCTATCTTCAGTTTTCTGAGAATCTTTCACACCAATTTCCACACTCCCGCCAACAGTGTAGGGTCTTTCTTCACGTTCTCACCAGCATTTGTTGTTTGTTTCCTTGACAAAAAGCCATCCTTCCTGATGTGAGATGCAGCACCAATGAACTATGCATTTGTACTTCCTTGATGACTTAAGGGTACTGAACATCTTATCAAACAGAGGAACCATGTGATGGGAGGAGGAGGATAAGGGAGAAGCCATACAGGGTCAAGTAAGACTAAGATACAAGGATCCATACGTATGAAAATGTCACAATGAAACCCATTACACTGTATGATAATTAAAACAATTAATGAAAATTACCTATTTACAATAGAGAAATACAGAACTATGGGGAGTAGGAAAGAAAATTTATTTCAGCCTCCTGATAGTTCTGCCACATAGTATTGCCCATGATTTTGTCTTTCGCTGTCAATAGCTTAAATTTGAGGGAATTCAAATTTGGACACCAAACTGTAACCCTGCGAACATGTCGTTATTTTCTTGTTGTTGTTGCTGCTGCTGCTGTTCAAGTTGCGAGGCTAAGCTCAGAAACTGAATCCTCTTCCCAGACAAATGACTGTGCACATTTAAGGCAGCAATGCTTGATTGATACGAATGGCTGTGAGCAGTCATGGAGAGCAATGGAAGACACCTGCATTGTTCCAGGTAAAACCTAATGTATTAAGTCCAGTTCTAACAATGCCAGCATCTCCATCAGCAGAACTCGAAGTATTCCGCAGGATGTTGTAGATGACTTCTCTCCCCTGCCCTGGAGAGAGAATAGAAATATTTACACCCATAGGAAAGTGACAACTGTCACACCCAAGTGCTCACACATTTGCTCAGAATAAAATATTTTAAGATGAGGTCAGAAGATGACAAAAAAAAAACCTTACTTGTTTTGATGATGAAATGCCTAGTTGACTAGAGAACATTAAATGTTGCATTAAAATATTATACTAATATGTCATAAATCAAAAGTCATTTAATATGCTAGTAAATAAATGAGTCATTTGCAATACATTGTGATAATATTTGAATAATTACTTTATATGTGAAGCAGGGAAAAAAGTACCCAAGTATACAAATGAATAATTCAATTACTTTTTTAATGAAAAAACATTATACGTTAGAGGCAAATTAATTTTTAATCAGAAAATGAAATATTGGTAATTATAAATGACTTATTTATTATTCATAAAATGCTAAGTGTTAGGAGAATTTTAACTTTTCATAAAAATATTAGAATCACTTGCATATCTTTTAATATAGTTTTAGTAACAAATACAATAAAATAGGTTACAACAAAAGAGCAAACAAAACAGTTAAAGTGACAGGATAGTTGAGACTAAACTGCACACCAGTCACCCCGTATAAAATCAGCTTGGATATTATTGAACAGCAACCATCATTTAAAACACAGAAAGCTTTAAAGTAGTTTGGGAAGCATTCTGTGGGTGGACACACACAAAATCTTTTGTTTAAAAAGTTGCTTCTAATCTGTTCCACAATAGACATCCTGATATTCTGACTCTTGTAATCTTTCTGCCCTCCTCCCATGAAGCTCCCTGAGTCATAGATGCAGGAACTGTGATATAGATGTATCTGCTGGGGCTGTCTGGGATCTACTGGGGCTGGCTGCAGTCCACTCAGGCTGACTGGGATCCGCATGATTTATTGATCTCTGGACTGTATCAGTTGAGATTTTGTGTCATAGTATCTATTTACTGTGAAGAGGAGCTCCTTGGACTGGAGAGATGGCTCAGCAGTTAAGAGCACTGGCTACTTTCCAGAGGACCTAGGGTAGATTTCTAACACCCGCATGGCACTTCACAGTTGTCTATACCTCCAGTTCCAGGGGATCTGATAACTTCTGTTCTCCACTGACACGGGGCATGCATGTTGTACACAGACATACATAGAGTCAAAACACTCAACACACACACACACGTAAATCTTAGAGAGAGGGGAGGAGAAAAACTTCTTTGATGAAGAGTTAATAGCTACATTTATCTGTGGGTAGAAGAATAAGATTTAAAATGTAGTAGGTCTAGCAAATTCAGTAGTAGATTTTCTTCTAAGATCCATGATCTCATTAGTCAGGGAAAGTTAGCTAGGTTTCTAGTAACAGACATGACTGCTTTCCTGTCGAACAGGTCTTCACTCCAATTAGAAAGCTACTGGTTACCACCAACACGTGAGTGACACTTACTGCACCTTTATGAATATTTTTCCAAAGTCTGTTTGAGAAGCAGTCTGCCACAGTAATGGCTGTATGAACAGGATTTGAACAATGGCAAGACTAATAGACACGCTAGTGAGGAAGGGAACAATCTCAACAGAATCACTCCCCTGGACAAGGAACTATAGGCACCTGATGACTGCCAAGAAGGAAGAGTTAGCCTCTTCAAGAGTTGAGGGACATAATTGGTTGTGCAATACAAAGTATCAGCCTTGAAATATATTCACACAAGCAATAAAAACAGACTCAGTAGATTGTTTTTATAAATCTGTGCAAACATACACACACACACAGATATCATCTTTCTCTCTGTGTAACAAATCAGAGAATAAAAGACTATCAATTTGAGAGTGGGAGTAATTGAAAGAGTAGGAAGGCGGGGATTTGAGAGGAGCTTGAGGAAGGAAAGGAAAGAGGGAAACAATGTAATTATACTTTAATAATATGTATGAAATTTTTAAATAAAATAAAAATGGACATGGGGTCCATTGTAGCTCAATGGTAGTGCATTTACCTGATACATAAGCAGGCAAATTACACCCCTCTTAGGAGGAACAAGGGGGGGCAAAATAGAATGAGTAAGCTGTCCCTAGGCAGTGTGGTCAAGTTTCTCTCTTTTCTGTTTGGTATTTGTAAATTCTATGCATTGGAGGACTTCTTAGTAATTACACTAGTAACTCCACCCTTGATCCAGATGCTTTTATATCAAAACCCCTCAATGATGGATTGCTTAAAAACAGTCCAGAATTTATGAGCATTCAACAAATTGATTCTGATTCACTCAGTGTTTGGGGGACAAACGATATGACTTCTTTGGCACTTTCTGGGTAACTTAAATACTAAGAGGCCTGGTACTTTGAGTACTGTACCCATATCAAATTTAATATTCATAAGTTAAAAGACATCCCACAGATAATAATATTTCTGTTTACTGTTAAAAATCTGGAGGATAAAGTCACTTTGATGAACATCCTTTAGCAAACCAAGATAATCTTTCTAAACTCATTAATTTCTTGGGCTGATGCATTAAAAGCACTTTGGGAAGAAGAACTAAAATTTATATTCAAATTAATATCTTCAGTATTATATGTGATTATGAAACCCAGGTGACTCCTGCAAGATAAATAATTCATCACATTGTAACCTGAGTATCCAGTCTTTGGTGGAAAAAGATTTCCGATTTAAAGAGTGTCTTTGTATCGATGATCTCCACTGTACAGTGAACAAACTTTTTGGGAAAAAATGCATCAATAAGACAGGTAATATTCATTGAATCAGTTCTTTATTTCAAACCTAAATCTTCCTCAGTCATTGTACATTCATTTTTTGTAGCACATTTACTATATTTCAGTTGCTAATATTTTATTGATATATCTGAGTTCAACCATGATATTGATATATTTTCTTATGTTATTAATTCTGTTATATGTCTAATGCTAGCTGTTAAAGCTAAGTTGAAAAGTACTCTCTTTTCTATACTCTAGATTAGAGAAAGAACTGAAGCGCTTGCTTTCTTCAATTACTGGTTTATATATTACTATAGCTCCACAATTCATTACGTGATACATAAAACAGTAAATTTGTATGATTAATTGTTATAGAATTGGCCTAGTTTTTAATGTCACAAGTGAGCTTTTGTAGCTTATCATCCATTTTTACGTATTTATATTATAGTGTTTTCCCATGTGACTATGACTTCTATGTCTATAGATCTCTGTAATATGCTGCTCTTAATAGTTTCTGGTTGTCGTTTTAAAATGTGTAGAAGTTGTACTGTTTTTCTTCATGTGTTGATAGTTTGTTCTCTCTTTCTCTCTCTCTCTCTCCCTGTGTGTGTGTGTGTTTCTCATATTTTGTGGGTTTCATTTGACTATAGGTTGGCCTTCATTTTCAGCTTTCTTTTCTTTAACACAAAATGATGACAAACACTCACCTGTGTATGAATCAGCTGTAACACCCCACATTGTTGTTAGATCTGTATTCTTTGGCTCTTTTGGTCTTTGGGGGCTAACAACCCAGCTCTTAAATAAATCACATGGAGTTTTAGTATTTCTTATAAATGCCCAGTCTTAGCTTGGCTTATTTCTAGTCAGCTTAACTTAAATTATCCCATTATCTTATGCCTCTGGGCTTTTACTTTTCTCTATTTCTGTGTATTTTTTCTTTCCTTCTTAATCTGTGTCTGGCTATATTGCTGTGTGGATATCCCTTTCTTTTCTTGCTTCTCTATCTTCCCTTCCCAGATTTCTCCTCCTATTTTTTCTCTCTGCCTGCTGGCCCCATCTATCCTTTCTCCTGCATTGCTATTGGCCATTCAACTCTTTATTAGAACAATCAGGTGTTTTACACAGGCAAAGTAACACAGCATCACAGAGTTAAACAAATGCAGCATAAAAGAATGTAACAATCTTTGCATCATTAAACACATGTTCCACAGCATAAACAAAATGTAATACATCTTCAAATAATATTTCACAACACTCCCAAATCAAGGCTCGGGGAACATTGAGGAACAGAGAATAGAATAACTAAGTGAAGGAGGTGGGGAGGAGGTATGAAATGCTGCTCTCTGGACATGATACAGCTAATGCCAAGTCAGCCTACACCAGCCATGGTTGCCGCACGAGACCCACACAAATCAGGCCTTTTGAAATTCCAGCATAGATGGAGAAGAAGCTCCCAAGGCCCGACCCTTAGCAGAGAAACTACCGGCATTTGATGGTTAATAAGAAAGGGCAATGACCTTAGTTTGGAGATACTGGTGCTAATAGTTTGTCCATGTTCCCGTGGATATTTCCATATCCATTTCCCAAATAGAATTAATTTGACTCAGTGGTCTACTACTACTACTATGAGGAAAAGAATGATAAGAAGAAAAATAAAGAATAAAGAAGAGGACATAGAATTTGGAGTGAGACAACGAGACAATATGGCGGGTCTTATGAGAGGTCAGAGAAAGCTGTAGGGTATGGATATGATCAAACTACATTGTAAACATGTATCATAATTTCAAAAAAATAAATAACTATAATAATAAAACATAGTAATAAAAATGATAAAAATGTACTCTGCACTCTGTTTTAGCTCATTTTATAAGGAGTCTATACAGCAATACTTTTTTCATTGAATCAATTCATTTTTTGACAACTTACATACTTCTTTTTCTATGAGGGAAAAAGCAGGACACAATCGCAATTAGATCAAAGTAAAACCAAACTTCAACAGTATAATTAATTATCTCAGTGTCCAAGTGTCTGGGATTCATTAAGAGTCTTCTGACCTCCGTACAGCTTGGGAGGCTCCACATCTTTGGCTCTGCCCTAAACAGAACACACAACCTATCTTGCTGGCTTATTCCATACATACTGCTGTCTTTGGTGGACACCCCATAGTCCTAGCATCTCTAATATGCTGGGACCCCCACTGTAACTCCATGAATGGTCTTCTGGCCTCTCTCTGGGTATTTTGACCCTAGTACTTGATGACAAACCTCAGTTTCTCTCCATGATTTCTTCAATCCTTGGATCTCCATTTCCACTTAAGTTGAACCTTTACAAATGGCCTCCTGGCTTCTCTGAAAGGATTCCATCATAACCACAGGGTGACAAGCCTCAGCTTCTCTCCATGACTGTTTTGTGCCTTCACAACCAATACCATGTGGTAGCCTCTCACACATTACCAAGCTTAGCTGTCCTCATGAGATGTAGCCTTTGCTCCCCTGAACTACAGCATCTTCTCAGAAGAGTTCACCTGAATGTCCTTTCAAATTATCGTCTCCTCTGCTTCATCACTCCATTAATGTATAGTTCATTTAAAAGTTGTTAATTGTCAGACACTAGAGCTGTCCTAGGTACCTTTCTTGTTGATCTTTAGTTTAATTCTGAAGTCAAGAAACCTATTTCAGACTATCTCAATTCTAATGAAATTAAAAATTCCCAGGTATCACTTTTACAGTGTGCTGTGTTCTACGTGATAGCTATGCACCCACTCACAATAAACATGCGCATAGAGTATTTGACAACATAGCAGAGATAATAATTGCGACTTCAAACATTTCATAGAACTGGTAGAAATTCAGTGACCTGGGATTCTTAGGGAGGAAAAAAAGAAATATGTGTTGTAACCAGAGGAAATAAAAGGAATTAACAACCATTTGAGGAACAGCAAATTCTTTGTTGTGCTGTATTATAAGACGGAACAGTATCTCAAAATGATTCGAGAAAGAAACCAGGTGCTATAAATCAGGGAAAGTTGGACTTACTTGCTTTTCTGACACGATTAGATTTAATGCTTTGCTGCTAGGAGCTGCTGCACATTTTAAACAGAGAAATGCAAAATTGACCTTTTTTTAAAATGTCTCTTTGAGGAATTGGAAGAAAATGGAAAAAAAATGTGAGAGATCACCCTTGTCCAAACTAATGAGAGGTGACACGCTTTCAAACTAGCAAGAAGTCCTGAGAATTATAAGATACACTTCAGTGAAAAATTATGAATTATAATTATGAGTACTTGGTGACCAGTTGGAAATGTGTGAAGGCATCTAAAAACTCAGGAAGAATAATAACATTTGTTAGTGAAATTTCACAATCTAATTAAAGAACCCAAAAGTTGACAAGTTGATGAGAAACATTGTTGGCTACTGTAACGCCCTCCATCTCTACTCAATCCCCCTTCCTTCCCATCTCCCCACAAATTCTTTTCTACCATTCATATCATTGTCTTTTCTTTCTTTTCTTTAGCAATAGCAATAGGGAGAAAAACTACAAACTATTAAATTTCAAAAGCCAAAATAAAAAGAAGGCAGAGAGGGTAGTCAACCATTCTAGATGGGAGAAATTAGTACCAAAGGGTGTGGAAGTGACATTATTTTGGTAATTAGTGTGTCTTCCTTAGTTTTAGGTTGAAAGTAGACTGAGTTACAATCATTTGAAATGTTTATTCAAACAGTGACTCATTTTTTTTTCCAAGAGAGTAAACTCTTAACTATGGCCATCTTCATGCCATTTTTACAAAATATGATCAGTTAACAAGTACAGACAAATTCAGAGAGGTTGAACTCATTTCACATGAAAAAAAAGTGTTTTTCACAGAATACAAATTTGTTTAAGACTGCAGTGTGAAATATGGACAATCCGGGCAACAGTGACCTGGAGATGGAAACCTAAATGATTCCTCAGGTGCATTTCATTATGGACCATTTGAGGGCTGCAGGTACAAAGAGCACCTAAGAGACCGCCTACAACTCAGCTTCGAGAGCAAAGGGTCATGATAGCTTCAGTCTCATCATTCATTCTATTCTGGGCTCAGTGCTCTCCGCAAACCCTTTGATCACACTGCAGGAAGAAAAGTCTTTCTCTTTCCGTGGTATCACTAAAACACTCCCCAGCATTTACAAACCTACATGATTAAGTCTGTAAATTTTTGATTATGTCAAAGTTTCCAGAATAGTACCTGAAACTTACTATACTATCATCAAATTTGTTGTGTAAAAACTTAATTTCTCAATGTTTGATCATATGTTGATTCATAAAATAGTTAGATTCAGTTAACATAGATAGGCGTATCTTAATCTCTGGTGCAATGGACATAAACCTTAGTAAAGGCGTTTAGTAGCTAATGTCATAGAGCAAAACACATTTAGTAGGATTATGTAATTTACTTGGTTTATTTCATATATAGTTATAAATTATATATATGTATATATATATATTATAAAACAGATTTATATTTAAGTAGATGCAAAGCTTATTAGAAAAGAGTCAATGAGGACCTAATTGCATGAGGCCAGCCTTCATTCACTTATATTTCACAATGTGTGCCCAGGCTTGCAAGCTAAGATGGCCTCCGTTCTTATTAAAGAGTCTAACTTACAGCAATTTACTGTGCACTCTTGTTTGGAAACTGTTCGAATTCTACAATAGTGTGTGTTTCAAAGCATATTCCAGAGTTATAACCAAGGACAAGTTTTTATAATGGTACCATAAGTAGATTGTAAGTAAATATTTACATAGCATGAAGTTAGGAATACGGTGTTTTTCTCATATGCTACAAAGCAATTGAAAAAATGAAACTGTGACAAACACTTGTGTAATAAAACCAATAAAAACAACTTAAAAAATAAATAAGGGAAGTATAATCCACTAGAAAAAAGACTACCGAAGGAATACCAATGTCCATGACGCTCACTGTGGAGGTCATCTGAGGTACCTTGGAGGAAGATAAACATTTTAGAAACAGACCCCAAAGCCTATGCTAAGGGTACCCAACTTTATAATGAAATTGGATTTCTCATCTTCTTCCTATGGAATGAAAGTGATATAAGTTACTGGCTCTATGAATAGACTCACAGGAAGGAAAATTGCTACTTGAGTATGGCAAAAATATTGTACTTTATTATGTGTAAAAGCAACATATAAATTGTAAATATGTATATATTTTTGTTTATCTTGTCTTATTTCATGTGTGTGGATAAATATGTGTGGAATTAAACTGTACGAGGAGCTAAGGAAATTAGGGGAAAATACCTAAAAAGAGAGAAATAAGAAAAACATCTGAGAAATCTTTCAACAAAGGCACATTTAAAGAAGGAAATGAAAAGTCTTAAAAATGTATGGGGGAAATAATGTACTAAATTTACATATTTAAATTAATTGAAATTTGTGTCAATTATCAAAATATAATGAAGACAAAAGCAAATGAAGACAAAGTATCTCCAAGAGAAACTCAGTACTCTGTTATGGATGTATGCAATTGAAAACTTGCTGTGTCAATCTTCCTAAATTTCAGATCATTTGAAGGAGATCTTTCAAAATAATTTTCCAATATTTTTGAAAGATATTGAAATATCTATAAAATGTTTCTATATTCTTAAAAATACATTCAAGAGTAATGACCATATAAAGAGTAAATTGACTTATTCTTAAAATATTCTTTTACTTTATTCATAGAGCTGGCACTGCCCTCGGGTTTGGTGCCACAGTCAAATGTCACAGGAGGGCTCCAGAGGAAAGATGATTCATCCTTAAAGGCTGAAAGGAAGGGTGACTGTGTCACAGCAGTGGCGGCCTGCCAGGAATCCCAGCACTGCACTCTGCTCCATGAGAGCTTTAAGAAAGCCTGTGGCAAAGGAACAGCACAATGCCACACCCTTAGTGGCCGACTGTTGTGTGTGGCCCTAAGACAGAGCCTGAAAGAGACAGTTTTGTGGGGCTGTCAGTGCACATTCCCTTTTGAAGGAGACTGCATTCAGATTTGGAAAAGTTTATTTGAAGACATTTGCATACAGGATACTCAAATCGACCAAAATCCCATCTTCAGTCAAGACAATGAAGATGGACTCAAGGAGGACTTTGCTTCAGGTTGGTCTTCAGGAATAATTTAGGGACATTGAACTAAATCACACAAAAAAAGAGCTAACTAAAGAATAATTAATTCCTGGTTCTATCTGTCATTTCTACTTTGAAAGTTTATCAAATTTCTCTTGGAAATTAAATGTTTGTAAATCTCCATACCATGATGATAGGCAAAGGGTATCAGAAAGAATGAAGCAATGTGATTTAATTTGCTGGCATGTTGTAGTGATGAGGCGACCAGGCCTGCTTTTTGTCCTGCCCAGCTCCCACACGGCTAGCTTAGCCCTGAAAATAATAACATGGAAACTGTATTCATTTAAACACTGCCTGGCCCATTATTTCTAGCCTCTTATTGGCTAACTCTCACATCTTGATTAACCCATTTCTAATAATCTGTGTAGCACCATGAAGTGGTGGCTCATGGAGAAGATTCTAACCTGCATCTGTCTCGGGCCAGAGCTTCATGGCATCTGCCTGACTCTGCTTCTTTCTCCCAGCATTCTGTTCTGTCTACTCTGCCTATCTAAGCTGCTGTCCTATCAAAGGCAAAGGCAGTCTCTTTATTTGACCAATGAAAGTAACACATAGACAGAAGACCCACCTACATCAGGTTGTCAATGTTATTTATTCACTTATTCACTGACCAAATGCTTAGGAAACATTTACAATGTGTTAGGTCTATGTAGTGAAAGAAGAAAATCTGTCTTTCATTGAAGAAAATGACCATATTTTAAAATTAAAGAAGGAGGCAGTTGCAGTGGCACACGCCTTTAATTCCAGAACCCAGAAGGCAGAGGTCTCTGTGAGTGTAGTTCCAGAAGAGCCAGAGTCACACAGTGAGATGCTGTCAGAGAGAGAGAGAGAGAGAGAGAGAGAGAGAGAGAGAGAGAGAGAGAGCAATAGATAAAACATAGCAAGAAATAGTCCTTAGTGTTTCTACCTCCCCATGGTAAGTTCTAAACCCCTCCTTAGTGTTTCTACCTCCCCATGGTAAGTTCTAAACCCCTGAGACAAAGGAGCAAATAAACAAAACCACTGCTCTCTAGAAAGGAGTTTTCATGACACTTTCCTGAGAGACAGACTGTGAAACCCATTTCCATGCATAGGACTGAGATGAATACTTAGCTAAACAGAAAAAAAAACATGAAAAGAACATACAGGAAATGATAGAGAAGCTGAAATACAATGTGGCGCTACAAGAACTTAGCTGCTTGCACACAACACTGGACTTGCAGAATTTTATCCTGTTAAGGCAAGGGACTGATCCTTTGTCCTCCTCCTGTGGATCTCTAGTGGATATGACTGGTGTCCCAGGTAAGTCAGTAACCTGTCGGGTAAACACAATACCTGGAAAAGCACCAGTTAAAAATGAGCTCTCACTCAACTACACTCACATCTGTTATGAGACTTTAATGTTTGTGCAACGAAGGCATGCTGGAGGATGGACCAAAATAAAAAATGTTAGATTCTGCATAGATGCTTATATTCGTGAATCACATGAGATGCATGAACAGTAGTTGAAGTTGGTCCTAAAGTGTTTTGTTCGTTTGGTTACCTGATTTTTTTGAGTAAGTAACTCAAAGATACCACTTTCAATCCTTTCGTTAATATGGAAGATTCCTGGAAGAAAAGGCTTTAGTGAGGGACAGAGGAAATATCCAGATCCAGATGTGTGCATTTTTGAGTTGCAATGTTTTCTAGATATCCAAATGTTGGCCTCAAGTTCTAAGTATGAAATTTATGTGTGATTCCACATATGGCATAGGGATATGAAATTTGCACAGAGGGTGAAAACTGAGAGGAAGGGATCATTCATTTATAAATTAAGAGCCTATTGGACTAGTCAAGATTAATACAAAAAGTTTATGGTGTCTTAGACCAGAATGATAGCATGGTGAGATGATGCCAAATTGTCAAGCTGTTGGTACAAATGGGTCAATGAGAGAAGAATACAGAAGTTGATATAATCAACAAAAACACTCTACCTGATTCCACACGGAAAGTAAAGAGTCATCCATAGCAAAGCAGGGAAGCAGGCTGGAGAAGAGCCAGGCTTCAGTACACCAAAATCCTCTGTTCCTTGGCTGATTCGTGCAACTGCCTTTGAGGACTTTGTTTACATTAAGTATTAGGAGAGATGCAGCCTTCTGTTTTACTTAATTTGATTTATCACCCATCATAGAGAAATACATCTATTAGTTTATTATAAGCATATTTTATGAGATTATAATATTAAAATCAAATATTTGAAAGCAGTTAGCTCTAGACACTGTCATGTTAAGGAAGAGAAGAAAAATGGGAGCCATTCTGACACTAATTTAAGAAATACTTCGTAGTTTTTGATGTATTTGTATATGAATGTATAACTCAAGTGAGGTCTGATTGGTGCATAATTGTTTAGCCCCAGGACATACTGACTTTTAACTGTTATTCAATAATGAACCTACTGTTTAAAATATGCCCGCATAGATACATATACAAACATAACATACACACTTCTGAAATGACATAAGGTTGGCAGTTAATATACAGGCATTTTATTGTACTGCTTATGGAAATAGCATACTATCAGAAATGAAGTCCACTTGTTTTATACTAAATGTAAATGTTTTGCTGTTTGGGTAATAACTATTCACACAATGAGTTGGTTGTTCTATGCAAGCTGGTAACAAAGCCCCATAGACTAAATGATCTTGAGGGAAGAAGCTTTATTCATCACAGATTGGAAGCAGAAAGCCCAGATAGCCAAGGATCTTCTCTTGATGAAGTCTCTGTTCTTCCTTGGCCTCTTGCTATGCCTTTAAGTGACCCTTTCTTGATGTGTGCTAAAGAATGGGTATGGGAAGGGATGGAAGAAGCGCATGGTGCATCTTCTTTTAAGAACAGTAGCCTACCCAATCAGACCTGTTTCCTATTAGTATGACCTTATTTGTCCCTCACTGATTCCTTAAAAACACTACACACACACACACTTGGTGTTAGAGCATTAATATTCGTGTTTGAAAGCAGAGCATAAGCATTCAGTCAATAACAAGAAAGTGGTTATAAATTGATGGGTAAAAGTAGTTTCCTGAATATGTTTTAGTCTATATCATAGACTTGCCAGTTTGTCCAAATAGTGGTGCTTACTGTATTAATATGTGCATGTTTTAGAAAATCTGTATGACTCACCAAAATCTGGTCTTTGTTCATTTGTTTGCTCTTTGGAGTTTTTTTAATATGGGTTTGTCCCACAGAAATAGAAGTCAGAAAGGCAGGAGGTTGGATTTTAAAAGAAATGATGATTCCTTGACCTAATCAATAGAAAAATAAAATTATACAGTTCAGCTAGGACAGTACAGAGTCTATGGAGGTTAGAGCTCCCAGCACTAAGAACTTGCCTATAGTTGTACAATAGTTTGCTTGCAGTAGGCTCACGTGCAAGGGGCACAAACAGTTCAACAAGGACAAGTTCAGTCTTGCAAGAATGCTTATATCAGAAAAAGTTGATGTCTTAGTAAGAATTGTAAAATAAGTATATTAAATGTTTTTAAATGAAATTCTGATCACATTGCTTTCCTTAACACTCTTTCCACAGGCTTGTTGATGCTTCTTGTGTTTTATGTTAGCTTTAGCTGTGTTTATTTTTCAGGAAGCCTTGAGGTATCAGTCACAAGGACTGCATGTTGCTATTCTCAATATGCCACCTGGTACCCAGTCAAAACCCAGCTAATGCTTGTAGAATAAACGATTCTGTCGATAAAATTTTCTAACTCTACCTGCATGAGTCCCAAGAATTCTTAGAGACTAAGATAATCAGAGGTGGAAATGATTGTAAAATTCCATTTCTACCTGATTTATGATACTGGTTTTATGGAAATTTCTTTTCCTTTACTTTCTTTTTCTTTCTCTCCATCTCTCATTTTTTTAGAGAATACTCCTTCTGTTCTTTTGTCTTCAGATCTTTTGGGTTTTTTTTTTGCTTCACTGTACATGGTCTAGTGATTAACGTTACTTTATATTTTCAAGTAACTGAATCCAAAATCAAGACATTTTCAATTTCCTGCATGATTTTTCTTTATCTATCTCTCATTAATTTTAAATATTAAAAGTTAAACAAGTGTCATACACATCTATACTTATTTGGTTGACTATGCATGCATAGCTTATAGGAAATTTTGAAAAATATTCAATAGTAAATTGGTTTATTTCATTTCCAGATAACATGAAAAAGGATAATAAATACAAATGGGATCTAACTACTCCTTTGTACCATGGTAATGTGTATAAACTATCTTTTTATCTACATTATAAACCAGATGATATAGTTTAAATGTTATTATCAGAATTTTTAACGATATACAGATATAAAATAATTTGTATAGTTTAAAGGTTGTATAAAACATGCTGCAAAATCATGATATTCTTTCCAGTGAGTATTATGAAAACAATGGCTTTGCCCTTCTGTCCTCTATTTATGGATGTTTTGAGAAATATTCTTCTATTAAAACAAAAGTTTGGGTCAATTTTATGTATATTTTGATCATACAAGCCAACTAACTGTTTTGTATATGTCCGTAGTGATGGCAGAGGCAGCAGTTTTATACATATATAAATATAATATAATATATATATATATACTAGAATGTGAGCTATGTAGAACCTTTGTTTAGAATTTCCTACGCATCCCCAATTAACTGTGACCAAACAATGACTCTGACTCTTGACTGTGAGCTTACAATAAGTTACATAGTTCAAAATCTATTTCTGAAGACTTGTTACTTGTTTTTGAGAAACTTAGAGATTTTTTTTCCATTAAAGCTCCACTTTGGTCCTATCCATTCCCCACCAATCTGGGCCACAATAAGCATATAGTATATATGAAAGAAGATTGAAACAGTGCACCCTCAAGCCTCAGTAAATTTATACTTTTAAAGAACTCATAGCACCCTGATACACCTTTGTCCTCGGCTTATAGAATTCTTATAGTTTTGTTTACAGGTTCTAAATGTACAACCTTATGCTTATTTTTCTATGACCTAGGCATTTTATTGCTTTCAGGATTCAAACAGATGCAGTCTTGTTTGGAAGTGACAGAGGCATGCGTCGGGGATGTGGTTTGTAATGCACAATTGGCCCTTTACCTTAAAGCATGCTCAGCGAATGGAAATCTGTGCGATGTGAAACACTGCCAAGCAGCCATACGGTTCTTCTATCAAAATATGCCTTTTAACACTGCCCAGATGTTGGCTTTTTGTGACTGCGCTCAATCTGATATACCTTGTCAGCAGTCCAAAGAAACCCTTCACAGCAAGCCATGTGCTCTGAACATCGTCCCACCCCCCACTTGCCTCAGTGTAATTCACACTTGCCGAAATGATGAATTATGCAGGTGAGTAAAAACACACATACCTTGCTTTCTTATTTCGGCACCTTATTTATTATAGTCCAATCCTAACATTTGATCTCCTTCCATTGCTGGAGTTCCCACCATTGTCCAAAACGGTGTAAATAAAGCCAGACAATTCTCATTGTGAATCTGCGGTACATGTGTGGTATCCTGTTTGAAATTCAAATGTAAAATGCAGAGTAGGATTTTACAATAAAGAAATCCACTGTGTTGAATTGTGATGACCTGTATCTTTTTAAAGACCGTTTTGTGTGTGTGTGTGTGTGTGTGTGTGTGTACATGCAGACAACAATTTTCATGAGTTGGTTATCTTCTTCCACCATATGGGTTCTACAATTTTACCTCAGTTTATTAAGCTTTGTGAAATTGTCTTCTATCCCTCATCTATCTCACTGGTCCACAGTCAGCTCTTTAATTAGTCTTTTTTTATTAATGATTTAATTATAGAATCTCTGTTGTTGTTTGGTTTTTTTTTATCCGTTTTAGATAAAGTCTTCCTATGTATACAAAAAGTCTTCCTATGTATACAAGGTCAGCCTTTAGTTGACAATGCTTCTGCCTCAGACCCCTGGGTACTGGGTTACATGGCCTGCTGTGTTGGAAAAGGCTGTTGATTTTGACAAGGTGACTCTCCAAAATTCAGAATAAATGCTTTTTTTCTCAGCCTGTGGATTGAGAAGAACAAGGTACTTCTGAATATGGCATGGGCATTCCCAGCAAACCTGTGTACTCAATGTCAGAAATGTATTCCTTCCCTGCTTTCTCAAGCTCACGCGGTCTGTTATGAAGGAAAGTAAAGCTAGTTGTTTGTTTGTTCATTCAAAACACACATGAATTGGGCATCTTTCTAGGCATCAGTTAGAAGTGTCTGTCCAGCTGTTTGCTGCAGTCAAAGAAGACAGTTAATTAGAAAACAGGTAACATGTAGCGTTATGAGTGATGTTCAGATTAAAAAGGTTCTGAGGGAGAAATGTGATAGTTTAGAGATTTCAATTGAGTACGTTTTCTCAGCCAAATCAAGAATTAAAAGACAGGGAAAAATAACAGATAGCAGCAGAGAAAACGCAAGCACTGCAGACAGAATCAGCATTAGGGAAAATGTTTACTGGGGTGAGGAAGCACACACATGCAGCAGACACACAGAGAAGACCCTCCACTAAGCAAATGAGAAGCTCGGGAAACCAAAAAACTTTCAATCTCTTCTCCGGGGCTTTTTTTTTAAGTCTCTGAAGAGTTTTCCTTTTTTTTTTTTTTTTTTTTTGGTTTTTCGAGACAGGGTTTCTCTGTGGTTTTGGAGCCTGTCCTGGAACTAGCTCTGTAGACCAGGCTGGTCTCGAACTCACAGAGATCCACCTGCCTCTGCCTCCCAAGTGCTGGGAGTTTTCCTTTCTTAACTTAGGGGCTGGTCAGTTTGAAGAAGCCAGTCATCTTAGAAATTTACTATGGCACCCTCTGCCTATCTGCCTGCCTACCAAGGAGTCTAACTCCTTGTCTCTCAAAGTGAAAGGAGGAAACTGTTGTAAAAATAAGGTCATGTGCATCATGAATGATAACAGAAATGTCATAATTAAGTTGTAACCTCAAAATCAAACAAACAAAAGAGTCCAAGAAAGAGAGTCAAAAGGTTGCAACCTAAAGAATGCTCCCAAAAGGAGCATTGGACCGAAATGAAAGAAACGACTGAGTAGCACTCTTAAATTACTGTCTGAGAGGGCACAAAGCAATCCAACAGGCAAGACATTGCAATGGCATTGAAAGTGCATGCCACCCTCTGATGGAGTATTGAAAGCAGAAAGCAACAGAAAAGGAAGCCAGAAACTAAACAGGGTGAGGCACCAGGGCTTGGGGGCTACTTCCCTGGAGAGGCTCTTGAAGATTTGGAGTGACAATATGAGTAATCTGCACCCTCTTCTGAAACTTCCATTCTAGCTGTAAGCTGACATCCAACTGGCCTGTGCAGGTACTCATGCTTAGGAACCATGAATGAATTCAATATGTCTGACTCTTGTCTTCTCATTGAGGTTCTCATTAGTACATGTGATTTTATGTCCAAGGTGAATTTATCTTTCCAATGATTAGAAACACATGGTTATGTAGACAGTTTGGAATATGGGTAAGAAATGCAGAAAAAAATGAGAATCAGAAATAAACGGAGAGGGTGTTTTAACAGGTAGTCCCCAGTGGTCTCACACTAGCCTAGGTCTTTCTGCTCCAGCTTCCTAAGTCATGGGATTACAAGTTTGTCATGTGTACGCTATGTCTAATTTTATTTTATTTTATTTTTTTATTAAATTTATTTATTTATTTATTGAAGATTTCTGTCACTTCCCCACCCTGCCTCCCATTTCCCTCCCCCTCCCCCAAACAAGTCCCCCTCCCTTGTCAGCCCAAAGATCAATCAGGGTCCCTGCCCTGTGGGAAGTCCAAGGACCACCCACCTCCATCCAGGTCTAGTAAGGTGAGCATCCAAACAGCCTAGGCTCCCACAAAGCCAGTACGTGCAGTAGGATCAAAAACCCATTGTTCTTGAGTTCTCAGTAGTCCTCATTGTCCGCTATGTTCAGCGAGTCCGGTTTTATCCCATGCTTTTTCAGACCCAGTCTAGCTGGCCTTGGTGAGTTCCCGGTAGAACATCCCCATTGTCTCAGTGTGTGGGTGTACCCCTCGTGGTCCTGAGTTCCTTGCTCGTGCTCTCTCTCCTTCTGCTCCTGATTTGGACCTTGAGATTTCTGTCTGGTGCTCCAATGTGGGTCTCTGTCTCTGTCTCCTTTCATCGCCTGATGAAGGTTAATATTCAGGAGGATGCCTATATGTTTTTCTTTGGGTTCATCTTCTTATTTAGCTTCTCTAGGATCACTAATTATAGGCTCAATGTTCTTTATTTATGGTTAGAAACCAAATATGAGTGAGTACATCCCATGTTCCTCTTTTTGGGTCTGGCTTACCTCACTCAGGATAGTGTTTTCTATTTCCATCCATTTGTATGCAAAATTCAAGAAGTCATTGTTTTTTACTGCTGAGTAGTACTCTAATATGTATATATTCCATACTTTCTTCATCCATTCTTCCATTTTTGTAATCAAACTTGGTGGTGGGGGGGGGGGGATTGGTCACAGACTATGGCCAAGACAGGTTCAACCACTTGACCATAATAAGACAATTAAAGGAGTCAAATTATTACTGGAAAACAAACAAAAAGGAGATTTAGTCAATGTTTCTTCACTGGGAAAAGGAAATAATAGATTAGGTGAACTCCCCACCTCCAAGTCCATCTTGAGGGAGGCTGAAGCGGTATTAACATTTAAATAGAAAACCAAGATTTTTCATTTATAAGCAGCTCTAATCAAGCTGTTGTCCTGCCCATCATTGTCTAAGCTTCATTCTCATCTGGTAGGGTGACTGGACAGGTCATTAGAATTTGTGAAATCTCTTTTGGGGAGACATGTTCCCCAGCCTTAGTTAAATGTTTCAAAATAATTTTGTAAATTCTATTTGGTATAATTAGAAACATGGAAAAAGAATAAAGTACGGTTGAAAGGGAGGAAAGAGGGAGGGAGGGGAGCAGAGAAAAAATGTACAGCTCAATAAAAAATCAATAAAATAAAGAATAATGTCTATCCCATTGTGTAGGAAAACTGGAGTGGAAGTGCCTTCTTTGAATTTTCCTGGTGGGGGACGGTGTCTAAATGTTAGCTCCAATATCATACAACGTTTAAAGCTTTTTAATAAATCTCTCAAGTAGTTGGCACTGCAAATCATCACCCATTGTGATAAATATATAGTGATAAGGGACATCTGCATGAAAGGACAGTAGTTTGCAGAGTTTCGCTGCTTTTTTTTTTCTCCACATTCTGTATAGCGACATTTGAAAGCACAAAGTTAGCTTTGGACCGGAACCTAGACCTCATTTTGCCCCATGCGAGTGTTTCACTAGGTGAGAGAGCATCACATACTAAGGGGAAATCTCTCTATTCATAGGCTAATTCCAGTTCTTCACTCTTTCCCTAGGACACACTATCGAACATTCCAGTCAGAATGCTGGCCCCGTGTGACAAGGAAGTGTCATGAAGATGAGACCTGCATGGGCACATTAGGCAAACAAGATCTTACGTGTTCTGGGAGTGACAGCTGCAAGGCCGCCTACCTGGGAACCTTTGGGACAATCCTTCAAGTGCCCTGTGCTTGCAGAAGCACTACCCAGAGTGAAGAACCTTTATGCATGACTTTCCAGCACATGCTTCACAGCAGATCATGCTTCAGTAAGTTATCCATCCAATTGAAAGATTGTTGGGGGAGGCTGCTCGTTTGTTCCCGGATGCTCAGTCCTGAAATAATCACACACAAACCATATTATTTGCAATACTGTTCGGCCAATAGCATAAGCATATGTCTAGCTAGCTCTTATACCCTAAACTAACCCATCTCCATTAATCTGTGCATCACCATGAGATCGTGGCCTACTGCCAAAGTTTCGGACCCACAGAAGCATCTGTCTCTGACAGTGGCTACATGGCTTCTCCCTGACTCCTCCTCCTCTCTCTATATATCTCTTTCAGCCTGGCTTTGCTCTGTTAAGCCATTGACCGAAAGCAGCTTCTTTATTAACCAATGACAATAAAACATATTCACAGTATTCATCACTTCCCACATCAAAAGATTGTTTAATCTACTTACCTACACACACATCTATCCTTTTTTCTACTATACCATAAAAATGGTAACCCAGGCAACCCCCACCAAAAATGTTCATGAAGACAATTGCATTTACTATTTTGGTTATGCTCTGGTTTTGCTTTCTTTCTCATTTATCAGAAAGTAATACACTTTTTAAGTTGATAAGCTACTACTGATTATCATTTACTGATTTTTAATATGAAAAGCATATAAGGCTTCATTTACATGATAAAAATATTCATTATTCATAGTTATCTAACCACAAGTCAGCTCCAAACATGGACCTAAAATCATTTCTTTTTTAGCCACTTAGCTGAACAGTTTTAATCACCGACTTTGGGTGCATTGTGGGGACACTTTTATCTAGGTTTGATCACGTATTGGCACTCAGACCTCATGACTCTACTAAGACTGGATTGACCAAGATGGTATTTAGCAAGCACTGTGGGCTGGTACAGCATAGCTCTCCTCTGGTGTTTCCTTCAGCAGTATAACCGGTGACTGTTGCATGGTGCAGCAGGATTCCTGGTGACTAAGACAAAACATACAGGCATTTATCAAGTATCTCTTCCTTTCATACTGTAAATATGCCAGTGAACAAAGCAAGATACATGCCAACCTCAGAATTACTGTGGGAACAAACTACAAAAGGATGTGGGTTGTCAAGGTGGGCTTTTAGACAAATTTGATTTCAGATAGGATTTAAGCTGTTCTGTGCCTGAAGTATATCTTTCCTTTGATTTATTTTTCTCTCCCTTTGGACTTAGCAAATCTGTTAATTAGCCTCTAATGATAAGATGAAAATTAAATTTCTTTTAAAGTTAACCTTTAATGCAAAGAAAAGAAAACTGAAATTTAAGGCCTGGGCTTAATTAGAGTTGGGTCCTCTGACAACATTCTCTTAAGATTCTCGAACTGTTTTGTGAAAACAGCTCATGGGATATCCCAGAGGCACTTGAACTTCAGCTCACGTGTGTTCTATCTGCTGTCATTCCCATCTCACCATTGACAGTTAATTTCCAGAGAGTGAACTGTCTCTCCCTGGTGACCCAGCCTTGCACCAGTCTAGTGCAAAGAGGTTGCCTGTGCTCATTGTTTTCCTTTTTCTCTTGCACACTGATCAGTGCCCTAGATCTGATGAGGCTTTTGTGACTGGAAGGACTGTGGCGCTGCTCAGTCTTATCTCTTACTCATGGTCTACAGCCAACTCTATTCAGTATTAGAGCTCACATTTTTTAATCCTCTCATCTCTTTTTGAAAAACTATTGCGTTTCTATCTCAAGTAACCATTTTTTTGAAAACGTTACATAATGCTAATGTGGAATAGTCGATTTATAATGTCATTTGTGCTGTTTAGTAAGATGTCCCATCTGAACTAGAGTAGTTTGGATGTTGAATCTCCCTTTCTTGTTGTACAGAATTATTGGTCTCCGTAGAAAATGAAGGCTTTGTGTCTTCCCAGACTCCAGTAGGCATTTCCCACCTACATGACTGCTGCGTACTCCTACATAGTTGATACTTATACTGTGGCAGTACCCCACTTCAATCTGCACATTTTTTATGTAGGTATCTATGACTAGTTTCTTCGACTAATAACACCAAATATCAGTAGATTAACACTGACTTAATTACTCACCAACATAAAACAATTATGAAGAGAACAGATGGAATGAGAATTGAAGATTATTAATATTCATATGTCACCAAGCTATTTAGTGTTCTCCTACTAGGTGACCGATTCTCCTCTGAGCTTATAGAATCCATCCAACACATCCACCCTGCTAATAAAGAATACAAAAACTGCTCTGAATACTTTGGTGGGTCAATCCTAAGTGCCTCATTTATCACTTTCACTTTGACTAATCTGCAATGGAAGCTGGGTAACACAGTTCACTTCTGTGCCTGGTAGGAAGGAAAATGAATTTGGTATATATTTAACCTATCTCTGCCACTGTAGCTCCAACAAAATATATAAAGCTATGACTCCCTAATACTGCTCCAATTCATTTATCATTATACTGGGAAGTACAAATTCATATTTGAACATGTCTGTCACATATGCCAGAATACAAAGCATAGAGCAAAGGATTATGGGAACTAGTCTATTTGAAAACCATTTTTGAAGAACAGGAAGAGTCAATATTTTGCACAGATATATATATAATATTCTTCTAATTCATTGAACTAAAGCTTGCCCCTTTTGGATCATTCTACAATGCTTTGTAAATATACTATGAGACTATGTCATCTTGTCCACTAGAGCAGAATATTACATTGCATGGATATAGGGATGGTGAAAATTGACCCCGCAGACTTACATCGCCTAACCAATTAACTTTACCTTGTTATAGAGTGCCCACTTTCCATTACTAGTACTTATTCTTCCACACACCACTCCCCATCACTCCGTATTTGTACTTACAAATCATTGACCTCTAGAAATGAACCTAGAAGTAAGACTTACTTCTAGACACTTTTTCCAGACAAAGCTAACTTGATTACCATGCACGTACTGCCTGCAGACAGGGTTTTTCTTCCACACGGTTCTCTAGAGACGCCTCTATTTTTGCAATGTGTGGAAGATGTCCATGAACAGTAATCACTGGCATACTGCTACACTCAACTTTTCCTTGAGTCAGGTTTCTAGCTGACCCAATAGTATCCAATAGGAGATGTATTTCAAATGACAAGCAGGCCCTTTGTGTGCCATGACCTTGTTCCACAACACAAGAGGTGTCCCCTGTAGTTACCCTAGGGGAGCTTATCAGAGACTGTACACTGCACTGAGAAAGAGATTCAGTGTATAAAGTGACAATTATTATTATCCTAAACACACTATTTTAAAACTATTGTTTGGGCTTTAAATTTAAAACCAGTCTAGCAATTGGGCTTCCAGGGTTTTGTTTCTGGATTTTTCTCATACATTACAAAGACCATACACATCTTCAAGATTTTCTGTTAAGTGTCCACAGAAGTTCCCCCAATTTTATTTGGAATAATTATTCTGTTATAATGAAGACCCTGATAGCCACAAACACAGCTCCAAGCCAAAGGGAATTAATTAACATTGAATTTTTGGTTCTTCAACTTGAAACATCCTCAGAAATATCAACAGAATTTCTTATATAAAACCAATCTCACCCAGATAACTCTTATTGTAGCCAAGTTTAGGAGCCACTGCTCTTACCCTCATGTGGAAAAATTCAGTCTGCACTGTTTGGTCTGAGAACCTCTTTCACACTCACTTACAACTCTGAGAATAAGACAGGTCTGTGTGGGAAAAGACAAGGCTGCTAAGTACAAACCCATCAGTTCCTCAGGAGGCACATTTTGCCCAGTCCTCCCAGACAGCTGTGGATACACAATAGCCCCTCTAAACAAACAATGAAAGGATGAATCACTACATCCATAGAAGAAGGAGCAAAGCAGTATACACTGTTCCTAGGCAGCAGCCCTGTCCTTGAAGGCAATCAGTGTTCTTTCCCTTGTTAGAATTCTTCTAATAATGTTTCTAATTAAAAGCCTCAATCTTTCTTTTTTTAGAAAGCTATGTTTTTATTAGTATTTTTTAGGAACCAGATAATATTAACGAGAATTTTTTGTAGATTCAGCAAAGATGTAAGCATTTACAGGATTAAGATTATGAGCTACATACAGCTTCGTTTACATTTTGGAGAATTTCCAACATCACTACTTACCTCAATGACAGTTGAGGTGGTGGCATTTAATGAAGGACATGTCATATGGTACTTAACTCATGACATCTACCAGGCACAAATACTTTATTAGCAGATCTTATCCTATGAATATAAATTGATTTACCTCATGGTTAAAAAAAAAATGGCTCTTCGTCTGTACTTACAGATAGAGTTAACTGGGTACTTCTAGCAAATGAGCGTAAATTCCCCTGAATAAATGACAGCATAAATGGTAAAGGCTACGTAAGTATAGGGATCTCTGTCTCTGAGTGTTATCTTTATTGATTGCCCTACACTTAGGTCAGGAAAAAGGTCTTACCTTACAGACTGTAGAGACTCTAGAGTTTACCTCAGTCTTTTACATTTCATCGTAAGACTGAATTTTTCAGTTCAGATTTTAAGCAGAAGAACCAGGAGCTAACAAGCGCTGCTGCAGCCGCTCACTGGAACACAAACATTGGCTGTCTTTGCTTCCTAACACTGCTCTTGCATGATCTATTTTTCTAAGTTCTAAGCAGTAGGTGTCTATTTCAAGTCAATACTGAAAATAAGCCACTATGCTAAAGCAGTTATGTTCTTAAAAGTGTACATCACCTAAGCTGCCTATGTTTTGACTATATCTACCTGAAAAGATAGAAACGGAAGAAAATTGTTTTCAATATTTCTACAGCAAGCTTACTTTCATGAAATATTGGGTGCTTATGTGTTAAGTGGATACACAGTCTTAAGAAAAGACCATTCTGGCCATTCCATACTCTAGCATTTAGTTTCATTTTATAACCTCATTTCTTCATAGCCACAGACATCATAAACGTGATAAATAAATGGTTTTTATTTATCATGTTTGTCTGCATTCAACAGACAGAAGATTTATTCTTGCCTGACAGTATTTGTCTGCCTCTTTCTCAGTGAAGGTCTGGCTCCAGAAAACCATTTCATCAGTCGCTGCGTTCATAGTCAGTCTTTTAAACCCAGTCATGGATGTGGGATGGTGTGTAGAACATCATTGCACATTTGTCCGTACTCATAAAAATTTGCTCTCTTTAAGAACAATAAAGTCTGTGAAGATGAATTAATACAGGGTCAAACTTATCTTTTAAAATATTTGTCTTAATTTTTAGTGTCATGAAATCACTGTCTCACTGAGAAGGAGGATTATACACTAGAAATAAAATGAGGAGCAAAGTGAACTGTGAAAGACATTTCAATTTTATCTGTCTGTCTTTCTTCTTTCCTCTCACACACATGCATACACAGAACACACATGCATGCGCACAGACACACATGCACACACACAACCATTTCTTATAGCCAAATCATAAGGTAGTGGTCCAGGAACTTTATGTTAAGTTCTGTCTTTAAATAAACCTCTTGAACAAGCCAAAACCACTGACTTTTTCTTGGTGTCTACACAAAACTCTAATTCAAGTTTAGTTTCCTTCAAATTCAATCCAGGTGCTAAAACAGTCTTCTGGTTTTCAAGGAACAGTCAACAGACTTTCTCTAGTTTCTATATTCATATTTATTATGCAGTTGCTAAGCATTCAAATATGTTGTATTTTCTGGATTAAAGTGGCTCCATGGTGAATTTGTAGGTCATCAAATTCATAGACACTCGCTTATAAATTTGTTTTTTCCCTTTAGAACTCTGTGATTGTTCCTCTAGGATCTTGTTTTCATTGTTTGAAAAGGCTTTTGTGTTTTTTAAAGATCAAGCACATATATCTTAAGTTAGCAATAAAAAGAATAATAAAAACAAACACACCATTTCTTTAAAATGAATTCAGTTACAAATCGATGTAGAAATATATAACCATGGTAAATTCTGTAAGTTTTGCCTTTAATGTATGTTAATTTAAAGACTTAGAATTCCAAATGTTTTTTAGGGCTTGGATCTCAGGAGAAAACTGGTGTTTTTATATTTTATTTGCTTTCAAACATATAATATAAACAGAGAACCTTCTTATACTTGCTTTCTTTTCAGGCCAACTCTTAAATGTGGATTAGAAACCATGATCAACATAAACAACCCTAAAGGTTTACTGTCATGTTTGAAAATTAATAGAGTTTAGTGCAGAGTGTGGCCTTGGAGAGGCAACCCAACACAAGCAAGTATCTACTGGTCATGATTGTCATCATCTCTAAGCCAGAATGCTGTCACAAAAAATTGTAGAGATGACTCATGGGAAGTATCTGAAACTCAGTGAACAGTGACTCGGTGTAAACTTGAGAAATATGGAAAATCACAGAAATCCACAGGCTTGGCATTGTCACGGTGATGTTGTAGGCTGATGATAATTTCTACAAACTCTAAGAAGTAGCTTCTTAAATGCAGTGTTACGGTTGAGCAACTGTATGGCATGTGTTCAACTAGGACTAAACAGAAATACATTTATTATGTATGAAATTATATTTTAAAATGTTCTTTCTGAGGCAAGGTGAATAGTGAACACTGAATCACTGTTCACTGTGTTTCAGATACCTCCCTACTAAATCTCCTTAAGAAAAGCCCAGGGAAGCTTCATACTCTAAGAAAACCTTCTGCCTCAGTCTCTCTAGTGTTTGCCTCTAAGTCCAGCTTTATATTTTCTTAAATTATTTAAAATATTTTTCTAAATTACTTTTATACTTTCCCCTCACAATTTTATACATGAATACGAAGTTTTTTCACCATATCCATCCTTCCCTTCCTTCCCCAACTCCTCCTTCATCTTCATTCAAGAATTCAGCAGCCGGAGGGGGGAGGACCTTGAACTTTCCACAGGGAAGGGAACCCTGACTGCTCTTTGGACTGGAGGGGGAGGGTGAGGGGAGTGGGGGGAGGGGGAGAGGGGTGGGAGGAGGGGGAGGGAAATGGGAGGCTGGGGGGAGGCGGAAACTTTTTTCTTTTTCTCAATAAAAAAAAATTGTTTAAATGCTAAAAAAAAAAAAAAAGAATTCAGCAGCAACAGAGCTGCTGTGACCTTTTCCTTCCTGGTAGTAGCCAGCATAGCACCTTAATTAATCAGTTTATGAACATCATATCTTCTCCTGTTTCCTACATATGGTGAACAGAGCATCATTGAACATGGGCAAGCAAGTATCTCTGTAGTAGACTGCAGAATCCTTAGGGTATATGCTCAGGAATGGTATAAACTGGGTCTTGTGGAAGATCTGTTTTTAGCTTTCTAAAGAATCTCTATGCTGACTTACATATCAGATCCACCAGTTTGCATCCTCCCTCCAGCAGTGACTGAGCATTCTTCATTCTCTGTGTCTTCCATGGCATTTAAAGTATTTGTTGTCATTGGTCTTAATCTCAGCCGTTTTGATGCAGGCAAAATTAAATTTCAATGGACTTGTAGTTTGCAATTCAGTGACTGCTAAAAGCATGGTATAGTTTTTTAGGTCATTATGTTTGGAGACTGTTATTGTGTGTCCTTAAGTCTGGGTCTCTGTTTTGTTCCATTGACCTACAGGTTTGTTCTGTTTATTTGCCAGTGTAATGCTGTTTTTATTACTCTGGCTCTGTAGCATTTCTGAGATGCAGTATGATTGACCTGAAGAATTATTCACAGTACTACTTGTACCAATCTATGAGCATTGAGACATCTTTCAGTCCTCTAGTGTCTTCCCAAATGTAGAAGTCTTTCACTTCCTTATTTACATACTTTAGTGTTTTAGAGGCTAGTGTAAATGGCACTAATTCCACGTTTTCCTTCTCAGCATGGTTGTTACTTCTATATAGAAAAGTGACTTGCTTTTATAATTGAATTTGGTATCCTGTGACTTTGCAGCTAAAGCTGAGTGAGGAAGCCTCTCTTAGATGACAGCACCATTTCACTTTCTCTTTGTACCCTTTTTCTTATTTTGTTTTATGGCTCTAGCTAGGGTTTCAAGTGCTGTACTGAAAAGGATTGGGAATAGTGGGCAACCCTATTCTTATTCTAATGGAGCTTCTTCCAGTTTTCAGCATTTAGGGTGATGTTGGCTGTGGGTTTTTCTTTTATATATAATATTAACTTTACATTTATTGATTTGCTTAAGTTAAACCATTCCTTCTACTCAGAATAAAGTCAACATGATTGGGGTAGGTGACTGTGCTTATTAGTTTGTCAACTTGACACAAACTAGAGTCATTTGGAAAGATGGGACCTTAACTCAGAGATGCCTCTGTCAGATTGGTTTGTAAGCAAGTCTGTGGGCATTGTCTGGATTAATAATTGATTCAAGAGGGTCCAGCCCACTGTAGGCAGAGTATTGGCTTGTATGAAAACAAAGCTGAGTGATCCACTGGAAACAAACCAGTAAGCAGACTTCCTCCATGGCCTCTGCTTCAGGTTTTTCTCTAGTTTCGTACATTAAGTTCCTGCCCTGACTTCCCCTCGTAATAGACTGTAAGACATAACGTAAACTAAAGATTTTTCTCCTCAGATTACTTCTGGTCACTGTTTTCATCTCAGCAATATGAAAGCAAACCAAAACAATGAACTTTTTGTTTTATTCTTTTTTTGTAATTGATTTTTATTGAACTCTACATTTTCCTCTGCTCCCTCCATGCCTCTCCCCTCTCCTTCAACCTTCTCTCAAGGTCCCCATGCTCCCAATTTACTCAGGAGATCTTGTCTTTTTCTACTTCCCATGCAGATTAGATCTATGTATGTCTCTCTTGGTGTCCTCATTGTTGTCTAGGTTCTCTGATTGTGATTTGTGGGCTGGTTTTCTTTGCTTTATGTTTAAAAACCACTTATGAGTGAGTACATGTAATAATTGTCTTTCTGGGTCTGGGTCACCTCACTCAAAATGATGTGTTCTAGCTCCATCCATTTTCCTGAAAAATTCAAGATGCTGTTATTTTTTTCTGCTGTATAGTACTCCATTGCATAAATGTATCACATTTTCCTTATCCATTCTTCTGTCGCAGGGCATTTAGGTTGTTTCCAGATTCAGGCCATGAGAAACAATGCTGCCATGAACATAGTTGAGCACATGTCCTTGTGGCACTATTGAGCATTCTTTGAATATATACCCCAAAGTGGTATTACTGGTTCCTGAGGAAGGTCGTTTCTTAATTTTCTGAGAAACTGCCACACTAAAATCCAAAGGGGCTGTACCAGCTTGCATTTCCACCAGGAATGCAGGAGTGTTCCCTTTTCCCCACAACCTCTCCAGCATAAGTTGTCATCTATGTTTTTTACCTTGGCCATTTTTACAGGTATAAAATGGAATCTCAGAGTTGTTTTAGTTTGCATTTCTCTGATGACTAAAGATGTTTTATTCTTATATTCAATAATAGGCTTTTGATCTTTAGGCCACCAACCAGTTCCCCAGTTATGTCACAGAGACTTGTTCTTAGTTATGAATGCTCAGCCTTATCATATGCTTGTTGCACTAGCTCCTATAACTTAATCTGTTTCTCTTTATCTACTTTCTGCCTTGGGACTTTTTAGCCTTTCTTTCTGTATATTTTACTTTCACTGCTTCTCATGTCTGGCTGGCTGGCAGCTGCCTGGCTTGCGACTCCAGGCACATTCCTCTTTCTCCCTTGTTCTCTCCTCCTTCTTCTTCTCTCAAGAAAAGATTTCTTCCACCAATTATTTTCTCTGCCCACCAGCCCTTCCTATCCTTCTCCTCCCTAGCTACTGGCCATTCAGCTTTTTATTAGACCAATCAGATGCCTTAGGCAGGTAAGATGAAACAAATGCAACACATCTTTACATAATTAAACAAATACAGAATAAACAAATGTAACACATCTTTACATAATTAACAAAAACAGCAAAAGCACATATACACAGCTTTACACAGTTAAAGTAATATTCAGCAGCATAAAAAAATGAAACACATCTTTACATAGTTAATATTCTGCAACCCATATAGTACATTTTTAAAAAAAAAAACTGTTGCAAAAGTATTCACCTTGGACTTTTCTGTAGTCTGGAAGCTTTTTATTACTGTTTCTATCTTCTCAGTTGTTATGGTCTATTTAAGATGTTAATATGCTCTTGTCTTAATTTTGATGATTTAGAAGTATCAAGAATCCCCATGATTTCTTTTAGGCTTTTTAACTTAAGTATATGTTTTCAAATCCCTTACCAATCTATAATTTTATCAATTTGGATCTTTTCTTTCTTTGTTTTGATTAATTTGGCTAAAGGCCTATCAATCTTGTTTATCTTTTCACAGAACTAGCTTTCAATTTCATTGATTCTTTGAATTGTTTTTACCTTTGTTTCTACTTCATTGATTGTTTTTTGCCTTGGTTTTGTTTTTCCTAACTCTGGATTAGGATTGGGTTTATTGTTGATTTTCTAAGCTCCTGAGGTGTATCTTTGAGGTATTTATATGTGCTCTGTTTGAGTTTTTAATATAGGTACTTAGTATAGTAAAGTTTCCTGGTGGAACCACTTCAGTGTGTCCTGGTATAGGATGTCCTTCTGACTATGTGTTGCTTTCATTGGTTGAATAAAGAAACTGCCTTGGCCTTTTGATAGGGCAGAACGTAGATAGGCAGCGAAGACAGAACTGGATTCTGGGAAGAAGGCAGTGTGACAGACACCATGGTTCTCCTGCTTCACATGGATGCTGGTTAGAATCTTGCCCTGTAAGCTACAATGTCAAGGTGTTACACAGATTGGTAGAAATGGATTAAATCAGGATGTGACAATTGGCCAAGAATAGGCTAGATATAATGGGCCAGGCAGTAATTTAATTAATAAAATTTCTGTGTGGTTATTTTTGGGATTAAGTTAGCTGGGTGGCAGGCTGCTCCCCCTACTACAGTGTCCCATGGGTTCAGGTTTCTTGAATTTTATTTACATTTATTTCCAGGAATTTATTTTTCTCCTTTTTGATTTTTTTTTATTCATCTTTCTTTAGTGTGTTATTTAATCTCCATGAGTTTGTGTAATTTCTTATATTTTGGTTGTGAGCCTAGCCTTTAATGGCTGAGCCATCTCTCCAGCCCAGAGTTTGTGTAATTTCTAAATATTTTTTGCTATTGCTTTTGAGCTTATTGAGTCATGGTTGGGGAAGATATACTTGGAGTTACCTCAATTTCCTCTATTTTCTGAGATTGTTTTATATTCCAGTATGAGAGCTATTTTATAAAAATCTCTATGGGCTCCTGAATGTTCAATGTGTGATATTTAGGTGAAATGTTCTTTAGATATCTGTCAATTTCATTTAACCTATGATATCTTTTAACTCTATATTCAATGCATACATGTTTAGGCTTGTAATGTCTTCTTGGTTGATCATTCCCGTAATCAAAATGAAGTCTCTTTCAGTGTTGGCTAAAGACAGAATCTAAATTGAGAAAGAACCTTCATAGAATTAGCCTGTAGGCAAGCATTTAAGGCATTTTATTGATTGATAATTTATGTGGCAGAATCCAGATCACTGTGGTTGGTGCCACCCCTGGGCAGGTGGTTATGGGAAGGATAAAGAAGTCTGAGTAAGCCTTTAGTGATCAAGCACTCATTGTTCAGTACTCCTCCATGGCCTCTGCATTGGTTCCTGTGTCCAGGTTCCTGCCTTAAGTTAAGTTTTGGTCCTGATACCCTCTGATGATGGATTGTCATATAGAATGTGATTTAAAGTGATAGGGAAATAAACTGTGCATGATATAACCTTACCATTTTAAAATTGGGCTTGGATAAGAAGAGCTCCTATATTCTAGCTAATATTACATGTTTGCACACCCAAAATGCAACCTGAGAGATTTGAGTATGCCATAATTGCAGTGGTACCTCTTGCAGCTTGATAAGGTCCTATGGTGCTGGTAGCTATCATCTGTATTGGAGCTCCACAAAAAACAAGCAGCCAAGAGCATTTCCTTCTAAAGACCAGATGAAATTTTAAGAAAATTACATCATTTCTTTCTTTGACTGTGTAAAAATACTCATTCTTTCAGGTAACTGAATTGAAATTTGGAGTAAAATGAGTATTCTCTGCTGTAGATTATCTTTTATTGCTTTGTTTTTAAAACTATGAAAATTATTGTAAGTATTTTGCTCTATCTCCTAATAGCATATGTTTGTTTGTTTTTATTATATGTTTAAATTTATATTACATACCTTTTTATAATAAGCAGTAAACTGGACAGTGGTGATACAGACCTCTCATCCTAGTACTCGGGAGGCAGAAGCTGGCTAATCTTTGTGAGTTTAAGGTCAGTCTGGCCTACAGAACTAGTTCTAGAACAACCAAGGCTGCTCAAAGAACCTCTGTCTTTGGGGACAAGAAGGAAAGAAAGGAAGGAAGGAAGGGAGGGAGGGAGGGAGGGAGGGAGGGAGGAAGGAAGGAAGGAAGGAAGGAAGGAAGGAAGGAAGGAAGGAAGGAAGGAAAAAGACAGTTATTTCCATCTAAATTTACTTAGAAAATGGAGTAAAGTTTTGCCATCAGCAAACCCAGTAAGTTTGCCATTATGTTCCACTATTGCCAGATTTTGCTGTCTATGTTTGTGGATTTAAATCAATGTGTTTTTTATTTTGAAAGTAGATGCATAGAAGGCATGTTTTGAGAAACTAGAATCCAGGTTGCATAGAGACCCTGCATCTCCTTACCTCTGAATTTTGACTACTAGTGACAACATGCTAGCTTGTTTTTTAGTTTTGTTAGAAAACACTCCAAACAGATACTCTAAGGAATTATCTGGCACATTTTGTTTGAGATTCTTTCAAAATTCAAAGTTCTCTCCAGAGAAGATAGATGGAAGGGATAGCCCAAAGACACGTCGATTCCAGTTTGGAAAAATGCTGGCTTTATTTTTGCCACTAAGTTTTCTTGCACACAAACGTTACCAATCAGATCCAGCTGGTTCACATTTTGTCTGCAGACCTGAAACCCAGTGAATTTGGCTTGGCTTCTTATTTTGCAGAAAAGGTTTCACACGGCTCAAATCTGGAAATACTGAAATATACAAACTCTCAACAGGAACAACAGGAGAACATCTGTCTCCAACCTTCACTTTTTCCCAACTCTGCTCTTAAAGGCTTAGGTGTTTTTAGGGGAGAAGGAAAAGTCTGCCACCGAGCATGAACTGATGCATGAATCATCCATGACTACCTTGGCTGTGTGGTTATGCCAAAAAATAAAGATTAAAGAGTTGCCACTGATGAGTGAGACAGCTCACATTTTGGCATCGCTATAGAGGACAGAAACATTTAAGATCACGGAGGGAAATAAGGAAAATACAAAACAATATTGTTACAATTTGAACAATTACAGTCTTTATTGTGTGAAGGCATTATGTTATCTTTTCCATTTTCCAGCCTATGCTTTCATTGGCTTCATCCAGTCCCCTTATTGCCCATAATTGTGGGTGGAATTCATGCCAAGCCTGCATAAAACAAGCAATCTTTGCTCTATACTTTCTGTGCATCCAAGGTTGTGTATGTGAAGTCATAAAAGTCATTTATTATGAGCATGTGTATTCCTGGCTTAAAAGCCAAGTATTCATGTGACAGCAACAAAATACTATCATACTCTTCCCATAAAACACCACATGTGGGCATTTAATAGTTACTGCTCTGGCACCTACACTTGGGAATATTATCTTAAATGGGGGATTCCTATAGAAAAGGATATTTGGTACTTAAACAAACTCAACCTCTTTGTTGAGGCCAGTAAGCAACAAGTAAAGCTTTGCTAAAAATTCACTGGTAATGTCAAAAAGTTTATCTCCTGTTAGTATTGGGTTTTCCAAATTTTCTGCTGGAGTACTTTTCATGAGCCCATCAAAATCCCTACAACATTAAAAGCATTGCAAGAATATTCAAAAATCACTTCACTGCCCTGTAAACTGTAAGAGCACTCAAATAGCTTTTATTCTCTTCATTCATTACCTTCGACCAATCAGCTTTCAAACAAGATAAAATAGTGTGGAAGGGTCTAAACTTGCCTGATGGCCTGCAGGAGTTCTTAGTGATGTCTAAACAATGTGCCTCTGTAACACAGACCACAAACACTTTCTCTTCCTCATTTTCCTCTCTGTAAGGCGCGGGGGGGGGGGGGGGGGGGCTCTTTGTTTTGTTGGTTGTTTTGTTTTGGGTTACCACCAAAGCTGCTGAAGCTTTCCCCACCATCAACATTCTTTGAGTTTACAAAAGTTGGGTTTATATTCTGTTGTTGCATCAGCACCTGGGCTTGATGGATATAAGCTCCCCAGAGTCTTGTGTCGAGGACTTTCAAAAATAACTCAGTTACCTAATACCCTAAAATTCACTAGTTTCTGGTTGGAAGGCCAGGCACTCTGACAAGTGAAAGGCCACATAAATCAGTTGACAAGGCTTGTCTTCAAGGGGCAATTGACAATACTGAGCCACTGTGATGTGTTATGGGGTTCTGCACACGAAGACTTTGCTGTTGGTATTATAAGTGTCCAGGCCGCCAAGATTCAGCCCCCTCATCTATAGGCTCCCTTCTCCTAGTGCAACAGACTATCTAAACCTTACAACGGTATTCTGTTTATGCTACATGTGGTAGCTATTACCTTGAAAACATACACGAAACATGTGTCTACAGCCTTAATAGCTACTTCCAACACTTTTCCACGCCTGCTCTGAGCCAATCAGTTTCTCTCACTGTTGCATTCTAGCACTCGTACCCTATAATGGATATATTTTTGCTTTTAATTGTTTTTGTTCTTTAAATACTGCCAGGTACCTGGCTCAAAAGAACCTTCAACAGGGTGCTGTCTTCTACTGATTAGGTACTGGCTTAGTACTATCTCTATGTCTGATTACACATCTCTACCAATTACGTGTTTTTGACTCCTATTTTAAAAAACATAAACCCAGACATTTTCTCTTGCTTATCATAATGAAAGGTTTATATGGCTTACGACAATTTCTCTTTTTTAATATTTTATTTTTTTACATTCACATTTGAATACTTTATGTTTGTCATTGCCCCTCTCCTTTTCCTCCTTCCAACTCTCCCCATGCCCCTGACTACTCAAATTCATTGTTTCTTACCCATAGTTATTATTATTGCTGTGTGTGTGTCTATATATATATATATGTATATATATATACAAATTATTCCTTTTATTTAGTGCCACTCATAATATGTTTTTATAGGGCTGACCAGTTAGGATTGGATCGCCCTGACGCAGACCAATTCTTCAGCTCTCAGCAGTCATTAATGTCTGTAGTTCTTCATGTCAGGGTGGGACCTTGTAAGAGTTCTCCCGTTCACCTTGGAGTACTTGTTCTTTCACCTCTGAGCCGTGTGTTTTCAGCCGTATCTATTCTGACTGTCCTGAGGTATCAGAAGAGACTAGTATCCAATTCACTCTTGAACTACTAAGTCAAAACCTATAATGTATGTCTCTCTTAGGGTCCTCATTGTTGTTTAGGTTTTCTGGGATTATAATTTGTGGACTGGTTTTCTTTGCTTTATGTTTAAAAACCACTTATGAGTGAGTGCATGTGACAATTGTCTTTCTGGGTCTGTGTTACCTCACTCAAAATAATGTTTTCTAGCTCCATCTATTGTGATTCTTAACCGATTGGGTCTTTCTCTAAAACTTTAAAGCTTATATCTGTATAAAATGCCCTGTATGAGCACAATCAAACATATTCTAGAGAAGACCCTGTGTAAAGATCTCTAAAAACCAACAGCCCATGTTCCTGGTTCTCTAAACTCAATGTGCTCATTTTCTCCCACTGAAAAGTTAGTAATACAGAAGTTTTTCCATTTCCTTATTATCACTGTCAACAAAGGACGATACCTGTGAGTGTTCCTGAGACATGGAGTGACTTAGGCTGGAGACTAAATTCTCAAAGTCCAGTATTTTAAAATAAAGTGAGTTACCCAAAGGGATCATGGGCCTCTCAGGACAACCCCTGATTTGAGATAGGACTGGTCATCTTTTTCAAATTCTCAGTTATTCACTCTTTAAGGGCCTGCTATGTGGCTCAGCATGCGAAAGCACTTGCTGCATAGCCTGATGACTTAAGTTTGATCTTTGTAACCCACATAAAGTTGGAAAGTACGGGCTCTGCAATGTTGTGTTCTTATTTTCATATATGTGCTGTGACATATGCTCATGCACACACACACACACATGCACACACACACACACATGCACACACACATACACACACACATGAATTATATGGTTTCCTAAACAGAGAATGTCAAATCAGGAGCTGAACTGGGGTCCTCATGATTTCAAAAGAACACTTTGCCAACTGAGCTCTGACATCAGTGTTTAAGTTAACCATGGCTTTTGGGCTATGTATTGCCACATTTGATCATTCTTCTTCTTGATTCCCTAAATTCAAAGTAATAACAAGTCCTAAATTTCCTACACAAATCTAGAAGATAGTTTGGATAACAACAAATCTGTCAAAATACTATTTAAAACTATCTCTTCTTTATCCCCCTAGTTTGGTATAAAGCAGAAGTAGCAATGTGGATTTACATGATTGATTTGCTTGGCATCAGAGACAGAGAATAAAGTTATGTACAACAGTGGCTAAAAGCAAGAAAAATCATGTGACATAAATGGCTCAGTGTATAACACAGATAACAAAATTTGCCTCATAAACACAGAAAATGGAAAATACCCAAATTGTACATCTGTTAATTTTATATTCTGACAGGGTATATTTTTCAATTTCTAAGACCTGGAGATGAAAAATGGTGTGAACTAAAAATGCTTTAAATGAATTAGAAGCTAAAAATCCTGAAAATAAGCTTCTAATGCCACATCACTGCTTGCATATTTTTTGTCTTCTTTGGGCTTCTTCCTGTTCCACCCAGAAATTTCTGTTACTGAATTTTCCAGTAAACTGATGGTTAGTAAGGGAGAGCTTATAGGCCTGGCAACAGGCTATGTGGAGTGAAGATTGGCTGCACCTTCTCATCTACCTTCATTTATAGAGATTGAACCTTGAATGTCATTGGGTACAAATTTCCCAATTTTTCTGAACTATAATGTCTTAAGAAAAAGAAACCTATCTATTCTTAGTTATGTTTCTAGGTCCCAAAATGCCTGAAACAATCTACAGTGGCGGACAGCCAGCTTTCCTGTATAGAGGCTTTCCTTCATCCCCTATCCCTTAAATGTTTGAGTCATAAAACAAATTTGCTTGTGTAATATTTCTTTTTGCATTTTTCTTTCTGTTGATGCTGTGTGATAGATCCATTAATATTTTATTTTATTTTTAAAAAGAAAACAAATTATCTTTTTTCATCTTACATACCAATCCCAGTTCCCACTCCCTCCCCTAATCCCATTCCCTCCATTAACTCTCCCCACCCCCACCCCATCCACTCTTCAGAGAGGGTAAAGCACATTGCTTTGGGGAAGGTCCAAGGCCCTCCCTACTATAGCTAGGCTGAACAAGGTATAAATCCATTAATTAATCATCAGGTTTTTATCTTCTTAATGGATAAAAGTTAGGGAAAACATCTCTTTACCTTACAACCTCTCCATTAGGAAACAACCTTCCTCAAGACCTAGTAATACCACTTTTGGGTATATATCCAAAGGATGCTCAATCATGCCCACAAGGACATGTGCTCAACTATGTACATAGCAGCATTGTTTGTCATAGCCAGAACCTGGAAACAACTGAAATGCCCCTAAACCAAAAAATGGATAAGGAAAATGTGATACATTTACACAATGGAGTACTACACAGAAGAAAAAAATGACATCTTGAATTTTGCAGGAAAATAAATGGAGCTAAAAAACAACATTTTGAGTAAGGTAACCCAGACACAAAAAGACAATTATCACATGTACTCACTCACAGGTGGTTTTTATACATAAAGCAAAGAAAATCAGCCCACAAATCACAATCTCAGAGAACTTAGACAACAATGAGGACCTAAGAGAGACATACATAGATCTAATCTACACAGGAAGTAGAAAAAGACAAGATCTCCTGAGTAAATTGGAATAATGGGGACTTTGGGAGAGGGTTGAAGGGGAAGGGAGAGGCAGGGAGGGGAGCAGAGGAAAATGTAGAGCTCAATAAAATCAATTAAAAAAAGTTAGTGAAATATATATATCACAGAAAAATATACGGTTTTTGACCTGGCCACAAAGAAACATGCCTTTTAGAGTAGTGAGGCCAGCAGCATCTAAAAGGACTAAATTTCTCAGAGTTGCCCTTGAAGATTATTACCCCCATAAAGAAGCCAGCAGTAGCCCTTCAGGAAGATAAAGCCAGTCTCAAAGACAGAAACTGGGAGTCTTCGGATTGGTAAGCATGCAGAGGAGACGTGCCGGTAGAACGAAAGTGGCCTGGCTTCAGGTCTGAGCAGAGGGGCTCCACGTGTCGAGAGGCTTTCCGATGTAGGAAGCCAATACCAGCGGTTCTCTGGAAAACATAATATCTTTAAAACACATTGAAATAACACTCATGTAGAGAAGAAACCTTCTTCAAGATCCAAACGGGAGGTCTAGATACACGGTCTTCTGTCTTTCTTCCATGTGCAAGGCCCATGAGTCCTCTTATAACATGGGACTTTTTTTTCTAATTATGGCCTGTAGGGAACAGATTTCTTTAGTGAAATTCTCTGACTAAATGTGGCAGGGACACACTATTAAAATTTTAGCATTCCCACTTTTATATAAATCTTTGGGTTTATGAAATAGTGTCATATAACTAGATTACTTTCATTTACTATAATATGAAACAAACTATAATTTGATAAAGCTAAAGTATGAATCTTAAATATTCAGTATCAATTTTTATTATTTTCTTTCAGATTATCCAACTCCTAATGTCAAAGACATTTCCTCATATAAAAGAAAGCATTCAAAGGAAATTACTCTGAGTGGGTTCAAGGCTCCCTTCAACGGTCAGTTAAAAATTGTCTATGAAAATAATGCTTATTTTCTCTAAAAATCTAATGAATTAAAAAATATTTCTTTTTACTTTTTTTGAGATCATAATACAATTACATCATTTCCCCTTCCCTTTCCTTCCTGCAAACCCTTGCATATACCCGTCCTTGCTCTCTTTCAAATTCATGACCTGCCCTCTTTATTTATTGATTGTTGCTACATACATACAAGTATATGCATATATATTATTAATATAACCATCTCAGTCTGTATGTTACTGTATGTGTGTTTCCAAGATTGGGCATTTGGTATTGGATAGCTGATTAATGTCTTCTTCCTTTGGGGAGACCATTTCTCCAGCTCTCAGCATTCCTTAATTGCCTGTGATTCTATAGATAGGGTTGAGGTATTCTGCACCCCTCATCCACATCAGCATATCCAGTAATTTGCTGATCTTTTCTTCCCAGGAGAACTAGTCTATGTTGTACTGTGCATGATTGCTACCTGTGGAATTCTTTTCTTGGTGATGCTCAAGTTGAGGTAAGTAAATGTATCTTGGGGGGAGGGGCAGACAACACCAGGACCTGAAAATGAAGGTATTACATACAACTTTATGTGGGACAGGTCTATGGGAACATTATTTAGACTTCAAATGTAAAGAAAATGACCACAGGGGATTGGTTTAATGATATAATTACAGGTACATATGGATTATGCCCTTCCATTTAAAATGTTTATCAGTATTTCACCTGGGTTTTTCTTTTAAAAAAACTGAACTATGTTGTTTACAGTTCATGTTATTTAGAAAAATGATCAACTCAGGGAAGGTACACATTGTATAATTCAGTTACATTTATCTGAAGACGTATTTTTTTCCTGTAGCTTCCTATGTATTGACAAGTTTTGCTCAAGTTTTAATATATATTCATTGAAAGACATATTCAATGAGACCTCATATGTCATACCAATGAAAAGAATGCCACCATCAGATATTAATGTACTCTTTGGAAATCCTTTTCCTTAGCTGCTTTCATTGCCAGAATGTGTTGATTTTTATAAGTCTCTGGGTTATAAAATATCTTTACTTGTTTAGTATTCCTAAGTGAATAACTTGCTAACTTTTAATTTAAAAGAACAACTGGGAGAGAATGCAGTTGGTATGTTTTATATGAGAGAATAAATAAAAAGAAAAAAGTAAAGTATCATGTTCATTTGCTCATTCATTATACATGAATGCATGAGTATGTTGAATTTGAATATCAATAATCTTTATATGTGCTTCTCTTTGACATTTGATAACTATAAATAAAAGTTTGCTCAATCAACTGCACAGTACATGTACACATTATTGCTTTCCCAAAAGCAAACTAAGAAACCTAATTACTGGACTTGACAACCATGCAGGAATAATAAAATTGAAGTGACGAGATGAACAGCTATAGCAAGGGGCCGTGCACATGATGACTGAATGCTTTGCCTGAGGACACTCAAATTCATTTATTTTTAAATGCAACAAGGGATTAAAAATGTAACTAACTACTTCTCAGCTTCAACCCTTCTAAGCATTTAACATTTTCTAAACATGTAATTTAACATCTACCAAAACCAGTACCAACACAGACTGCTACAAGACATTAAAAATTCTCTATGAAGATATGGGTTCTGATATATTTTTTTTCTTTTTTTTTTTCTTTTTTTTTTATTTTTTATTTATTTATTTATTAAAGACTTCTGTCTCTTCCCCACCGCCGCCTCCCCTTTCCCTCCCCCTCCCCCAATCAAGTTCCCCTCCCTCGTCAGCACAAAGAGCAAACAGGGTTCCCTGTCCTGTGGGAAGTCCAGGGACCACCCACCTCCATCCAGGTCTAGTAAGGTGAGCATCCAAACTGCCTAGGCTCCCACAAAGCCAATACGTGCAGTAGGAAATAGAAAGCACTATCCTGAGTGAGGTAAGCCAGACCCAAAAAGAGGAACATGGGATGTACTCACTCATATTTGGTTTCTAGCCATAAATAAAGGACATTGAGTCTATAATTCGGGTTCTTAGAGAAGCTAAATAAGGAGAACCCAAAGAAAAACATATAGGCATCCTCCTGAACATTAACCTTCATCAGGCGATGAAAAGAGACAGAGACAGAGACCCACATTGGAGCACCGGACTGAAACCTCAAGGTCCAAAGCTGATATATTTTTTGAAGTCCAAATAATTAAAAATCATTTTCTAAGGGGTGAAAAGGTCAGTTAATCGACTTTCCTTTATATAGCTTTGAATATTTAAAAGCACCACTCACTTATTCTGCTTGCCTAGATATTCCACAGCAATCACACTGTTTTGAAGGAACATAGTTTGCTAGCCCAGTGAAACCCATAGAGTTATGGCTCTTGATATTACTTTTTAACCACATACATCATACAAAGTTGACACTGGCTAAATGGTCTCATGAGGCCTCAGATACAATACACCACAGATAGACATGCATTGGAGTTCCCATGAAATAGTTATAATTATACCTCTTTTTTGTTTGAACAAAAATACACATTTCTTTTTTAGAGGACAGAGTATTGTTATTAATATACATACATTTTGAATTTACTCTAATACATATTTTGCTGGCTTGGTTTTGGTTTTTCTGTGGTACTGAGGATTGAACTTAAGTAGACTACTAAGACAAGAGTTCTACCACTGAGTCACAGACTTTGTTTTAATGGATATATTTAAGGAAATTATTCATACTACTAAGTAAAAAGTGTTTCCCATGTAATTTAAAATTTACTGTGTTCTGTAATCAGACCTAAAATTAAGAACATGGTAAAAATCAAAGGTAATATGAACAAAACATACATCATCAACCACAAAGCTTCCCCTGCCACCTTTGATAAAGAATTAGACAATGTTTCTAAAAGATTTCAGTCATATGTCTCTGATGGCCTGTATAACCACTCTTGATACTTACCCTAAGTCACTATTAAGAGTTTCATGTGTGTTTCATGTGTGTTTTATATAGTCATACTAAATTAAAATACTCTGTCTTAAGATAAGCTTTCAAGAAACTTATAGTTTTAAACTGTAGCACTCAATAAAAATCAATAAAAAATAAACTTACATACTTGAAAATTGGCCATTAATTAAGATTATTGGGAAACCACAGTAAAATATATGATGGTCCTCAGAGTCCTTAGAATATTCAACTCTTGAAACTTTACATTCAGGAACTTCATTATCCCCATCCTTCAACAAAGACTCCACCCCCAAAGATAAGCACCCACATTTGTAATGAACTGACACTGGAATATTAACTTTTTCTCTTGTTTTTCTATAGGATAGCAAGTAAAAAAAGAGAGCCCTCACCTATTGAAATAGCTGGAGGTGTCATCACTCAGTGAGTCACAGAGCACTATGAACTGCAAGTCTTTGTAGGAAACCAATGCAAAGTTACATTTGCCAACAATACGATTTAAGATGGATTTGTTGATAGTAGGTCAATATATACAACAATGCCTGGCACAATAATATGGCATAATGATCACAGAACGTGTTTTTTTTCTTAATAATATTTGAGTAATTTGATGTCATAACTAGTTGATAACATTTCCTTTGAAGGCAAAAAGTGCCATCTACAAGGTTAACATTTTTGCTTGAACAGTATCACTGAACATATCAATATCTCTTATATGATTCAACATAGTTAGAGCATGCCTTTTTTCCAAAACAATCTTATAGTTTCTCATTAACTTGATAAAATGAAAATGCTAGTGAGAATGTTGAATATATTTGATATGTGCTTATTCTAACTCAGTATCTGATCATTAAACAAATCATTAACATCAAATGTATTTGGTTATATGATTGGTTGTAAAAATAACAACTGATATCCTATGAATTTTATAATTTAAATAGTATTGAATTTTACTTTTAGTCTGGTGTCTTAATATTCATAAATACATAAAAGAACTACAGTGGCTGAGAAAAGTCAATGTTCCCTCCAATAATAATGTATTTTGTGCATTTATTTTTCTTTGCTGATTAATCATCATGAAACTCTGTAACAATTAAACCATACTTAGGTTGCCATTTTCTATACTTTTTATATTGCTATTTTGGTCTGCCTTGCCATTAGTGTAATTGTATTTGAAAATATACTTACCAGATAATAAATAAATGCTTTAGAAATGCATACAATTGTATCAGCATTCTTTGTTCAGAATCTTAAGGTTTAATTGTCTATAATCATACAAAAACATAAATATTTTTCCATTGAAGGGCATCTCGGTTGTTTCCAGGTTCTGGCTATTACAAACAGTGCTGCTATGAACATAGCTGAGCATATACTTTTGTTGTATGATAGAGCATCTCTTGGGTATATTCCCAAGAGTGGTGGTATTGCTGGGTCCAGGGGTAGGTTGATCCCGAATTTCCTGAGAAACTGCCACACTGCTTTCCAAAGTGGTTGCACAAGTTTGCATTCCCACCAGCAATGGATGAGTGTACGTACCCCTTACCCCACAACCTCTCCAGCAAAGGCCATCATTGGTGTTTTTTTATTTTAGCCATTGTGACAGGTGTAAGATGGTATCTTAAAGTTGTCTTGATTTGCATTTCCCTGATCGCTAAGGAAGTTGAGCATGACCTTAAGTGTCTTTTGGCCATTTGAACTTCTTCTGTTGAGAATTCTCTGTTCAGCTCAGTGCCCCATTTTATAATTGGGTTGATTGGCATTTTACAGTCTAGTTTCTTGAGTTCTTTATATATTTTGGAGATCAGACCTTTGTCAGTTGCAGGGTTGGTGAAGATTTTCTCCCAGTCAGTGGGTTGCCTTTTTGTCTGAGTGACAGAATGGATGAAGAAAGTATGGAATATGTACATATTAGAGTACTACTCAACAGTAAAAAAACAATGACTTCTTGAATTTTGCATTTCCTCAATAAACTGCAAGTCCTAGTAATTGTATCTGTTGTTTCTATTCCTTAGCACCTAGTATACAGTCAGTAAACAGTTGTCCAAAGAATCGATTGCTTCATTTGGAAGGCTCTGGGGTGCTATAAAGCTGTGTTTTGAAATTCTATTCACAGCCTGCCATGGCATGACCATTGTCTACTTAAACAGTCAGCAGATGTTACTCAAAATCTTGCATAAGGTTAGGCCCATTATTTTCAGTCATGGGGCTGTGGCTTACCAAGCCATTCCCTTTGGAGGGACTTATAGACAGTTAATAGTACTAGAGGAAAGGGCTTATAAAGTCCATTGCTCCTGAAGTGTGTATAGGTGCTTGACAGTTGCTGGGACAGAGAGTTCTTTCAGCAGTGGTGTGGCTGCCTATAAGCCTCCAGTGTGTCTGTCATACTTCCATGCACACTCTTTGAAGTAATTCTAGTTAAACTCATTCTTGCACCAAACCCTTTCTTTGTCTGTTGTTGTATTCTATCTGGGATGAATGGATATTTTCATGTCTCCCCAGAAAAGATTCACACAATATGAAGGTTAAAAAGAAATTAACTGACCAGATTTCTGAATGAAGAAAAGTGAATTAGGAAAAAATGTAAACAAAGGGTTGGAAAATTCCAAGACTTACCTCTAGAAGGGATTATAATATTAATCTCATAAGAAACATCTGCAGTGATGAATTTGCTCAACACTCATTTACTGAGCAAATGTGAAACATCAATCAGTATCCTAAGAATTGGAGGTACAGTTCTGAACACATCAGATCTAAACAAACCCCTCAAACATTTAAAAAATCAAGATGCACAAAAGGGTTGTACATGTGCAGTTTAGTTGGAGGCTGCTCATTTGTTCCCGGCCACCCAGATAGACCCAAAATAGTCACACAGAAACTGTATTGATTAAGACACTCTTTGGCCAATAGCTTAAGCGTATTTCTAGCTAGTTCTTGCATCTTAAATTAACCCATTTCTATTATCCTACACATCACCATGTGGTTGTGACCTACCAATAAGGTTCCACCCAGCATCTGTCTCCTACAGTGGCTACATGGCATCTTCATGACTCCACCTTTTTCCTCCTCTATCTGCTTGGAATTTTCGCCTTGCCCTATGTTTGCTGTTATAGGCCCAAAGAAGCTTCTTTATCAACCAATCGTATTCACAGCATACAGAGGGGACTCCCACATCAGTGTAGTTCTGTAGTACGTGTATCATGAAAGCTGAAGGAAAGTGGTCCGGAAGAAAAGGAGGACTAACTGAGAGGACAGAGAAGGAGGAATAGGCACGAAGAATGTGCTAAATGTTTAGTATAGACATCTATAATTTTAAATAAACAGTTTAAAAAAATAAGAAATATATAAACTAATTTCTGAGAAGTGATAAATGTGACAAATAAATGAACAGATTGGAATGCTAGCAGGATGCTAACAGGAGAAATTTTAGATGTGATATAAGAAAACTGATGTTTTTTTGTAAATAATTAATACATGAAATGGAAAGGTATTGGGGATTATGCATTTGTAGGAAGCTGAAGTTATAAAGATTGTTTTAAGAACATTAAAATAGGCTTTTGATGTCAATGGTTCCACCATGGCACCATTTGGAAAATTACTCCACACACAGGAGAATGAGACTGGGATTGAAAGTCCACCATGCCACTTCATCTTCATAATTATCCTCACCATCACACAGCATGAGTTTCTTGACCTTGGGTTTCAGTTGATCTTATCCAACATAGAAAAACAGCATATTAAAAATATAATCCCCAAATCCCTCAGGCTATCACCCTAGGCTCTCCTTTTGCCGTTCACATTCCACCAGTGTGGAAATTTCTATATGAATCTGTCCTTCTGGATTCCAAAACCATTTACTTCATCTCTTTTTCCTTGCAGGATTGTGATACTAGCATCTAACTTGTTACTAATCCTGGGTCTCAAAGTTACCGTACTGCTCATTGTAGTTTTCCTACAACTACTCAAACAGGAGTAGAGACTCCTTAAATCAAGGACACTCAAAGGTCATTAGATACCTTGAGTTATAGTCCATCTATTTCTTATTGGCTCTTTTATTGATGATAATTTCAGATATAAACTTGATAATTTTTAAGCCTGCAGGATATCCATGTGGGGTAACCTAGCAGTCAAGTAGAAAATGTGCTGAATTAGATCTGAGCTAGATCTGGTAAATTTTGAGTTTTCTACTATCTTCGTTCCACACATCCCTCTGTTACCACCAAGAAGGCCGCATGACACAGCACATTCACTGTGGTGTTATGTGGAGAAGGTTGATAGGTCTTTTCTCAAAAGACCTTAACTGTGATAAAGTTCTCTCAAGTACAGTCTTAGTTACTTTTCTATTTCTGTGAAGAGACAACATGACAAAGTATCTTATAGAAGAAAAGATTTATTGGGGTTCACAGTTCCAGAGGGTCATTTCAGGGGACATGGCAGCAGACAGGCAGGCATGGTGCTGGAGCAATAGCTGAGCATTTATATCTTGATCCAGACACAGCAGGCAGAGAAAGAGCAATTTAACTGGGAATGCCATGCACTTTTGACCTAAAAGTCAACCCCCCAGTGACATGCTTCTTCTAACAAGGCCACACTTCCTAATTCTTCCTGAACAGTTCCACCAACTGGGACCAAGCTTTGAACCTCGCTTTATGAGCCTGTGGGCTCATTCAAATCACCACATTCAAACCATCCCAGGAGCTGTCTGATTATTCCAGTAATAGGATTTTTCCTTCTGCCTGCTTCTGCCTATTTACCCCTGGTCTGCTTTCCTCTGTGTCCTTCTCATGAATTTCCCCAGGATCTCCTGAGACGTTAGCAGCTACCAGGGAGGACTCAGCAAGGTCTGTTGGGCAGGAGTTTCAGGCAGAAGAGAATCACTGCAAAGCTACAGCTCATCTGTGTTTCCTTGTTTTGTTTTGTTTGCTAAATCTGTATCCTATTGTCACTCATGTCAAAATTATTACAAATTAACGGTGAATAGAATAAACCTTTAAAAAAAAATTTTCCAAACTAGTCACAATTGTAAGCCTAGCAAATTTAGGACTAAAATCTAAACGACAAAGTCTGCATTTCTTCTCACATTCCTATCAGCCTGGCTTGCTGTTTTAAATCTCCACTCTCCTTAGAGCTTAAGGTGAGAACTGTCTGAACTGAATAAGGCATGGTACTTGAGTTTCCCAAGTTATTTCCAAAATACTTCTCGGAGGCATCAATGTTTGTTCAAATCACACTGACTGTACTCCAACAATAAGCCAGTAGAATAACTGCCGCCAAAGTCTCCTCTTACATAAACCTATTGTGATAAATACAGCTAACCAGATGTCCATAATGCTCCGTTTTCTGTAACTTTCTATAAAAACTACCACAGGCCTTAACCACAGAGGCTTGAAGTTTAAGTTAATAAAGATTGGCAGACTTAAATATAACCACACAATTTCATTATGTTGTGGACTTTTCTGTCTAGTTAATGTAATTATGTTATCTATGAAGTGTAATGAATAATTTTATGTTGAGTGTAATGGATATCTGATATTTTTTGTTATAACAGAGATATAACCAGATAAAATATTTTCTAAATCTTGTATATCTAAGAGCAACCATAGAAACTCTCTGAAGTAAAATATCCATCCTTAAACCTCAAGTTTGCTTTGGATACATGCTCTCAGTGCAAATTAAGTATAGTCTTTGATTCACAAGTAAATATTTTAAAATAAAATTGGCACATGCTGTGGGTAGACATTCTTTAAAGGATTAAGAAAGACACAATATATCCTTTGTTATGTTCTATAACATGGTATTAATAGAAACTCTGTGTGCCTTTGGGGCAGTAAGATGCAAATAGACTCAACATAAAATATTTTAAGATGTTGCTGGACAGTGGCGGTACACACCTTTAATCTCAGCACTCATTAGGCAGGCAGATATCTGAGTTCAAGGCCAGCCTAGTCTACAGGGTAAGTTCCAGGACAGTCAGGGCTACACAGAGAAACCTTGTCTTGAAATTTTTTAAAATATATGTTGAATTTTCTACAAAGATATATGTTTCTAAACATATATGTAGAATATACATAGAATATTTTAATCCTACCAAAAATTATATAATTTTTCTATAAGTTTTATTTTTAGTACTGAGAACTGAGCCCAAGCTCTTGCATATGCTTTCAGGCATTCTACTACTGAGTTACTTACACAGCCCTATTTATAGAATTAAAAAAAAATAGCAGTGACTAAGCACAGGAAAAAATTTTCAGAGTCACAGTATTAGATACAAAGAATTACTAATTTAACAAATATCAATCATATTTTATAATATTCCAATACCCAAGAACAACCAACAGTTTCCTCAGCTGTATTAACATTTTTAACTTGCTAAACAAACAAGACTACCCATTTTAAGCCTCCAATTGTTTTTTGAATTTCTTATATTAAATTCTGTATATTTGGTTCACAATCCAAGGGTTGCCTCTGTGTTTCCTTTTTAACTTTGTAATCTTATGGAATTGTAGTTACCTATTTTTGCTTTGTTTTTCTATGCTTTGGGGGTTAGATCAACTCTTTTAATCACCACGTACCCAATGAAGTATATAGTCTATGGGAGGAATCTGCCTAAAACAGGTGAGGTTATGAGATACAGTCTACAGATACACATAGGTCATACTGGACCCTGTTCTGTAGTTCTGAAACGTCAATCCTTCTAAAATGACAAAGACAGACTCTTAAACAGATTCCTGGGCTCTACTTCCAAAATTTCTGATTTGAAAATTTATATTTCCAACAGATCCCACAGTATGCTAACATTCCTCCTCTGGGGGCCACTGCAAGTAGATCTCAATTCTTTGTGTTCATTTTAATATTCTGACAAACTTTAGACTTTCTGACATCCTCACCCTTTATCAACGATGATGACTAAATAGATACATCCTGGTCCAGAGTATTGGCATACTTTTTATCTCCTGGTCTTTTGATAGATCTCTAAGGAGTAAAGGAATCACTGTGAATTCCATGGGAAGTAAAATTTTCAGTCATTTCCTGTGTACATTGAAATATTAATCAGTCATCAGTAAAAGCCACATTCAACTTCATTCTTCAGTTTTGGATTCCTGTCAGTGTTCCGGTACCATGTTGATTTAACACACAATGTGCACACATCTTGTTGCTGAGAAGCAAGGAATAAGGAAGTCATAGTTTGGAAGTTTCCTACACTTACCTAGATGCCAATGGTACCCTTCTTTGGACCCAAGTCCATGCTAGGATCAACCATGAGTAGGTGCTGATGACTGAAAGGGGAGGAATTAGTTGTTCAGAAGGGGTGGGGTCAGGATGTCAAAGTTGGACTTCTTACCAATCTTTCTTATGCCCCACTCTCTCCAAGGGTCAAAACACCTATGATATTTGTGACTTTTCGGCCTCACACCTCCCACAGTTTTTCTATTATAAATTTCAATACAGAATGACAACTTAAGTCTGTAAAGTTGGATCATTATAGGTACAAGTTTTGAAAACTTAGAAATGGCTCTCTTTCTCTAAACAATGCCTGGCTTTTAATTCTGTTGCTTTCATGTGTATTTGAAAAGGCTAGTGTTGAACTCAAACTGAACAATGGCTGCTTTATTCTGAGACTGGAGTCAACCTGTCTCTCTGGTGATGAGTGCTATTCCCTAAGTCTTTTCAGTGTTGGAGGGTATCATGATTTAAGGAAACCAAAATTATGACTATATGGTTTAAACTGTTCCATTATTTTTCTCTTACATGCCCACAGTGGTTCAATTGAAAATGATTAAAGTAAAAGCTACTTCGATCAAAAGTTAATAAAAATAAATAAGGACATAAGGATAAGGGAAGTTGGAAGAACTAGGAGTTGAAGCTAGGCAGAAGAGAGGAAGGATAAAAAAAAGTAGAATTCTAGAGTTTGAGAATTTGCATCCTTTCCTCTCTTTCTGTCTTCTGAGAAATCTCTATTGCATACAAAAGTTATGTGGGATTCCCCTCTGTATGATGTGAATACCATTGGTTAATAAAGAAACTGTTTTGGGCCTGCGCATGGAATAGAGGTAGGTGTGGGGGCGGGAACTAAACTGAAAGTTAGGAGAAAGGAGGCGGAGTAAGAGAGAAGCCATGTAGCTCCACGGGAGCCAGATAGAACTTTACCCAGTAAGCCACAGTCACATGGCGATACACAGATTACTAGAAATGGATTAAATTAAGATATAAGTGTTAGCCACTAAGAAGCCAAGCAGTGTTTTAAATAATATAGTTTCTGTGTGATTCTTTCAGGGCTGAGCAGCCGGGAACCAAAAAGCAGCCTTCATCAACACAAAAGACAAGAAAGTTCCTATGTTATCGACAGCATAACAATTTTTAAAGGATAATTTTGTCCTTGTGTTATTGTGGTTACCTTGTTATCATCTGCAAGTCATTTTTGTATGACAACCACAGCTCAGAGAGAAGACAACTCTAGGTCAAATGATTTTCCCACATTGGATTTCACTTCTGACCAGAATAACCAATTTATTAAATCCATGTGGTGCAGCTCTCTGTTTAATCCAAACATTAAATGCTTTGATTCCTTTAATAAGTGATTTTTTTTTGCCTATATCATGAACATTGTATCTACCCTGCACAAAAAGTTCCCTTTATAGTCATCACAAATCTGGAACTCCTACTTGCAACAAAACTCACTTTGTCCAGATTTACATTTTAATTTCCCCTCATCTGCATTCATTTGCCTTTGTTTTCTCCCTGATTTGCAACAACGATTCTGATAATCGCTGTATATTTTACGTAGTTTGGATTATTGTATGGTAATAAGCAATCATGAGCTCCTAATAATTTTTAATAATAACAAATTTGGAATTCTGCCACTTTTGTTCTCTATCATCATGGTACAGTTTCGCTATTGGTCAGCGATGATGACTTACTGTTGCCTGATCTGGAAGGCTCGGGCTGACAAAATGACTGTCCTCTGGAAACTGAAGCTTACAATAGTGAACATGTTTACCTTTAAAATTCCCATCTAGAAGAAACATGTGTCTTTCTGTTCATGTTTCATTGCTCAATACAATTCATGTGTTTGTTTAAATCAGTGAGGATGGGAAGTGAGCTCTAGAGAAGCCAGGGGGATATTGGGGGAATAACATGGCAGTTTAACAAAATAGGTTACATTTATTTAAGTAATTACTCTACCTGGCACTGTTCCAAGATCCATATATTTAATATACATCAGAGTTTTGTTTGACATGCACTAAGCTTTTCTTTATTTTACAGATAAATAACAGTGAGCTTAGAGAGTCTAAAACATGTTTCAAAGTGATACAGTTGATAAGGGACAGAGCTGGGGCCGAAACTTGAGTTTCTTCTCAGTCCAGGCTCTACTGTTTATTACACTGTATGTGCTCCAGAACCTCTCCTGGGATGGGAAAAGGACCACACTTTTAAACATGAGAAACTGATAAAGAAATGAATGACTCCCATTAGCACTTCAAGATTAACCTAGTTTGGATGGCTCTGAGTTTCTTCTAACCCTACTTAAGAAATCAATTGCTCCTGGCCCAGAGTTGCTTCTAATAAGCAAGTGATGTCCTCTCACTGGAAACAAATGAACTGCAGCTTATGTCAACGTATAGGTAAGGGCTTCAGAAAACCAGTAAAATGTGGGATCGACTGGGAGGGGTCGAAGAGTTCAGTGACTTTTGAAAAATAAAAATTACGTACACAGCGTCATTAAAGTACAAAAGAGGATGAAAGGAAGAAGAGAGGCCGGGCTTTCTGTTTGTCTTCCCGCCTTCCTTGTGTTAAGTCAGAAACATTCTGATTTAGCTTGGCATCCACTCCACTGTTATTGAACAGGTGGCTTCACAGTTGCTGGATCTCATTTCTTTTGCATAAACAATGCTCTTACTTCCCCAGTGCTATTCACCAGGGTGATTTTTTTCTTTCATTTTTTTTTGAGATTTCTTTATTTAATTTTTTTGTATATGAGTGTTTCGTCTGTTTATATGTATGTGCGTGACAAGCACACCTGTGTCCAGGGAAGTCAGAAAGGGGCATTTGCTCCTCTGGTACTGGAGTTGTAGATAGTTTTGAGCCATCATGTGGATGAAGAATTGAGCTCCAGTCCTCTGCAAGACCAACAACTACTCCTAACCATTGGACTTCAGCCCCAAGTAATGACTCTTATGGTGTCACTGAGGGTGGTTAATCAAACACATTTTGAGATTCTGTTGTCATTCTTGTGCAAGACTTGAGCATGGCAAAGGCCTTGCTACACAGTGATGAATGTTAAAAAGGATGACTTAGCCAGGCAGTGGTGGCACAAGCCTTTAATCCCAGCATTTAGGAGGCAAAAGGAAGTGGTTGTCTGTGAGTTCGAGGCCAGCAGTGATGACTTAATTACATAGATACCTTTCCAAATTAACACTAATCATGGCAGCATTAAAGCATTTTAACCGTATATTCAATTTAACTTTTCATTATTTTTTTTGACCTGAATTGTACAGAAAAGTGATATCCAAATTTAATCATTTTTAACTGGAACATTATGGTTAATTTGTACTCTGTATTACAAGGGAAGTATTGGTTAGCATTGTCAATAACTGGTCATTCATAGACAAGAACACACTAGGGGGTTAGAATAATTTTTTAATTGAGCATAAAAACTAACATTTGAAGCTCCTTTTTGCATGCTTAATTTTTTTAAATCCTTAATAAAGTACATGTTAATTTTCAAAAACTCTACCTATGAAACAAATAAATATTGCTATCCACACATTACTATAACAAAAAATTTAAAATTTTCTGTTTTCAATATATAACCATGTACTAAACATATCTTCAAATGTATTAAAATCTACTACACAGCCTACCATAAAACTAACAGGCCTTCAAACAGGTGGATAACATAATTTTCTTTTTCCTAATGTGTACCAGAAACTAAATTGCATCTTGCCTTCAATAGAAACCCAACCATTCGGTTATGGTAAACTGGCTTGACAGGAAGTTTATCTTAAGACTTATGTAATCCTTACCTCTTGTGTATCTTGATATTTGGGGAATATATTTTCTGGGGAGAACATATGGTGGAGCAATCTTTCAGGTTACCTGTTCTGACCCCGAGTTTGCATCACGGGAAGAAAATATGCTTCCAATTAAAATTGTCCAGTGGGAATCCTATTCTTTATGAATTCGGGGTGAAGAATAGCTGAGGAGTCTGGGCTGTGTCTGATGGCTGGTGCAAAGCACCTCGAATCAATAAAACTCTTATTAATTCTATCCTAAGTATTTGCTATTGGCTCACATGGACATGATTCTAAGAGAAAGAAACTGTAGATCTGGGAGTTTCTAATGCAGGCTATTGTAGGGAAGAATGTTGAATATTTCTAAAATGGCCTCTGTACTGACAGAAATAAGGGCAACTAAATAAAGAGTTGGATGCCAGAAATTTGTGCATCAAGAATCGTAAAGAAATTTAAAGACATAATTTATTTCTCTACATTGTTTTTCCACAAAATAAGACATCAAGCTTTGAATTAAGGTTATGTAGCCATGGCAGAGATGAGGTCCCAGCTATTTGAACTCACTTTCAGATCTGATCCAGGCGCCTACACACTCCTGCCTCCTAACTGAGCTGCAGAGTTCTGAGTCTACGGACTATTCTGCTACATCAGGTAAAAGCCGCTTAAGGGAGATTTATCTAGTTTTTATTTTCTCTTCTCAAAGAATAGTATTTAATATTCTTCTGGTTTTTTTTGTCACCCAGTGCGAAATAACACAACACAAAACCTTGTTAATTATGCACTAGTTTTCCTACTATGTATCTCTATACTTTGTTTTTTTTCTGAATAATATTTTACAACCTCTTTATTTATTATAGTGACTGGCTCTCACTAAAAAATCAGCATTGTGACTAATAATTGAGAAGGGTTGACCTTTATTCTTTTGCTATAAGATTCTCACCTGCCAGGTGGTGGTAGCACACATATTTAATCCCAACACTCAGGAGGCAGAAGCAGGTGGATCTCTGTGAATTCCAGGCCAGCCTGGTCTACAAAAGCTAGTTACAGGACAGGCACCAAAGCTACAGAAACCCTGTGTTGATAAACAAAAACAAAGCAAAAAGATTCTCACCTAATTGCAATGATGTGCATAGGGCTCACACGCCCTCCAGGGTTCCATATATTGAAATTCAACCCAAATTGTGGGATATTGCACTAAGAGAGAAAGTCAAAATGTTATCCAACTCTGGGTTTAGAAGTGTGGCTTTCAGAAAGCGACCAGGATTAGAAAATACTTTTAAGGGCACCGCTGTGATTGAATCTGGTGTTTTTTTAAAGAGAGGACAACAGAGGAAACACCTATGCACTCATAGGCCCTATGACTCTACATTTGATGATCTAAGTTACAGCCAGAAGACCATCACCAGATGTGACCACTCACCTGAAACCTCCAAAAGTTAATGCTAAACTATGCTTCTGTGTATTGCTCCTTTCCTTGTTGGCATTGTGGCATTAGTTGCAATAAAACCTGGCTCCTGCAGAGATTAAAGCAGATAGTTCTCACTAGCAGCTAGTCGGTAGGAAGATGTAGCCACTGTCTTCTTTATATTAGCTAAGTTCTAAGGAACTGGTATACTCACTCAGAAATATTGGTTCAAATAATGGTGTCTTATCAAATGATTAAGTGAGCTACTGTTAGTGGGTCTTTAACACTTATACGATTTTATTTAAGGAATACACAGGTAAGGGGGTGACTGCATGATTTCACTCATTGATCACATTATATGAGAGGCCTGAGGCTCTAAATGCAACTTCAAGATCTGCCCAAATGAGTTCCTTGAACACCGTATAATTTAGAAGTTCCCTATATACTTGAGTTTACTTATCTGTCTTTCACCCTTTTCTTCTGTCCTTCTGCCCCAAACGCCTTCTGTGAATTTTCCATAATGTGTTGTGTGTCTGTCTTCCAGGCTTTTTTATATATGTGTTCTTTTCCAATTTTACCACCTTTTTCCTCATTCGGCTCTCATCTGAATCATTTATTATGTCTCCAGGATAGGCATGCATTGTGCTGGTTTTGTATGCTTTACTCTGAGCTCCTTCACATCGCATCATATGTGTAATTTTTATTTGAGGAAAATTTCTGTAATTGCCTGGTTGTCATTTTACAGGGAACTATTAGTTATTTTACTAATTGCTCTGGCTCCCACACATGATAGAAATTGGTCCCTATTTATCACACTTGACACCGTTGTTTTCCAATGATCCGGTTTCACCCACTCCACACAGGGATCTCTAATTTTGTGAGAAGTGACAACTTTCTCAAGACAAAATGTTTGCGTTTGTAGACTAAACAGTGTGATGTAATCCAGTTCTGCTCAGTTACATTCGGGGTTCCTTGGAGAGCTACAAAAAGATAGATGCAGCGAGATTGTTGCCATCACCTCTCTCCTTGAATGTGAATGGAAACTTTAAGCTGTAGTAGCTACCTTGGGACCATGAGGAAAACATGGAATGATGAGAGTTGACTTGCTTCTAAAATATCAAAGACAATTAAGCCAAGATGACACTATAGAATGATGCCATCACTCACAGGAGCTGGAGGGGACAGAACTGCTTACCTACAAATGCTGTCTGTGAAGAACAAAGCACATAGCTATCCAGAACCTGAAATGGCTTAGGTGATAAAAATAAGGTGATACTGCATGTCTTTGTGATGGGAGCGTCTCTGTAAGATCCTGCAAAGAATGTCTCACTGACTTCTAATGAATAAAATAAACTATTCTGAAACAGCTATCCAACTAATAACTATGGTTTCTATCTGATCTTTTTCAGGGGCAAGAGGGATGGCTTAAGTAATTAAGAGCACTTAATGCTATTTCAAAAGACCCAGGCTCAGTTCTCAGGACTCATGTGGTAGTCACAGCCACCTGTAACTCCAGTTCCAGGGATCTAACCACTCTACACACACCCACATGGTGCACTACATGCACCCAGAAAACAATCATACACATATTTTTTTAATTTTTTTTCAGTTGGTTTATGGGAGAATTAACAAGTCTTCTGCAGATTACTGACTCACATGTAAAACATATCTAACAGGTCCAAAAATCAGATATATCTAGGATATTAGTTAATTTTCTGCTGGGCTTCACATCTTCAGAGAGCTAAAATAATATGTGAGCTGAAATTTGTTGTAAGAACAGGTTTGTAGAAGTTAATATGGACTTAGCCCATTGAGATGAGGCTCTTATTCCACTTATTCTGCCTTATTCATCTCAGTATGTATTGAGGATTTTATCAAGTAAAGCTTATCATAACATTTCCAAATAAATAAGATGAAAATTATGTTGATTTATTTCTTCATCAATAAATGCAATAGTAAAAGTATTACAATAAAGAAACCTTCAAAAGAATCAGTGTGGATAGATTGATATATATGGTATAGTCTCTGTATTTAAAAATCTTAGGGAAATGTCTCAAAAGTTGACACAGCATTTTCTCACATTGGAAAGGAACAAAATATGAATACTGCCATGAAAAGATGTTTGATAAGACTCAGTTCCTTGAGTGAGAAAGACAGCAAGACCAAGAGCATAGTAAGGAAGGCTGGAATAGAAGATAACAAGACTCTAAAAGCTAAAGGGTTGTCCCCGGTAATCCACTCCCTAAAGGTTTCACAGCCTTCCCAAAGAGCGTTGCCTGCTGGAAACAAGGTATTTAAGCACATGAGCCTGGGGAGACCATTTCATATTCAACCCGCACCACTAGTGGAGAAAAGAATGACATCACTATATGAATCATATGTTATATAGCAATGTTTTCTAAGTTGAAGCAGTCCCTCCAAGAAGGAGAAGGGATGTTCATGAGACTCAGGAAATAAGCAAACTTTATATGCACACAAAAACCAACAGTAAGACTGATGGGGCACCCTCCCCAAAGTTATAGTCACATGAAGCAAGTGATGAGGAGGGAGGTTCTTACCAGTCCAGATACACAAAGCAGAGTCCTGAACTTGTTAGCTGCTTACAAGCCGTGCAGAGAGTCCCAGCGCTGCAGTTTTCCTAAATTGTTACTTGTATTGGGGCAGGCTTTATAGAAATGCAGCTGGATTCGCATCATTCCTACTACTGTAAGGACTCCAACATCTACCTACTCCCTTGCTCATCTGCCAAGAGTATAAGACAATTTACCAATCTTTTGACATTTCCTGACTTTGGGGGATATGGAATATAAAGACTGTCCTGATTAGTTGTAGGGGTTTTGTTGTTCTTGTTTCTCTCTTCATTTGTTTTGTCAGTGTGACTCAAGCAAGAGTGATGTAAAAAAAAAAGAGGGGGGATGAATATTCGTTGAGAGAAAGGCCAATATACTCAAGCCTATGGGGCATTTTCTTGAGTTATGTTGGATGTGGAAGGGCCCAGCCCTCTGTTCCATCCCTGGGTGGGTGGTTTTGGATTCTCCAAGAAAAAAAAAATGAGCAAGCCAGGAAGAGCAAATCAACACACAGTATTCCTCCATGATTTCAGTTCCTGCCTTGAGTTTCCTGCCTTGGCTTCCCTTGATAATGGACTTTAATCTGTAAACCAAATAAGCCCATAGTGTGATTTGTCTTAGTCTGTTTGCTATTGCTATTTGATAAAGATCTTGATAAAGATGATGATGTTTATCACAGCAATAGCAAACAGACTAAGACAAATATTGAGCCTTGTGATTGATACATGTTTAATTGTTAAAATTCTTATAAAATCCCAAGGCAAGTTGCATTACACACATTCAGGAGAGGCTACCTCAGGATGCAGAGCTCAGTAGATGCAGCACCATACAAGCATCACAGTTGAAAAGTACACAGTTTGGTGTTTGGGATAAGTTGTCCTTTGGATAATATGGCAGTCCTTTTATAAACAACACAGCTTTCACATAAAACATGCAGTTGGGAATTTTTCCCGTTTAGCAAAGTGGCAGTAGAAAGTTCTCCTCTAAGATCTATGGCCACACTAGCCCTGGCCAGTCGGCTAGGTTTCCTGTACCAGACATGATTATCTCCTATCAAATGGGCCTTAAGTCCAATTAGATACCTGTTAGTTACTAAAATTATATGAAACACGCTACCGCGCCTTTAGAGCTATCTTGCCATGCTCGTTATTGTTCGAGCCATGGGTGTCACAGTTCAGTAGGAACTTGGTTGTCATCTTCTATAGCATCTTCTGGTACTGTAAAAACTAGTTCTCAGGGAAGAGCTTTTCAGGTCAGATCCACCTTGAATCCTCCATGCCCTGTGTCTGAAATTCATGTCTTCAGCAATAGGGAATTTCATTCGATCCAGGAAAGGCAACCAAGGGCAACAAAAACAGACTTTATTGTTTCGGGAGTCTCTTAGATTCCTCTGATCAAGAGACAACTAAACCATATTCCATTCCACATTATCATATTTCATCCGTTGCTTGAAAGATATTTGGGTTGTTTCCATTTTCTAGCTATTGCGAGGGCAGTGATGAACACGGCTGAGCAAATACCTGCAGAGTAAAATGTTGTATTCTTTGGACATATGTCAAGTAATGGTATATAGATCATATGGGAGATTTATTTTTAGCTTTCTGAGAATTCTACATACTGATTACCAGAGTGGCTGGAATCCTGCTAGCAGTGAATGAGGATTTGTCTTTCCCCACATCCTTGCCAGCATTCCATATCATTTGTTTTGTTGATTTTTATCATTCTAACTGGGATAAGAGGAAATATCAAACTTATTTTGATTTTTTTTTATTTCCCTAACTGCTAGGGATGATGAACCATGTTCTGGGGTATTTCTTAGCCACTTGAACTAAGCCAAGTGAGAATGAAACCATGGGTTACCTGATACGTCCTGTACATCTACTTGGATCTGTTTAGGACTGTTGCTCTGACTGCCCATACCAAGCTTGGCATTCAACAAGGATTCAGCAACTTGTAACTGCATGACAGATGATTGATATGTAGCATGCCCGCCATGTTTGTGAACAGAAGCTTAAATACCGCGAGACTTCTCTGGCCAGTCCTACTTTGGTCAGTGAGTCTCAAGGGTTACTTTAGATTACACTGCAAAGTTGATGCTGAGCTCTTCATTGCAAGGAGCCAGTCATGAGCCGTGAAAGCAGAAAGGATACGAGGTTTAAAGAATCTGATCGTTGAGGTACCGATTTGAACTGCAACCACTTCAATATCCAAGTTCTTTTCTGTTGTTGTTTTGGTTTGGTTTGGTTTGGTTTGGTTTGGTTTGGTTTGGTTTGGTT